>RWGZ01001025.1:0-305819 GCA_009725065.1 Utricularia reniformis
TCTTTTCTTCTTTAGTAACCCCACAATTGAGTAAGTTACCAAGGAAGCTATAAATTATAACAAGTAAAGTAACCCATGTAATAATAAAGAGTACTTTAGTGTAATAAATGTTAATTAAATTGCTACTAAAATAATTATCCACAGCAGAGCCGACAATGAGGATTTGTTTACCTCAAAATCTCCACATTAATTACACCTAATTCAGTTACACCAGCTAATACGAAAACGAAATTGAACTCATCCCCCATTGTGAGTTTTATTTAAACTTTCACATTTGCTCATACATAATACATCCATACATAACATAGAACCCGAACCCGAACCAACGTGAAAAGTGTATAGTTGTATTCATGTATCAAAAACGATGGATTTAAAGGTTTTTCTTACTATTTTCGATGGTTTCTTCTAAACCAAACTCATGACTTCTCCACATGTGTTTTGATCGACTTCATCGAACACCATTAGGAGAATAAGAGAACTCACAATCCGAAAATCGATACACTAGAGATTCTTTGTCATTAATGAAGAACAATGTCATGCATTATTACAACACTAAAAAGTTGCAAAACGAATCACAAATGAGCACATCTATATTTTGGTGGTCCTCTTCAATCTCTATATTAAACTCTAACCACAATGAATCTTAGCCAAGGATTTGATATATGTACCTTTTTTCTCTGTATATATAAGCTACTGTGAATCCCTTCTTTAGTTCCTAGCAATGGCAACGTTCTCTGATGTTGCAGCAATTTTTCTGTTGATTTCATTTCTAGAGCTTTCACTTGTTAGTATACCCGTGTACTCTAGAGCATTCTTTGTTTTCGGAGATTCCCTCGTTGATAGCGGTAACAACAACTTCTTAGCCACGACTGCTCGTGCTGATTCGCCACCTTATGGCATTGACTACCCAACTCATCGACCCACAGGGCGATTCTCAAATGGCCTCAACATTCCAGATATCATCAGTATAACTTCTATATTGCCTCCTCTTTTCTAGGCAGCTTTTAAGCAATGCTTGATGAGTTTCAATGGTAACAGGTGAGAGTATCGGAGCAAGGGAATCCCCGTTGCCGTACTTGAATCCGACATTGTTTGGCCTAAGACTTCTGGTTGGAGCCAACTTTGCCTCAGCGGGAGTTGGAATTCTCAATGACACAGGCATCCAATTTGTAAGTCACTAAACTCAGTAATGCACTAGAATCAGTTGATTTGAAGCTCTATCCATGGATTCTGATCAAGCAAATGCTTTTATTGCAGGCAAGCGTAATAAGTATTTCCAAACAAATGGCATACTTTCAACAGTACCAAGCAAGAGTAAGTGCAATGATTGGAACAAAAGAAACACGAAGATTGGTAAAGCAAGCTTTGTTCCTAATCACTTTGGGCGGCAATGACTTCGTCAACAATTACTATCTAGTTCCTTTCTCCTTTAGATCTCGCCAATTTGCTCTACCAGATTACGTCAATTATCTGATCTCCGAGTATCAAAAAATTCTACATGTATATCAAATCATTTGATAGCAACTGGATCATGTATAGAAACTGAAAGCTAAACTTCTTAAAAATGCAGAAACTTTACGAGTTGGGAGCAAGGAGAGTGATTGTAACAGGGACTGGTCCTCTGGGATGCGTACCAGCGGCACTGGCAACAAGAGGCAGAAACGGAGAATGCTCACAGGAACTTCAACGTGCCGCCGCCCTTTATAATCCGCTGTTGATCAGAATGCTGCAGAGGATGAACTCCCAATTTGGAAGCACAGTCTTTATAGGCGCCAACACCCAGAAAATGAACAATGATTTCATTGATAATCCACAATCATTTGGTTCGAATCCAATCTACTTCATCGTCTCTCTTATTCCTTCTACTGAGATTTTAGGGCTGTGCAGGATTTGTAAACGCTAAAGTAGCTTGTTGTGGGCAAGGTCCACATAACGGGATAGGGCTATGTACACGATTCTCCAATTTATGCCCTAACAGAGACGCGTTCGCCTTCTGGGATGCGTTTCATCCAACGGAGAAAGCGAATCGACTGATCGTACAGCAAATTATGACTGGATCTGATAAATACATGAACCCAATGAATCTCAGCACCATTCTCGCGGATGATTCTGAAATTTGAAATTGATTGGAAAAGCTTCGATAATTTCTCTTGCCCTAATTGTATTCCTTTCCAGCAATCTAAATCAATCACACAAGAGAGGTTCGCATCTCTATTCTTGTTCATTTCAAATCAAAACTTAAACAAATAGCCAAAAAGGTGTGATTTAATGAATCTCTATTCTCATTTCCTTTTTCATCATTGTTGTGGTTCAAAAACCGGGGTGTCAACAGTTGTTCGATTCGTTGCAAAACAAATTCAGTTGTAATTTATTTAATGTGTGGAGGACGATTATAAATCAAGTGTAAATGAGACAAGACAGTTTTAGAGTGGAAAACCTCAAACTTAAGAAAAAAATCACTTGACTAAGAGCTGCAAATACTCTTAGTCAATTCAATAAACAATGTGCTAATAACAAATATCATGTTTGTTCTTTAGACAACAAAGTGAAGAAAACTTATCGAAAATAAATCGATAGATGGCTAAGTAAGAAAGCTTGCAAGGAGAATCGGAATAGGATCCATTTCTTCGCATCCCAAGTGTCCTTTTTATAGGCCTACTGTGCTGCGTGAACAATAAGGTGTCGTTTTGTGCTTGTCCTCTGCGGCGAGGTCGGCTCGTGTCAGGCGGAACAGCCGTCGTGCATGACTTCATAGGGCTGCACTCCGCTAGGCCTTTCGGCGCTACTAGCCGGCTATCTCCAGACTAAGGGAGGCTCGTATGACTTCGTCGGACCACGCCTTTGATAGAATTGTCGGAGGTTGTCGTCGCATGTTGAGGAATGTGGATGGCCCAAAGCAGGGCCTGTGAAGTGTGGACCGATCGGTCATGGTGAGCGGGAGAAAGCTGGGCCCTACCGATCGATATGAACGGGCGGTCGGGCCTCCAATTTCGAACATGATTTTGTGTACTTTTTAGCATCCTCGAGGAGCATTGGCCAGAAATACCCGGCCTTAATAATCCGATGATATAGCGATCGGACCCCAGAATGTATACCGCATATCCCTTCATGAACCTAAATCATGATAGCATCATCCTCGATAGGGGATAGGCATCGCAAGAGTGGTACTTCGAAACTTTTCTTGAATAAGTGCCCGTCATTTAGCACATATCGCGTCGCCCTGGTCTCAATCTTTCTGGCCTCTGATGCATTTTCAGGTAGATGGCTATCGGTCAGATACTTGATAAAAGGGGTCATCCACGTGGTCTATTCTGGTGAGTCAATGGCGTTTATCTTCAAGTCCTGGAGTTCATGGCATAAAACCCCCACTTCCTCAAACGACTGTTCGGTCACAGAGATTTCGATCGAAGGTCGATCCTGAATATGGACCGAAATTGTGTCTGGTCCAATGTCCGGTAAGCCTGCAGCCAGTATGGCTAACGCGTCGGCCACCTTATTTTGTTCTCTAGGCACATGGTCAAGTGAGAATTCACAGAACTTTTTTGACATCTCCAGGACATTTGCATGGTATAGCTTCATAGTTGGCTCATGTGTTTCGAATCGCCCTGCGAATTGCTCCACCACCAACTTGGAGTCTGAGAACATTCGTACCTTAGCAACTCCCATCTTTTGGGCTAAGGTCATCCCCGACAGCACGGCCTCGTATTCCACCACGTTGTTCGTTCCAGAAAACAAGAACATGACCGCGAAGTGGATAGCGTCGTCTTGAAGTGTAGTAAGGGTGATGCCCGCTCCTTTTCCCCCGAAGGTTGATCCGTCAACTTAAATGACCCATCGGTCGTCCTCTTGGTTCAGAAATATGACTGATCGGGTCATCTCGACGACGAAATCCGCTAGGACTTGAGCTTTGATCGCCCTTCGGGGAACGAATTCCAAATACATTGAGATTATATTCATTTTCCACTTGGCCAACCTTTCATTGGAGTCTGCCTGACTTAAAACAGCCTTCAAAGGCTGATCAGTATACACATAAACCTTTCGGCCTTCAAAATAATGCTTAAGGTTGGATATAGCTTTCTGCAAGGCCAGCATGAATTTCTCCAAGGTAGTGTATCTGGTTTTGGCTTGTACCAGGGAATGACTCACGTAGACAGGTCGGTGAACGTCATTCCCAATGGTTACCAAAGCTGCGTTGATTGCGGCCTCTGATACAGCCAAATATAACCCTAAAGGTTCATGGCAAGTCGGGCTCACCATCACAGGAGGAGTGTTCAGATAAGTCTTCAAGTAGGAGAATGTCCGATCGCACTCTTCGGTCCAGCCAAGATGGTTGGCTTTCCTTAATACCCTGAAAAAGAGGAGAGCCCGGTCCGTGGACCTAGATATAAACCTGCTCAGCGCTGCCAATCGGTCAGTTAGCCTTTGAAATTCTCGCTTGTTTCTTCGAGATTGCATGTCAATAATTGCCTGGACTTTTTCCGGATTAACCTCTATGCCTTTTTCAGAAACGTAATATCCGAGGAACTTATCACTTCGAATCCTGAAGCAACACTTGTTCGGATTTAGTTTGAACTTATAATTATGGCATACTTCGAAACAACGAGACAAATAAGGAATATGATCTTCATCATTCATGGATTTGACAAGCATATCATCAACATACACTTCCATAACGTGGCCTATTAAATCCCTAAAGATCTTGTAGACCAACCTCTGGTATATCGCTCCAGCGTTCTTTAAGCTGAAAGGCATAACCTCGTAGCAATAAACGCCGTCCTCTGTCATGAATGATGACTTCTTTTGATCTTCCTTAGCATGGAAGATCTGATGGTACCCGGAGTAGGCGTCCGTGGTACTCATCATTGTGTTGCCAGCTATAGCATCCACCAATCGGTCAATATGCGGCAGTGGGAAAGGATCCGACTCACAGCTCTTATTGACGTCGGTAAAATCAATGCATATCCTCCACTTCCCATCTACCTTGGAGACCACCACTGGGTCACAACCCATTCAGTGTAGTGAATCTCCCTAATGAAACCCGACCGCAGCAACCTGTCCACCTCGGCCCGGATGATCTCAATCTTCTCAGGAGAATAGCGTATCCTCTTCTGCCTAATAGGCTTGGTTCCGGGCTAAGTGTTAATCCGATGCTCACTCTCGGATCGGTAAATTCCCGGCACATCGTCCGGGGTCCAAGCGAATATGTCCACATTGCTTCTTAGCAAGCAGACCAGCTCTTCTTCGAAGGTTGGGGCCAAATGTGCCCCGATGCGAGTGGTCTTGGTTGAGTCATCCTCAACCAAGTTGCTAAGCTTGAACCCAACGGGTTCCATGGTCTGCTCTCTTGATTGGTGCAAAGGTTTGACACGAGCTCATGTAGCACTGTCTTGCTACTTTCTGGTTCCCCTTGACAGAAATCACTCCATGAGTGGAGGAGAACTTGAGCATCATGTGGTACGTAGAAGGGACCGCCTCAAACTTACTGAGGCCGGTCCGTCCAATAATGGCGTTGTAAACCAGATCGACTTCAACGACTATAAACTCCAGGGTTTCCGATCGGTCCCTACCTGGCTCCCCCAAAGTGACCGGGAAAAGAATTTTACCGCACGGGATGACACTCCTTTGGTAGAATGCCCAAAGGGTTATGTTGGCGATAGGGAGATCATGAGCCGCGGCTCCCAGCATCTCAGCCACTTCACGCTAATCAGATTGCATGAAGCCCCGGTGTCCACCAAAATCATATGGACCCGTTGGTCGGCGATGATTCCAGTGATGATGAGGGGATAATCACATGGATCGGTAACCCCTTCTCGATCGACTGCGGTAAAGGTGATATCGCCTTCGAAGGTAGAGGACCGCTCAGCCGATTCATATTTGACCAGCGCCACAGATTCGTAGCTTTCGGGAAACTCCTCAAGCGCTACTCTTTTTCGGTCCCTAATCGACTCATTAATCCTTATTCCGCCGGAGATAACATAAATGTCTCCGACGACCTCTCTTTCTCTAGGCATCTCCTCATTCGGGGGAGGTTGGGTGCCCACTTCAGCAGGTGGAAGAGCTGGCTGCTCCCGCCTTTCACCATCATTTCGCGGGGCTATGCCGCTACGGCCCCACCATCTCCTCCTTCGGCCATGGCCACGGTTTTCTTGACCGTGCTGGCCTCTATCTTGTTCCGGTGGGGGGACCTTCGGTCTCCTGCCCGATCGTTGTAGTGTCGGGGCTGGCCCCAATTATCTCTCTCCCTCGGGCTGTGACGATCGTCACCTTGATGGCTCGTTCGGGGAGAGTCCGCCCGCTTGCCCCTATGTCATTATGATCGGGTTTTTCCTTATTCATCGCCGCTACCGTCTCTCGCAGTAGCGGGCTTTCAGCATCGGGTGATCGCGGTTGTGATGCAGCTCGCAATAGATCTGATTGTACTCCTTCGGGAGGACATGATTGTCCTCCTTCGGTTGCCTCATAGGGTAAGACACCCTATGATCACCTACGGGATCAGAATTCCCGCCAGGCTTTCGATATCCCGCTCCAAGTACTTCATCCACCTTGATATACTTGTTGATTTTATGAAGGAGCTTTCCCAAGGTGGACGGTGGGCTCTCACAAGGCTGGCCGAAAGGCCGCACGGTCCCAAGACCTGTTGCAAGATATCAATTTTATCTCAGAGTTCCAACTTGATACCCCGAGCAGTTCTGTTGAATTTCTCCATAAAAAAACGGAGACTCATCTTTGACGTGATATACTTCAAGTCGTATAGTTCCTGCCTACTTCGAGGCGGTCCTACATTTGGAGCAAACTGTTCCGAGAAAGCCAGGATGAATCCGCCATACGACTGTATGGATCGGGCGGGTAAGTTCTTGAACCAGGTCCAGGCATCGCCCTGCAACCCTGCCGCGAAGATACGGCACTTCAGTGAGTCAGAGGCCCGAACGGTCCCCATCCTCAGCTCGAAATCCACGACGTGATCGATCGGATCACCGTCGCCCCGGAATACCGGCAAACCTTTGGGGTTGCGGTAGTATCGATCGGGGACTGACACCCAGATCTCTTCGGAAAAAGGGAACATCAAATCTCCCAACGCGGCGGGGACACCATAGATTGCTGGGATGATGTCTGGGCTACATGCAGATTATGCCACCAGTCATAATCCTTACTCTGCCTGATCGGGGCATCCATGGCCCGATCAAATAGTCCAGGATTGCGCCCCAGATTAGGCATGCAATCCCTCTACGTTCGCAGGGTCTCCAACTCCCTGGTAAGTTCGTCGATCCATTTCTGCATCTGTTCCTGGTCCGTCCCAGGAACGAGAGTTGGAGTTCTAATTGGAGGAGGTAGAGTAGATTGGTATCTCGGCCTCCTCATTGTTACTCCACACCTGATAATCTCCTCTTCATCGGTCGCTTTCGTACCCTCTGCTTGCTGGAACAGGACTTGTGATAGCCGGTGGTTCTGTTCCACTCCTCTCCGATGTAACTTCCATTATAACTTTCCTGACAACAGCTTCCAGGTCCTACAAAGAGAACGTTGACGCTGGAAGGCTGCTGGGAAGCGTATCACTATTGTTCGTCGAAGTTCAAGTTGTCATGCCTTTGATTATCCTATCCCGGGTAAAGACCTCGAATGGGGATTAGAAAATCGTCCCCACGGACGGCGCCAAACTGTTGTGGTTCAAAAACCGGGGGTGTCAACAGTCGTTTGGTTCGTTGCAAAACGAACTCGGTTGTAATTTATTTAATGTGTGGAGGACGATTATATATCAAGTGTAAAAGAGACAAGACAGTTTTAGAGTGGAAAATCTCAAAGTTGAGGAAAAAACCACTTGACTAAGAGCTGGAAATACCCTTAGTCGATTCAATAAACAAGGTGCTAATCACAAATACCATGTTTGTTCTTTAGACAACAAAGGGAAGAAATCTTATCGAAAATAAATCGATAGATGGCTAAGTAAGAAAGCTTGCAAGGAGAATCGGAAGAGGATCCTTTTCTTCGCATCCCAAGTGTCCTTTTTATACGCCTACTGTGCTGCGTGAACAGTAAGGTGTTATTTTGTGCTTGTCCTCTGCGGCTAGGTCGGCTCGTGTCAGGCGGAACAACCGCCGGGCATGACTTCATAGGGCTGCACGGCGCTAGGCCTTTCGGCGCTACTAGCCGGCTATCTCCAGACTAAGGGAGGCTCGTATGACTCCGCCGAACCACGCATCTGACAGAATTTTCGGAGGTTGTCGTCGCATGTTGAGGAATATTGATGGCCCGAAGCAGAGCATGTGAAGTGTGGACTGATCGGTCATGGTGAGCGGGAGAAAGCTGGGCCCTACCGATCGGGACCGATCGATATGAACGGGCAGTCGGGCCCGTCTGGTCTGGCTGGGCCGTTCATTCACATGAGTTGGATCTGGACCTCCAAGTTCGGCTTATGTTACTTAGGCTGATCTGACTAAGCTTGGTCCTGATCAGATTCGGGGTACCGGGCTCCGGAGATCTCATCAATCATATTTGTTTTTAAATTCTATTAATCACAAATATTATACAATTTGTTATACTTTAGTCATTTACGGCTAACTTACCGTTATATCACAAACGGTGAAAATAAGATATGAAAATTATTCAAAACTCATATTTAAAGTCTCAATTTGTTTTCTTCTCAATGCAATGTACAATTTCTATAACGTGAAAGAGGTTACTCTTTTCTTCTAAATTTTTTAAAAAGTTTTAGCCTTTGAAACCTTTTAAAAAGCGAATGGCGTAACGGGGAATATATCAATGTTTTCATATCGTACGGTATACCGTCCGGTACGTTAAATACAAGACCGTATCATTATTGTTTTGGTATCGATCGGTATACCGTTCGTACAACTCATACCGGTTCGGATCGGTATTATTTAATTGTTTTGTAAAATCTTGATTGATTATTAAATGGTCATGACTAAAATTTAACAAAAAATACAACAATTGTGTAAAATTCACCCGTATTCTTAAATTATGCTTTATTTTTTATAATGTATTAGTAATATTTACAACAATGTTTTTAAAATCGAACTATTTTAAATATTTGAGTTGAACAGCTTTAATCCAAGATCAAACATTTGTAAATCTTTTTTACTATATATCAAAATATATAAATATATAATATATGATATCTTATAACTAACTTTAGTATCAAACCATGTTTTCATAATGAATGGTTACAATGAAAATTGGCTTGCATTAGTATTTTGATGGGTATGGCTTGATATAAGGTTTTTGGGTTGAAACCTAGGTTTATCGTGTCCGATCTGAAAAAATAAAAAAAATAATTTTTTTCAAAAAATCATACTGGACAATATATCGGTCATACTTGTCATATCGATCCAAATTAGAACAAAATTCTGGATTAATATGAAAACATTCATCTTAAGAACCTTTATAATACATGATTTCTATTTATTGACGTGTAACGACCCTAAATCCGGCCTAGCCGAATAGAAGAAATTATTGAAGAACATTATGGTTTGTGATTAAGATTTAAAACATAGTTCTAAAGTAAAAGTGGAATAAGTCAAAGTTCGACAATACGAAATCTAAATAGCTCAAAAGGATCGGACTCTAACGGCGAACAACCAACAACCACTTCCCATGCCCATCTCATATCAAGTTTCATCACCTACAAAATATGTAAAGTTGTCACAATCTAATAAAAGAAACTTTAGACACTCTATTTATCATTTCATAATCATAATAACAAAAAGATAAACATAACACATAAGTCATCCCTTCTATCCCCTTATATTTTTCCTTTCTATTCGCTTATCTTTCCTTCCTTTTCATTCTAATTTATTCTTACTATGGTCGAGTTTAACATTCTTACAAAATATGTAAAGTTGGCTCGACGAGCCGTATGCTTCCCTTCCCCGAATGAGTACTAAGGCACTACTCTTTATTTCACTCGAATTTGTTCTGCTCTCTTCGTACGTATCTTTCCATCTTTGAACTTATCTTTCCCTTCATCAAGTATGTCATTCATTTTGGCGAATCGTGTGCTATGCACGATGCCTGGTTCGGTCGGACGGTCCATCATTCCTCACCCCAAGTCTTATTAAAATTCATTCTTTTCGACATTAACCTTTAATTTTCTTCTCATGAACCCTCTATGTTTTCCTACGTTGAAATCTTCTTTTACTATATTGTGTTAACTCCGTTTACCTATTTTCTCCACGTGTTCTGATCCTTTCGTTTTTTTCCCTGCATTCGTAACACATTTTAGTGCCCGGTTTTCGATGTCATTACTATATTCTGGACTATTTGGTTACCGTAGAACCGGTGTATTCCTCCTCTTTCACGACCTGATGTCGAATTGTGACGAAAGTGCCCTTAATCTCAATTTCCTCGGTAAATTTCCTCCTTCCACCAAATCCGCAGCAATTTGTGGCTTAGGGTCAAATCCTTGGCAAATTTCGTGGTTTAGGATCAAATCCACGACAAATTGGGGTTTAGGTTTTTCATGATGAATTTCCTCCTCAAAAATCCGCAGTGAATTTTTGGGTTAGAGAAGGATCCGCGGTGAATTTCTTGTTTGAAAATCGATGGTGAATTTTGGGTTTAGGGTTTTCCGAGGAGAATTTGTGGTTTAGGTTTCCACGATGAATTTGTACCCTTGATTTCCGTGGTGAATTTGTCCCCCAAAATCCACGGTTAATACATGTTTTAGAGTTTTCCGTGAATTTTCTTTACTTAAGTGTCAAATGACTTGATTTTGGATCATTCCACTCATATTTATAGATATTTTAATTTCTCTAAATTACTCTTTGACCCCTCTTTGTTTTTTTATAACTTTTTACTCATTTGATCCATTTTTCCACTTTCCGAGGCCTTATACCTCGTTGTTTCTCGTCTAGACGCCATAATTAAACATTTTCTATTTGTCTAATATTCATTTTCCTTGCCCATTATATGTAGAATCAGAATTTATTATAGAAATGCAAAATCAGAAATTATTATTTGAATATACATTGTGTCGTGTAAAAATATATTAAATTATAAAATGTAAAAGCATTTAGGTAAATACGTGAATAATGTAAAAAATAATTATCTCTTTTAATTATAAATATGAAGTTATAATTATAAAATGATATTGATGAGATCCCCGGAACCCGGTACCCCAGACAGGGTCGAGGCCAAGCTTGGCCAAAGAAACCCAAACAACGTAAGCCGAACTTGGAGGCTCAGAGCCAGCCCACGTGAGTAAATGGCTCACTCAGATCCTATGGCCCGATCGATCATCTATGGCGATCGGTCCCGATGTGTAGGGCCCAGCATCTACTACGCGCAGGACCGATCGGTCCACATATTACAGGCGTTGCTTCGGGCCATTCTCACTCAACCCATGCAACGACACCCTCGACAGCCCTGTCAGAAGCGTGGTCCGGCGAAGACGTACGAGCCACCAGTGGCCAGAAAGTAGCCGGCTAGTAGCGCCGAAAGGTCTAGCGCCATGCAGTTCTGTGAGGCTGTTTCCGGCGGCTGCTCCGTCTGACATTAGCCGACCTCGCAGCAAAGGACATGCACAAAACGACATCCTACTGTACATAGTACAGTGGGAGTATAAAAAGGACGCTTAGAGTGTGAGAAAAAGATCTTCTTCCGTTTTCTCTCCAGAGCTTTCGCACAAAGGAGTTGTTCTCGATTTATTTTCGACTCTTCTTTTTCTCTTTGTTGTCTAAAGAACAAACATGTCTTGTATGATCATGAATCTGTTATTTGAACCGACTAAGGGCACTTCTTTTAGCCCTTAGTCAAGTGGTTTTTTCCTCGTTTCGAGGTTTTCCACTCTAAAATCCTCGCGTCTTTTCACCATTGATTCATAACCGTTCTCCACATATCAAATAAATAATAACCGAGTTCGTCTTGCAACGAACCGGTCGACTGTTGACACCCCCGGGTTTTCGAACCACAACAGATATAATATTTGTATATAAAATAAATCAATAACATTTTTTTTGAAAAAATCATACAACAAAAAAAATGTTATAGACAATATAGAAAAACAAGTAAGAATATAAATGCTAAATTATAGAAAAAAAAAATTCACATGAAAACTATCTAAATTTGATTTGGAAAAAAATTATATATGTGAAAAATAAGAAGTTGAATGTATAATGCATTTTCAGAATCAATCAAGGTTTTGATATCGGTTGGTACGACTAAAACCGAGTGAAATCAGTATTTGTATTGGTAATTGGTTTCTATGTTGAAATCCGAATTTTTCCGGGTCGACCCGTTAAAAAATTTAATATTTCGTACCAGTGGATATACCGGACCAATACGACATTTTGACTGGAATGAAGCATTGGAATAAAGTCTAAATATGATTATGTATTATAGTTGAAAAATTAGAATGAATTATAAATAAAAAATTTTAATTATAATTTTAAATGGATAATGTTTTTTTTCAAAAACAGATTATACAATTAGAGACCTTGGGTTGCATTATGAATGTTTGGAAATGAAGGTTCATTTTATTAAATTCATGACATTAGGGTCATCACTCTATATCTCAATTCAATATTCCGTGCTCATTTCAATTTTTGTGTTTTGTAAATAAACATAAGCTTTCCATTTTGTTTTATTAGCGATCGAATCATGATTTAAAGGTCTCACAAAATTCAAAACCATAATATTTTTTGAAATGTTTAACTAGTCAGTTCATGGTTCGGTTTTAAAAACATTATAAATTAATATTTTTGTAGCCCCGTGAATCTGATGGTGTAAAGAGAAAGTAGGGAAGCTGAGAAATAGAGAGAAAACAGGCAAACTAACTCTCCATAAAAGTATATATATAAATGAAGAAGCTACTTCACAACATAACAATGGCTGTAAATGGAGACAGTAACTCATCCACCAAGAACTCCATCAATCCGATTTGCCCCAAGCCTCATCGTCTTCGCTCTGCTTTACCCATACTATTATTCGATCATTGCAACAATTACGAGTAAGAACTCATTCATTCATTCGTATTAGTAGTTGTACGATATAAAGATAACAAAATAATGATACGATTCTTTGTGATGGAAATAGAGGAGGAGGAATTATGGACAATATTGCATCTAATAAGGTAATAATTTACTTTGTTCCTTTGAGAATGAGTTAGTTTTTATCCTTTTGTTGCGTATTACGAGTATTTGTAGCGGTGAAGGTAGTCGAGGGTGGGACCAGATGTTTGTCGATGGAGTCGGAGTGGTCGAGATCTCCACCGGGAAGAACGGATAATCCTTTGGTGCATGATGATAACTTCCTTCGTATCAGAAGCCGCTTGGATTTTTAATTCTTCGATTTTTACATTTGTTTGTATGTGTTTTATGTTGAAACATTATCTCACATCGGTTTGTGAAAGTTGAAAAATTATAGTTTATAAAGGATGTGATATCATAAGTAATTGGTTTGACGTACTCTTTTCAATGTAATTTACTTTTCTTATGAAATTACACCGACATTCTTCCGACCAATTGAATCCTAAATTTCTATATTTTAAGACTATGAAATTGCGATTTACGAATATTCGACTCATATAGTATCGATGAAACTGGGATTTGTCTGTGTCAAGGGGTAAAAGTTGTGGCTCAACAGCCAATGATCAATGCAAGATATATGATCATGCATGTACTTGCAATATGAGAGACTTCGTGTTAGAAATAGAAATAAGATGATAGTGAAAAAAAAACCAGATTGTTCTCTAAATGAATAGAAAAAGACATTGGGAAAAAAATTGAGATCATTTCTATTTCATTGGAAAAAAACGAATGAAATTTGGTCTTAAATACATTGTATTTAAGAATTTCATATGATATTATAATTAATAGAAACTAATGGAAAACATTATTTTATGTAGATTCTATGAAGAAAAATAAAACAATTTATATGTAGATTCCACATTATTTTATAAAATAACTTGAGGTAGTAATTAAATTAATAGAAAACTAACTCTTAAAATGTTTTAAAAAACAAAAATTGAGATTGTTTTCAATAAAACAATTTTTTTAAAGTTGCACAATCATAATAGATTAATATATTTGTGTTATTTTACTTATTTATGATAGATCGTTGTTTTTACATAAATTTTACTTATTACTAAAAATTCGTAATTAACTAACTTAACATATACAATTACGAGTCTAATAATATTAAAATTTACATAATTTTATTCTTAATTTTTTTTAAAATAGAGCTTAGTTGGACAATAATAATAAAATAAAATTTTCTATTCATTTTAAATAATAATATAACTAAAGGTTTATTAGTATATCAATTTTTATGAATTAATAAGAATGAAAATGTAATACATTATTAAGAATTAATAATTATATTACTTAGTTATAAATATTTTAAATTCAAAAAGTGTTATAAAATATAATTTTTTTTCTTTCTTAAAAAATATTGGAAAAGTGTGGACTATTTGGAAAATAGTGAGGCAAAGAGGATTTGATTGGATATATCACAAATACACCAATAATATATCAAAAAAATCAGTCATATCAATTATGATCAATACAATAGTTTCACACACTATGACTTCCTAGGTTAAAACTTAGTAGCCATCCCATGTATTATATTAGGGTTTAGAACCACAAAAGAATTTTAAGCCTGTGTGAGAATCATATGAATTCACAAATACCTTGTTAAAAAAACCACTTTTACATGATGGAGCAAATACCTTGAAACTAGGGATGTCATTCGGTAAATATCGAACTGAATTTCAATTACCGAATATCGAATAAATCAAAAAATTAGCTACCGAACCAAATTTTGTAGGTTCAATTCGGTAAATACCAAATTGTTTTCATTCGATTTTGATATTTAGCGAAATACCAAATTTTCTGAAATTTAATCAAATTAAATAAAAAATTAATCATAATAATATATTTAATTATATAATTAAATACAAAAATATTAGTTTTAAATTAAACAAAAGGTTAAATTCAGTATATTACCAAATACCGAACTGGCCGAAATTTAAAAATCGAATACCGAACCGATTTCATAATTTAGTATCGGTTTAGTAAAAAAAATCGATATACTTTTCAGTATTCGATTTTTACCAAATAGTTAACACCCTTGCTTGAAAAAACACACAGCCTTAAAAAGTGAAAATAAAACGTATTTATTTAGGAGCAATAAAAATGAAAAAAATACCATCAAAATTAACCAAAGTATAGTTGCAATTATTCTCATTAAAAATAAACAATAATAAGAAAAAAGGTACATAAATATTAAAGATAATCCTACTTGGGTACTCATCGTTGTCTTGCTTTGATGCGACGGGAGATTTTATACACATCACGCTTCTACTCTTCATCGTCGTCTTCCTGCATTTCTCTCAAATTAAAGATTTAGTTTCAATAAATAATCTTAAATTTTGAAAAGATTGAGGTTTATTATGAACTTACCTCTGCACTGTTGAGCAAAATGTAAACAAAGTGTACCCTGAAGAAATGCTGGAAATTGGTTAAGTGAAGAATATATCCTACTTATTAGACCATAATATTTTGTAAGTGTGAATACGTTTTATGATTAAGTACTGTACAAGTGGGAAACCACTTTAAAAGGTTTTTTGTACGCTGGAAAACCTAAGGTTGCTGTATGTTTTTTTGTAGCCGCAATTCTCTATCGGTATCTGCTTTGCATACATTAATTGCAATTACAAGGCTTCTATGCTTAAATATGTTCCGACAACTCTAAATCACAAAGCTCTTCATGGTATCGAAGATGTCAAATGAGGTAATACTCTTACTTCCTGGGAACATTAGTATCTAAATAATTACAGATGACAAGCAGCCGCACAGCACAAGTTCCTCCTCTTTTGTATGGGACAAATTATTTCAATTGGGCAATAAAATCAATTACTCGTCATTGAGCTCTTTCAATAGCCATCTTAACCAAGTGATCTCACTTACGGTTGTTGCCATCCCTCTATATTCTGCCTCAGGTGTTTATCGTGCAACCACTGTCTGCTTCTTCGGCCGCCAAGAGATCGGTCCTTCTCCAAGTCGTATGTAGTATCCTGTCATCGATCGGCGTGTGAGATAACATGATCCCCAATCTTCATCACAATATGCCGCTAGGTTGAGGTTTCCAGCTCTTGGCAAAATGATTCCTCGTCCCAGAGCTTTCTTTAGATACCGAAGGACCCTCATTGCAGCCATTTTTCTATTGTCATCCGGGTTGCCC
The DNA here is from genome assembly GCA_009725065.1 of Utricularia reniformis. Lineage (NCBI taxonomy): Eukaryota > Viridiplantae > Streptophyta > Magnoliopsida > Lamiales > Lentibulariaceae > Utricularia > Utricularia reniformis. The sequence continues at coordinate 16,195 of RWGZ01001025.1, forward strand.
ACGTGTTGACTTAAAAGATTTACTGCAAAGGTAATGTATGGCGGGTGATCGTCAAATATAGTAGTCGTCCTACGACTCGTCTGTAGCTCCCATCGGTCATTGCATCTTCTGACCTTCGCATGCTATCTGATTTCTGACCGATTGGTGTCCCCATTGGTCGACATCCAAGCATTCCAGATTCTAATAGAATGTCGAGCACATACTTATGTTGACTCAAGGCGATGCCTTCCTTTGAGTGTGCTACCTCGATCCCCAAAAAGTACTTAAGTTGTCCAAGAACCTTAATTCCAAAGCAAGTATCCAACACATTCTTGATGAATAACATATGTTGTTGGTCGTTGCCTGCTAGGATCACATCGTCTACATATATGAGTGCCACAATGAACCTAACCTCCGTCTTGTGTATAAATAGAGAATGATCAGCTTAAGAATGTACGAAACCCAAATTATTGAGAACTTCTGAGAACATTTGGTGCCAATTCCGATAGGCTTGTCGAAGGTCATATATCGACTTCCTTAGTCGACACACTCTTGTCTCCCCCTGTCAAGCGAAGCCTTGAGGAATTTTCATATAAATTTCCTCGTCAAGGTCACCGTGTAGGAATGCATTATTGACGTCCAACTGATGCATCACCCATCCATTAACAGCGGCCACCTATAGCAGACATCGAACCGTGGTTAATTTTGCAACAGAGGTGAACGTCTCATTGAAGTCAATGCCTTTCTCCTGAGTAAAACCACGAGCGACCAGCCGTGCCTTATATCGTTCAACTTCTCCCGTCGGTTGGTACTTTATCTTGTAATCCCACTTTGAGTCCACAATATGCTTCCCGAGAGGCAGTGGGACCAGATCCCATGTAGAATTGGCTTCAAGTGCCGATATCTCCTTCTGCATTGCTCTTCGCCATAAAGGGTTTCCAACTGCTTAGTGAAAGTGTCAAGGTTCGACATGTGAAGTCACTGCAGTCATGTAAGCCCTGTGTACAGGGGAAAACCGAGCATATGATATGTGATTAGAAAGTGGATGAGATACCTGGACATGGGTGTTGGGGTCGGAGTGTGATAAGGACTGATGCAATTCGACAACATAGTCAATATACTTGGTGGGTAATTTTGTCATTCGCCGTTGTCGAGGTGACACATCAATTGCCCTGATATCGATGGGTGCGACCAAACTTGCTGACTCATGAGCTTCACTGATTGGTAGTTCTTCGATCGATAAAGTATCATATGTTCTATTGACGATCTGTTGAGTCTCAATCGGTAAGACGTCTTCTATCCCACTGACGGTCAGTGTTATTCCCAACTATGCCTCGGAACTGTTGACCATGGGCGATGTCGATCCTGGAACAATATTGATCCCTATTGGATCATCCATTATTGACAAGTTGTCGATAGTCATGTCTGTAGGCAATTGGCCTTTCGGTGTTCCTTCCAGCTTAGCTATTTTGTATGGAAAATGTGTTCGATAAACCGAACATCTCGGGATACTGTTATCCGACCAGTCTTGATGTCATATACTCTGTATCCCTTTTGATCATAAGGGTATCCAATGAAGATGTGTGGTATGCCACGCTTGCTGAACTTATCCCCATGGTGAGTATTATAATGCACATAGACCAAACAACCGAAAACTCTCAAATCATCCAAACATGCCCTCTTCTTGAGTAGGGTCTCGTATGGTGTTTTGTTCGTCAAGGCTCTGGTTGGGATCCAATTGATGATGTGGACTGCCGTAAGGACACTTTCTCCCCAAAATTCTTTAGGGAGGCCGGCTTCAAAATGCAATGCTCTTGCAACTTCCAGAATGTGTCGATGCTTTCGTTCGACTACTCCATTCTGTTCGGAGGTGTAAGGACATGTCTTCTTATGTATGATACCTTCATCTGCATAGTACTGCATTAATGTAAAGTCCTTGAACTCCATTCCATTGTTTGTTCGTATCCTCTTGACCATTTTTCCAGATTGTGTCTTCACCATATTACAGAAGGCCGGTAGATAGTGAGATACTTCTCCCTTGGTCGAAATCAGATAAACTCATACACTTCTATTGTAGTAATCGACAATTGTTACAAAATTTTTTGCTCCTTTCAACGAAGGGACCTTATAAGGCCCCCAAACATCACAATGCATAAGCTCAAAAAAAATTGTCGTCTTAATTTCATTGATACCAAAAGGAAGTTTAGTCTGCTTACCCTTGAAACACGAATCACAATGGAAGTCATCAACAGAGTAACTAACACGATCGAAACCATGGCCCGTGTATTTCAACTTCTCCAGTGGTAGATGTCCTAAACGTCTGTGCCACAAAGTTTGGTCCACCATTCGAGTGGTCGACATTGCCTCAGCCTCTCGTCCTGTTGATTGAAAAATATGCAATCCATCACACTCCTTCCCGGTCCCAATCGTCCTATTGGAGTCAATGTCCTGTATTACAAAAAAATCCGGAAAGAATGTTAGGGCACAATGATTATCTCTTGTGAGCTTGATAACCGATAAAAGATTGCATTTAAAATCTGGGACATATAAGACCCCTTGGATCTCAATTTCATTTGTGAGGCACGCTCATCCAACTCCAGCCACGAGTACTGTTCGGCAGTGAGTTGTTCTTCTCAATGTCGAACAACATATCATTGTCGGCGACAATGTGTTCCGTTGCTCCTGTGTCTATGACCCACATCGATATATTTCTAGTCTTGGAACCTGTGAAGTTTACCTTCGGAATCTTGTCTGATGAGACATTTGGAACCCGGTACCCCGAACTTGGTTAGACCAGCCCAAGTGACATAAGCAGAACTTGGAGGCCCAGATCCAGCCCGCGTAAATGGACGGTCTAGTGAGAACAGTCGAGACCGATCGATGGAATCATGCGTCTCCCCCTCATTGGGATTGATCGGTCCGGGACGCACAAACTGCGCTTCGGGCCATCCGCACTCCTTAACATGTGACAATAATCTCTGATAATCTTGTCAGATGCATGCATGACAAAGTTGTACGAGCCTCGCCTAGTCCGGAGATAGCTGGCTAGCAGCGCCGAAAGGCCTGGCGCCACGCAGCTGGCCAGAGCTACGGCCGGCGGCTGTCCCGCCCGACACGAGCCGACCTAGCCGTATGGGACAAGCACAAAACGACACCCTACTGTTCACACATCACGAAATGCCTATAAAAGGGACACTTGGGAGCGAAATCAAGACTCTCTTCTTCGGTTTATTCTCTTGCTTCTCTTACGCTTTTCCTTCATCTGTTGTATCCAAAGAACAAATATGGCATGTGTACTGAATAGCTTGATTATTGGATCGACTAAGAGCATTTTCAGCTCTTAGTCAAGTTGTTTTTTCCCATTCTTCAAGAGGTTTTCCACTCTAAAATTGTCTTGTCATTTTCATTTGATTCTAAATCGTTTTCCCCCTACAAAATAAATCAAAACCGAGTTCGTCTTGCAACGAACCAGACGACTGTTGACACCCCTGGTTTTCATACCACAACATTGTATATTCCATCGGTGTCGACTGGTGCATGAATCCCTAGGTACTTGAGTCTCAGTCGATCGGTATTCGTTATGTCTCCTCTCCATTCGCCATCATTGATTTCTGAAAGCGGATTACTTATGCACACTTGGTCGGTATTATCCAAGGCATGTAGAAGGTAAGACAAAATTGAATCCACCGTCACTATTGTCTTCTTGGACATGACGGTATCATCCTGCTCCAATACTATGAAGAATCTGCGGAAAAGAAGAAAGTTGGGAAAGGGAATATCTCCTTTCGTGTTTTGATTTTATTGAATGATAATGTACATATAAGTCCTATATATATATGTATCATCCTTATTCTCTACCCATAATATCACCCGATTTCCTAACCATAATATATACCGTATATACATGGTAGATTGCATAACATATAAAATATACCAAAAATAAATATTCTATAATATTTACTTTCCATCAAATATTTACCTTCCATCAATTTGTTGTTAGGATGCTTCTCTTTGTACTGTTACCTGAAGTCCACACTAATAAAATTCAACAGCAGATCTAGAGTCAGTTTGTAAATTGAGAACACGAAAGAAAATCTTTCGACGAATCAATAATTTATTGTTATACATGAACACAAAAAAGGCATTAGCAGGCCTCTTAGGTTTGTTTGGATCTTTGATTGCATTTGCCTTCTTTGCAGGCTTTTTGTCAGACGCGGCAGCGCCTCTATTCACCGATAGTCTGTTTCATTTTGTTTACCAAATTTAAGTAAGTACAAAATCAAATTCAGATACTAAAACGCCAAAAAACCATAGATCCAAGCACAAATATACACAAAACGCACTTCGTATCGGATTTCTTCGTCTCCGTAGCTTTTGATTTTCCTCCTTTCATGATTCAGCTGCAATACAAAAAAATCGATTAAATTGATTGAAATCCGGTGGAAATCTGGCAACGGCGGTTGAAACTTACCTAACAACACTGACTTAGAGAGGTAGGGATGAAGCTTGCGGTATGCATCTCTCTTTATGAGGTCGTTGTATACGTGAAGAGAAGGGTAAATTCACGTTCTAGCCCATTTTTTTCACAACATTTGTAATCAACGTTACTTTGTAAGTACTAATTGCGAAAACAGAATACGCAACTACAAATTGCGAAAACTGTGTGCTTTTCAGATTTCGCAACTACTAGTTGAGAAATCTGCCACATTCAATTCTGATTCTTTCGGTTTTCTGGTGAAATATTGAATGTGATTTCTTTTCAGTTTTCTAGTGAAAAAGCAATAACCCATACCCTGGGAATTTTGAGCGCCCGATGCCCGTCCCTGAGTATCACCCATCGTCAAGTGAAGGTTTCCCTACTGCAGCCCAGTACTCCTCTGCATACCAAGGAGGAGATCCATTACATAGTCAACCCGGCCCATCATTTGCATAGAGTTAGGGCTTCATCCGCAGCCTTCTTTACAGCAACCGGGTAGGGGTTCGACGACTTACAATCACCGTACACCTTTTGTGTATGGTCAGATGTCTCATATGTTTGGCTCATTGTTTGTCGGAGTGTCACCTGTAGGGCGTCTATTTGATAGTGCTGAGCCGATCGGGACAGATGAGGCATCACTCTTCTAGGAGATGAAGAATAAACTCAACGACCTCGTCGAGGTCGTCGGACGTTTAGGTCTCGTAACTGTGGAACTGGGGGTCATTTTGATGTACCTCGTGGTTGACTATTGAGTATTATTTATCTTTAAGTATTATTTAGAAAAACTACAAAATTTATATAATAAATGTAAATAAAACAAAACCTTAGTATTTGAAATTAACAAAACAAAATCACAAATACCTAAGTATAATGACACAAACCTAAGTAGCTACTCATCCATTTCTCCCGGAATCCTCGTCGATCGTGGTCTCCCTAGCAAACTTTTTTCTCGGCTGGCATCGTGATACAAATTCCACCCAATATCATCTCACTCTCTATCGGGGTCCAAATCATTTAGGTGACCATGTGAGTATTGGTGTCATAACTGGTCCAACATCACCTCTCGCACAATCAAACTATCTTCGGTTATTTCATGCATGTGCGCAAAGAAAAGAGCATGGGAACAAGGCAACTAATGAGTCAACCACATGCCACACATGCATGTCTGATTTGCAATGTCAACCATCTGTATGGATTTTTTCCCTTTCTTTACGCTTGATAGGAAGATCTCCCCACATAGTCGGTCCTCCCCACATGCCACACGTCGCCACTTGGATTGTTGTTTGTTGTACCATGTCCAAATTCGATCGGTGAATACCTAGTAGTTAAAGTGAATGTAAAAAATATTTAGCATAATTAAAAAATATAATGATTTAGAAATTTACCTCAAGGTTCTTAGTCATATTCGCTATGTCAACACACCTATTTATAATTGTTTTCTGTAAAAGATAGAAGGTAGACTCAACAATGCTGCATATTGGGTATCGACGAATCACATTTAAAACTTTATTGTATGACTCTACTTGGTTCGTCGTCATTACACCAAACCTACTTCCATCGTCGAAAGCAAGGGCCCATTTGTGCCTATTTGATGTCATCATGGGTATAGTCAATCATTCATAAGCTTTGGTACTTCGTCGTTGAATTTGACTCATCAATCTTTCAAATTTCCACAACACTGGTATTACACCAACTTGATAAGCAATATATATAATTTCTTCATTTTTGATGGTTTTGTTGAGATTCAAAACCAAATGCCTCAAACACCATATGTGTTGCAATCAACCGGTTTGAAAGGCTTCCATACTTTCAACGGCTCCAATGATTCCTTTATGACGGTCGGTAACAATACAACATCGGTCTCCTTGGATAACACCACCATCTAAAATCTCGAACAACCATCTGTAGTTGTCTTCGCTTTCCTCGGTAACTAATGCGAATGCAATAGGAAGAATGTGACCTCCCTTATCTTTAATAACGGCAACAACAAGTTTGTGTTTGTACCTATTTAATAATTACATATCAGATATCTAAAATAATATGTCTTAAGATTAAAGAACTACTACCTTGCATATAAATGAGTATCGTCAACTGAAATCACGGGATGACAATGTCTATAGGCGTCGATAGCAATACTGAATGCCCAAAATACGCTCTTGATGATCTTGTGATTATCGCCCAGATTAATATCATAAACATCCCACATCACAATTGTCCATGGATTACGATTCTGCAACCTACCCAAAAGTCTGAGTAGTTTTTTCATTGAGGATTCCCATGACCCATGGATTAATTTGAATGCACGCTGGACACTATGTCATGTCTTATCATACTTCATAGGGAAATCATATTTTGCTTTAATGAATTACCTGGTCGACTTCACCGGCATATCTGTAAAAGAGGAAACATTCCAATTAGGTTACTCATGGAAAAGTAAAATATATATTCAAATAAACTCACCAACATTCTCACAGATGAAGAGAATGATTTCCTTGACTATAAAACTAATTGACATGTTTTTGTGATAAACTCTAATGTTTCCGGCGTTGCATGTATGCAGCCGAGATGTGTTACCAACTTGCCAAATGTGATCAACATTACATTCACGTCCTCGAAAATTGAACATACACCCAGATTCTTGGAGGAAATAACATTTTAATACTAACAACTTTGGTGTATTATCATCCACAAAAAATTGATATTTATGGTATATGTGCCAGTGTTAAACACAATATTACATCTCTTCCTTATCTTTAAAAGCCAATCGTGCACTTAAATTCGGATCTTGCACATTATACGATACTTATTCCCGCATGCGGTTACCCACATCAAACTCATCCGCTATCATTCTACTGCCTTCGGGAAACATTTGTGCCAGAAGCTCTGTCGGAAACCCGGTCATACGTTCAGCGAGCGTTCTGGCTTCAGTAACCCGACGAATTAGAACCTCCTCCGATTCTTCAATGGGTTCCTCGGTTTCACCAACCGGAAATTCATGTTCGGGTTCTGAATCTCCATCATCAGCTGAAATCCACCCATCATTCATTTTAGGATCCGATGTAGATGATTCGCCATGAAAGTCGTATGATACATTTCTTTCAAGCGTAGTATACAAAAAATGTAAAACAAATTAGTTGAATAAATGAATATTGAAAAATTACATATTTTAAAAACATTCATATTTTATATTAACATATTAAATATGTTAAATTTCTCTGATTTACATTTAATTATTTTAGTGTATTTTAATTACAAATATTAATAATTTCATATTTTAAATATATTAATTTTCAAATTTCACAAATCAACACACTACATATTTTTAAAATATTAAAATGTTTCTATTCATATGTTTATATAGTTGTTATACTTTTTATTACAAATGTTTTATTATTTCTTATTTTCGAAAATGATTAATATTAAAATTATATTAATTTTGTTAATATTTAAAATTTTTTATTTTGTATTTTACATTTAATTATGTAGTATATTTAATAAAAAATTTAATGATTTCATATTATATATATATTTCAAAATTTAACTTTCAACTACAATTTTATTAGTTCAAAATTTTTATATCAACAAATTACATATTTTCAAATATTAATATGTTTGTATACATATAAAATAATTTACAATACAATATTACTACATACATTTTTGTAAAATATTTGTTAACAAAATATTTTTAACAATACTAATCTTTATGATTTAAATAGTTCACATACAAAAAATAAAAGTTCGGAAATACATTACAAAATCAATGAAAAATTATGTAGAATGTGTACTTACTATAATTTCAGCACCAACTATGTCAAATTTCACACTACCAAATTATGGAGAACAGAAACCAAATATAGAAAGAAACTTGTAAAACAAAAACTAAATACCAAACAGGATGCAAACCAGCGAAATAACCAGGGAGAATTTTAAGATGTAGGCGTGTAGATCCAATGAGAATGCAATTTTTAAAGACATATTTGAGTGAAATCTATAGTAGCAAAATCTGACAATCATATTGAATGTTTTAGATTTTTCAACTAGTAGTTACGAAATCTGACAGTCACATTAAATGAGTCAAATTTCGCAACTAGTAGTTGCGAAATCTGACAGACACACAGTTTTCGCAATTTGTAGTTGCGTATTCTGTTTTGACAATTAGTACTTACAAACTGACGTAGGTTACAAAAGTTGCGAAAAAAATTGAGTAGAACGTGTATTTACCCCATGAAGAGAATGAAGGATAAGGGGTCTGAAAGGAAAGAGCGTCAAAATATTTATGAAATCGATCGCAAACCAAATTTTTTTTTTTGATAAGAGATCGCAAACCAAATTGAAGTCCGGGTTTCGACGGGATTTTGAATTTCACCTCCACATCATCGATCCGACTCAGCCCTAACGGAGGATTCTAATTGGCTAGACGCCTCATAGCATTAACCTCTTGTCTTTCTATGGCATCCAATGACGTTCGTGCCATTGGATGCCAGTTTTGGCAAAGCTTTTAATAAATAATTGTGAGGGATTCGATGCGACTGGGATGTGAAGGGTGATATAGGAATTTCGCAATCAACCTTCATTCAATGGGTACGTTTGTAACATCGTTTGATAAATAGTAATGAAGTGATATGACTGTACCGCGCTGTGAGGTGAACTAATCGTGATTTAAAAAACTATTATTGAAATAGCAGTGCATAAATTATTGCATAAAAAAACTGATGTATAAAATTATTTTTGTGCTCTTATTTTCAAATAATTGTATATAACTTAAAATTTATATTTCGTATTATTTTATAATAAATTCGTTATATCAAAAACTACATTTTAAAATTTATATATATATTTTTATAGATTGAACATGTAATTGATAAAATATAATAATTTATTGATCAAAATTATTTTTTAAAAAAATTAAACTATAATTTACCAATGGTAAAATTGACATTTGATAGGTACGTTCTGGTGGCCGTTGGGTTTAAACAACTATGAACTCACCGATGTTTTCCGCAGTCGCATGAACGCAGTTATTAATAATGTTTGGTTAAAATATAATACAACTACGGCACGTTCACTGCACCTGGCGGTGGACTGTCGTTCCAAACAACACCAACACTTGGATCAGATATCCAATCACCATTTTTCCAATTCAATTGGATGGATAATGTTCAACAAAATAGTGATCCAAAATCGATCGTAATAGTGGATAGATTTATGTGTCGATTTACAGATATTATAATTTTTATTTTGAATTTAAGTTGATAAGCAAAAATTATCATTTATAACAAAAATGTTATTAAGTTTATAAAAATATCTTACAAATTACAAAACAACGAGCGTCTTTATTACATAGAAATCATGTATATAATCAATGATTTTTTCATATAAAATACATTAAATCTAGAAAAATCATATGTGTTTTATTTAGATATATTTGTCATTCATTGCTATGTTAAGTCTTTACTTAAAAAATATTTTACTTTTAAATTGATTAATTGTGGTTTGGCGGAAGTGAAGGATAAATAAATTTTTAAATAAGAAAAATTGAAAAGATCTAATCTCTAGGGTTCCAAAATTTGAAAAATAAAATAATAGTATAATATATAACACTCCAAAATATATATAATATAATATATAAATTTTGGCTATCAACTTAGGAAATGTTTGAATCTTACATGTTTCATCCTAACTTTTCCAATCATATTGAATGACAACTACTCTAAAAGTGATTCTTCAAGTTATTAAATTGTAAATTTGACTTGTAGTTATTGAAAGAATGCATTATTATCCCTCGAAGTTTATAAAATGCAATTTTGACCATCCAAGTTATAATATCGTTTACAATTGTACCGATAAAGTTTATATTTGACCCCAATTTGATAAACAACAATTCTAATTACTAACCCTTTAAGTTTTGAATATTACAAATTTGACATTCTTTCTATAACTTTATATATCAAATTTACAATTTCATAAATTGTAGTTGAAGGCATGGAAGTTATACCGATGGTATACCGATCATACCGATAAATATCGGTCGTGGTCGATACACCGGTATTCTGATAAATCCTCAGTATACCAAAAGTATATTGAAAAAATTGATCGTACTGATCATGACCGATATGACTACCTTGGTTGAAAGATATACTTTTTACACTAGTTATAACTTGGGGTGCTATTTACCTATGACTCTCCAACTTACAACATATATAAAAAATATACTTTGTAAATTATGAAATTACAAATATGATACATTATTTGAATAAAAATATATATTTTTAATCTTCAAACTTGAATTAAATGAACGTAAGATACCAAGTTAACATCAAGATATACATGCATTTTTTGTGTGGGCCGAAACAATCGCATGACCCAGGCCTCAAGTTTCGGTATTTAATCTAGACCCAATTATATGACTTTCTAACCCACATTTTCGATATTGTAGTCCCGTGTTTTCCACCAAGTAAAAATATCATCAATATTATATATTTTATCGAAAATTATTGTGCACTTGAGGCCCAAAATTATACATGTTGCTTTGTTTTTTTTACAATCAAGTAAACGACAAATGATAAAACTATTAACAAAACCCACACTAGACAAATAAACTATATGATACTTGGATAAAAACATATTGATAAATAAGAAATGTTGAGTATGTGGATCGGTTTTGATGACCTGAACCCGATCGGTATTGGTGCCAATCTTTATGGAATATACACTAACAATTTCAAAGATCGGATGACAACGATCGGCTCGATAGATCAAGAGGACCAACAGTTGATGCATGTCAAAAAGCTTGTAATCGGTGATGTATTGACCGATAGGTATTAAGTCTTCAGTCAAGATGGTTGAAGAGTCGAGATTTTCTCAAGATATAAAAATCAATTAGTGATTCAGTTAAAAAATATCACTCAAATTTGTTGGAGATTTTCCTGGAGATATGGTAAAAGGAATTTTATGAATATTATGAATTTTTTTTTCTCTTTCTCTACATTATCATTCTATTTCTTCAATATTAATTTATTATTTAAATAATCGATTTTCCTTTCATCCATACATTCTTATTTGAACACCTTCATTTTTGTTATTTTTTTACTTAATAAATTATTATCAAATCATTATATATTGGGAACACTTTTATCAATAAACGTTCAAATATCATAACAATGAGAATTAAAACATACAAAATCAAATTACCATATATAATACAATTTTTCTCTGTTTATTTAGCAATATAATTTTAAGAAAAAAAAATAAAAATAAATAAAAATAAAATTGGAAAAAGAAAATGTGAGAGGAGAGGATACCTCTCTCTTCATCCCATTAATGGAGAACCTCGTCACCTTGGACTATCCACCAATAGTTGTGGGTGCCCTAAAACTATCTCAAGCCTTGGGTGTCGCCCATCTTGCACTCACTTTCTATTCCCTAAAAAATTTTGAGGAGAGAAAGTCTCCATTCTTTTTCCTCAAGGTTTTTAAATAAAATAAAAAAATGTATAATTATTCAATTATTATAAAATATATAAATTTATATATTAATTTTATATATAATACTTCGATTGTTCGATACAAAGTGTATGAAAATGATCGATTTACATATATATTAGTTTTAATCAGTTCGATTAATTAGTTTTAAATTATGATTTTACGTAACAAAAATCATATCAATTCGTCGTTGATTTTATTCGATTTAGGTTATTAGGTAAGTTGATAAGTTTTAATTTTTAACGATCTATTAAACTTTTAGTTTAGAAAATACAATAAAAAATTAGTCAAAATTCTAAAATGTTTCACACTCGAAAAATCACAACTATCATTTTAGTGTACAAATATTATTTATATAATAAAAATATCATTACAAATAATTAGTATTTACATACTTACGATTATATATAAAAAATAAAAATGATAAGTGTCCGAACATTGTTGTAGGAATAAGAGGAAAATTATTTATAAAAATAAAAAATGATGATGTATTATATAGAAATAAAACTGATGTAGATGAGAGAATGAAGTTTGATGTGTAGATTAATGGCCTTAGTCTAAGTGTGTAATTATTTTTTTTATGAAACACATGGTCACCTTATTTTTTTATGGTCCTTCGCAATTATTTCATTGATGACCCCGGCCCACATTAACTCTCATGCGAAGCAAAGCTATTTTCGATAACATGCACATGTGACATCATTATAGTCATTTGCAAACAAAAATATTGCTTTATTATGTCTTTATTTTTTCATTTTTTTTGAAATATATTATATTATATTCTTCTCATGCATTTGTAAAGGTTAATGCCATCTAATTAGAGCAATTATCGTATATCATAAAATACCAAATATGAGGATCATTTACTAATGATTTCTTAAGTCTTTTAATATTATTTTATTATTCTTATACTGATTTAAAAAAGCAATATACTACGAATTTATATTTGGTATCGTAGCTGCATGGTTGAAACATTTACTTAAATAAGTTGTAACAGAAAAACCTCCGCTACAATTTATAAAAACGTTGAAATAAAGATGAGGATGGAAGTAATTATCCACATGGGAAAAGTTAAAAGAACCCTTAAGAAATCAAGATATAAGATTGATGAATCGTGTTACAATTATTCTTATATGTGACATCATTATCTTCATTTACAAACAAAAATATTGTTACGGAATTGTTCAGGTATAATAAAACATTGATTTACTTATATTTTAAATTTATATAAAAACATATTATTTACTTAATTTTTAAAAATTATTATGTGACGAATGGCGATTGTGAATTAAATTTGAAGTATTAAATTAGTGATTTATTAATTAGGTGTGACTTAAATAAAATATGAGACATAATGTACGGTGATTTCAAGGTAACAACGGAAATTGAAACAGTTGTGGCTTCACGGGCAGGGGAACTGACCGGGCAGAATAGAGTACGTTGTAAAAGCAAGAGCAAATGGGCGAGAACTCTGACCGTGCATGTGCTCTTACTCTTGGAGAGAGCGACATTCCCGTTAAGGACATGATCGTCATTTCCATTCGAAAAGAAGAGGCAAATTAGGCAAATAACTTTAATTATTCCTTTACAAACTAACATATTTTTAGAAATGATTTGCATAGTAACATTCTTTTATATTTTTTATGTCAATAGCATGTTTTAGGAGAGATAATTTTTGTGTATCTATATTTTACGTAAAATATATTAAATTAATTAAATAAAAGATATTATTTGTCATTTTTGATTTAAAAATAAATGTATAAATAAACATCCTCCATAAATTAATTAAATATAATTTTTTTTGCCATTTTTTATTAAAAATAAATGTTTAAATCAAATTATCATAATATTCTTTTATACATTTCAATTAAAATAAATTAAATACATTAGCATATAATATATTAACATATAATCTTATAATTTTGAATTTTTGATAAATTAATAATTTCAATTTTTAAAAAAATTAATTCCGTTACTATAATTGAATTTAAAAAAAATCAAAATAAATATAATAATATAGAATACAAGTAATGAATTGTAAAAATGAAACAATATAAACGAAAGTAGATCAATGAGATAATTTTATATTTAAATTACATGGAATAATATATATTATATATCATAATATAAATTTAAAATAAATTATAATTGATAAAGCATATAAATTATTTATATTTAAACCCAACAAAATAAATATAATAATATAAAATAAAATAAAATACATACAAATAATTTAATCAATTAAAAACATAAAATAAAATAGATTGAATCTGATAATTAAATATAAAATTCATTAACAGAACTTATTTTTCACTAAATTATTGGAAAAAAATTTAATGCATTCAACGAGATGAAAATTAAATACAACGAAATTAGTATCATCTAAATATTGTAGTAAAATGATTATGTTTAATATCCTCCCTATTATTGATTTATATTGATGACGATGTTCTGTATTTAGTGTGGTAGAGATATCTTACGAAGAAGACTCGGGCAAAGGCATTGTATAGTGCAATGATAGGCGTTCCATTTGATTAAATGTATTCATATATGATTACATTGAATAATCTCTTAGATAGTAAGAGGAATATCAAACCCTTAGATTAAACATACTCTCATCTTCCATTATTGTTGATCTTGCAATACCATGGTCATTTTCATGTTTAGCTCCACTCCTTGATAATCTTAAACTCCAAACCATTTGTTCAAGTAATCGAGTTGTCCTATCACGGCCAACACGACGACATTCACTTCATCTACAATGGTCTGGTGCCAATAAAAAATATGCATCATCCCATTGGCTCTCATATCGAAGATGGTGAAAATTACCCGAATAAGTTGCAGATTGAGTCTTTACTTAATAAAAAATATCGATCATATTTCTATGATTTATATTAAAATGGTGGCATATATGTACAAATTGATTATTAGTAATAATATTTTAAAAGGGGTAAATAAATTAATACTATATCTTGTTACTTGTACGTGAGAGAACAAAACTTTGAAACTCTAACAAAAACCACAAATACATATTATAAGTGAGACGTTGGCAATGTGAACTACATCATGATAATGACATATATATATCATAGAAACTGTCATATTATCTCTATTATATTTAATCATAATGATTTCTGAATTCTAATTGAAATAATTCATCTTCATCTATCCACATTTTTTTATTTCAAACAATATGTTTGATCTTAATTCTACGCTCCCCAAAGTAAAGTTTTCCCTTATCAAATTGACATACATTACTTGTATTCTATTTTGTTGGGTTTACACAACATTAAGTTAAAAGCTTTATAAATTATAATTTATTTTAAATGTATATTATGATATATAATTTATATTATTCCATGTAATTTAAATATAAAATTATCATGTCGATATATTTTCGTTTATATTGTTTCATCTATACAGTTCATTATTTGTATTCTATATTATTATATCTAATTCATTTTTTTTTAAATACGATTATAGTAATGAAATTAAATTTATTTTAAATCGAAATTCACTAGTTTATCAAAAACTCAAAATTATAAGATTGGATGTTAATATATTATATGCTAATATATTTAATTTATTTTAATTAAAATATATAAAAAAATATTTTGATAATTTGATTTAAACATTTTTTTTTAATAAAAAATTATAAAACATATTTTCTTTAATTATTTTTTTATTTACACATTTACTTTTAAGTCAAAAATGATAAATATTTTTTTTTATTAAATTAATTTAATACAATGTACGTAAAATATAGATACAAACAAATTCTCTATCTTATGGCAAAGAAAATATGAAAGAAAAGCTATTTTGCAAATCATTTGTAAAATTAGATTAGTTTGCAATGGAATAATGTGTAGAGAACTATTTAACTAATTTCCCCTAAAAGTACCTGTTGTATTTTTCTCCTGGTCATAATCCGGGGAAATTTGTAGAATGACTCCCTACACAAAGTTCATTAGCTAAATAACCCTTGTCAGTAAATAATTTGTCAAATGACCTACTTTTCTATTTTATTTGTCAAATAACCCTCCTTACATTATTTGTAATAAAAATAAATCAAGTATTTGTATATTAATAAAAATTTGTTAAAATGAATTAAATTACGATTGAAAATATTGATAAAATATTCTATCGAACGAAACATAAAATTTTGGATATCGACCGATATATCGGTCGGTGCGACTAGTTCAACCGACTCGATGCGACTCGACTCGACACGACTCGGCAAGAGTATAAAAGTCGAATTTTCGTTTCGTTCGATATATGTTCTGATTCGGCGCGTATGACCGATATATCGGTTGCTAACCGGTATTTCACGTTTCATTNCCCTGTCACGTTTATCATGCTTCGGGCCCGATCACGCAGACCACGCGTCGGTCCCAACCTCGTTTTACATCCTGCGATAACAACCTCTAACAAACTTGTTAGAGGCGGTTACAGGACGTGGATTACACTCGCCGGCAACTCTATAAATACAGGGCAAGACGAAGGAAAAGAGAGGACCCTTTGGATGCAGAAGAATAGGCTGTTACGCTGCCCAAATTCTTACTGCTTTCTATACTCAGTCATTTTCATTAGCCTGTTGCATGTAAACTTCTCTTATTTTCCTTAGTGAACAGATCAAGAGCATATTCGGCTCTTGGTCGAGTGGTTTTCACCCCATTTTACGGGGTTTCCACTATATATGCTGTGTCTTTACTTTGATTTCAGTTTTTACTCGCTCTCCACATTTTTTATAAATCAGAACCGAGTTCGTTGATTGAACGAACCGGATGACTGTTGGTACCCCCTAAAAAAAGACCATAACAAATATAAACGAAAGTAGATCAATGAGATAATTTTATATTTAAATTATATGGAATAATATATATTATATATCATAATATAAATTTAAAATAAATTATAATTTATAAAGCATATAAATTATTTATATTTAAACACAACAAAATAAATATAATAATATAAAATAAAATACATACAAATAATTTAATCAATTAAAAACATAAAATAAAATAGATTGAATCTGATAATTAAATATAAATATAAAATAAAATAGAACTTATTTTTCATTAAATTATTGGAAAAAAATTTAATGCATTCAACGAGATGAAAATTAAATACAACGAAGTTAGTATAATCTAAATATTGTAGTAAAATGATTATGTTTAATATCCTCCCTATTATTGATTTATATTGATGACGATGTTCTAGATTTAGTGTGGTAGAGATATCTTGCGAAGAAGACTCGGACAAAGGCATTGTATAGTGCAATGATAGGCGTTCCATTTGATTAAATGTATTCATATATGATTACATTGAATAATCTCTTAGATAGTAAGAGGAATATGGAACCTTTAGATTAGACATACTCTCATCTTCCATTATTGTTGATCTTGCAATACCATGGTCATTTTCATGTTTAGCTCCACACCTTCTTAATCTTAAACTCCAAACCATTTGTTCAAGTAATCGAGTTGTCCTATCACGGCCAGCACTACGACATTCACTTCATCTACAAGGGTATGGTGCCAATAAAAAATATGAATCATCCCATTGGCTCTCATATCGAAGATGGTGAAAATTACCCGAATAAGTTGCAGATTGAGTCTTGACTTAATAAAAAATATCGATCATATTTCTATGATTTATATTAAAATGGTGGCATGTATGTACAAATTGATTATTAGTAATAATATTTTAAAAGGGGTAAATAGATTAATACTATATCTTGTTACTTGTACGTGAGAGAACAAAACTTTGAAACTCTAACAAAAACCACAAATACATATTATAAGTGAGACGTTGGCAATGTGAACTATATCATGATAATGACATATATATATTATAGAAACTGTCATAGTATCTCTATTATATTTAACCATAATGATTTCTGGATTCTAACTGAAATAATTCACCTTCATCTATCCGCATTTTTTTTATTTCAAACGAAATGTTTGACCTTAATTCTACGCTCCCCCAAAGTAATGCTTTCCCTTATCAAATTAAGAAAACCTTCAATTTTTTCCAAACCTTAACAATTGACATCCATTACTTGTATTCTATTTCGTTGGGTTTACATAACATTAAGTTAAAAGCTTTATAAATTATAATTTATTTTAAATGTATATTATGATATATAATTTATATTATTCCATGTAATTTAAATATAAAATTATCATGTCGATATATTTTCGTTTATATTGTTTCATCTATACAGTTCATTATTTGTATTATATATTATTATATCTAATTCGATTTTTTTGAAATACGATTATAGTAATGAAATTAAATTTATTTTAAATCGAAATTTACTAGTTTTTCAAAAACTCAAAATTATAAGATTGGATGTTAATATATTATATACTAATGTATTTAATTTATTTTAATTGAAATTTATAAAAGAATATTTTGATAATTTGATTTAAACATTTATTTTTAATAAAAAATGATAAAACATATTTTCTTTAATTATTTTTTATTTATATATTTACTTTTAAGTCAAAAATGATAAATAATATCTTTTATTAAATTAATTTAATACAATGTACGTAAAATGTAGATACAAAAAAATTGTCTCTCCTAAAACATATTATTTGATAAAGAAAATATAAAAGAAAAACTATTTTACAAATCATTTGTAATACTAGGTTAGTTTGGAAACGAATAAGGTGTAGAGAGCTATTTAACTAATTTCCCAGAAAAGTAGCTGTTGTATTTTTCTCCTGGTCATAATCCTCTAATTAGGTACACAATGCACCAACCAATAATGAACTGACGCATGACATTTGGTAAGAGAATCAGACCGTTGTGATGTATCCCAGAACGTGATTATTATCTCAATTTGTTTAATTATTCCACGAAGCGGTAGATTAATTAATGATGGGGTCTGCTTGGACTGGCCATGGGTGTTGTGGAATGTGATCTCCAGCAATGGATTGATTGTCTTGCTGTAAACGCTACTTTATTTCTTTCCCTTCATTATTGCTTATATTCTTTTCATCTTCTCCAATCTCGTTGTCGAATCTTATCTGGGTTTCTCTTCTTTACATCTGATTAGCTTCAATGCATGTTCTTGAGTTTGATTGAATCTGGAAGGGTAAGTTAATTTATACCCAAACGTGCGTTATTTGTTTTTATCCAGTTTCCACTTAATTTATTGTTCGTTTTGTGGGATTTTATTCACTGGATTAGTGACTGATCAGAGAATTTCTGTATCCAGTATATTGAAATTTTGTTGATNTTCATTTTAACAAATTCTTACGATTTTCGTTAAACTAATTTAATTTATTTTACAATGTAAATGTATGAAATTTAATGTTAGTATATTATTAATTTAATATTTAAAATATATATATAATATACAAATACTTAATTTATTTTTATTACAAATAATATAAGGAGGGTTATTTGACAAATAAAATAGAAAAGTATGTTATTTGATAAATTATTTACTGACAACGGTTATTTAACTAATGAACAGACAGTCATTCTGCAATATTCCCCGTCATAATCCTCTAATTAGGTACACAATGCACCAACCAATCATGAACTGACGCATGACATTTGGTAAGAGAATCAGACCGTTGTGATGTATCCCAGAACGTGATTATTATCTCAATTTGTTTAATTATTCCACGAAGCGGTAGATTAATTAATGATGGGGTCTGCTTGGACTGGCCATGGGTGTTGTGGAATGTGATCTCCAGCAATGGATTGATTGTCTTGCTGTAAACGCTACTTTATTTCTTTCCCTTCATTATTGCTTATATTCTTTTCATCTTCTCCAATCTCGTTGTCGAATCTTATCTGGGTTTCTCTTCTTTACATCTGATTAGCTTCAATGCATGTTCTTGAGTTTGATTGAATCTGGAAGGGTAAGTTAATTTATACCCAAACGTGCATTATTTGTTTTTATCCAGTTTCCACTTAATTTATTGTTCGTTTTGTGGGATTTTATTCACTGGATTAGTGACTGATCAGAGAATTTCTGTATCCAGTATATTAAAATTTTGTTGATTTTTATGCTGTATTCTTACTGTGATAGCCCTGGAGTTTTGTTTCCTTATTTGAGTATTTTCTTTAGGAGAGGAGAAGTAGTAAGTTCTCATCTCCAAGCCCTTTCTAAACGATGAGGCTTTATCATGCTAATGAATGAAATTTTTGAAGGGATTTGGATTAATTCTCTCTTAGACATTATAGTAATTTTCATTCGATTTCATCCGGGCAATCCGAGTAAAACCCCCTTGTTCAAATGCAGAAACTCTATAAGGGTGCCAATTCCTTAAGGGTTATCTCTTGTTTCTAGGTAAGAAAAAGAAGGTAAAATGGCATGGAAAGTTGCTATTCAAAAGGGAGAAAGAAGCTGTAAGTGTTTGATTTTCTAACAAATACTTTTTTGTCTTAACGATCTGAACATCGCTTGCAAATGACACATGAGCGCTTTTCAGGCTTAGGGGCATCAAGTAATAGTAAAGATATGACAACATCAGAGAAAACTTATAGCTTATATAGTGCAAGAGACAATTTATTGGTAATGCAATTTATTCTTTTATGTAAATGTTTGTTCTTACGCTTCTGTTATGCGTTTAAACCATTGATGCAAGGGAAATGCTTCCCATTCTCTGAGATTTGATAATTTTTTTGTTGCTGTTGAAATTCTCCTTATTTGTACCTTGCATAGTTAGATGGCATGTTGGGATTTTTCATTTGCTAGTTATGAGTATTCTACCATAGCTAGTTTGACATTCTCCGATCTTGCAATGTTCGATATTTCATTCGGGATCATGCATTATTTAAGAGTTCTTCTTACATCTTTGTTTGATTCTCTCTTAGGACAATGATAGCATGAGAAGCTTCTATTCATTGAAGCCTCCATTGATGAAAATTGGAGAAGATGTATATAAAAGACCAAAAAACCTGCAAAATGGGCCGAGTTTGGTAGCTCGTCTTATGGGTGTCGATATGTTACCTTTCGACTCGAAGCATAGTTCACGGAGTGATGATACCGAGACTGGAATTTCGACGACTAAGTTCAGTGATAAGAAGATAACTGAAATGAGCTCATTTGACACTATCCTGCCTAATTCTTTATGGTATTGTGAAGATAATCATTTGAAATGGAAGCCGAATAAACGAGAACACCCTCAAGAAGAAGAATTACAGAAGTTTAAGAAAGAGTTTGAATCATGGCAAGCTGCAAGATTTAGTGAGTGTTCGATGTTTTCGAATGCAGTCCAGTTAATCGGAAAGGAAGAAAAGCTTTTGTATGGTGATTGTGAAGGGATTTTAGATATTGAGAGGCTCAATGAACAAAGAACGGGGAACTACGAAAAGACGAAAATGAGTTCACTTAATCATTTGAGCTTCATTTCACAACTAGATTCTGGCTCTGATAGGATTGACATTGATGACGATTCTTTGAATAATACTCCGGTAAATTCGGCGGAGAAAAGTAACCTCGAAGGCTTTCTTGAAGAAGTAAGGGAAAGGCTAAAGTCTGAGTATCAAGTTAAGCATTTTACAAAGAGTAGAGCTATTAGAGGAGGAGGAATCGAAACACCATACAAGGAAAAGCCATCAGATTCGATCACAAAAGCTCGGCATATAGCACAAGAAGTAAAAAACAGTGTTTCGGGACAAGGAGATCATTTTTGTACTGTAAACATATCAGAATGTAAGAAGAAACTCGAAGCTGGACAACAAATCGAAACTTATGGTAATTCGTGTTATGGTTTAACGGAAAATTTAGTTCGAAAGAGCTGTTCCTTTAGAAGGGAACATGATGATTCCCCTGGACACCTTACAAGATCATTATCTGCTCCTTTATCCATAGAATCACTTGGAAAGCTTCTCGTAGAGCACCGGAGTTCGGTTACTGAAGAATGGAAACCTGAGGTATCCGAAAAGATTTATGTGAAGATTAAGAAACAAAAAAGGGATAAATTCAGCATAAAAGAAAAGGTTTCAAATTTGCTCTACGGTAAGAAAGTTAAGTCCGTGGAGGGATCTAAACCGAAAGAAAACAATCCCGTTAGAGATAATACTTGCTCTACATCGCCCATGCTGAATTACTTCGAACCAAACGTAAGGATCGGATCGGATCGCCTCTAAATTGTTCATTATCACTAAACAAACAGATAGTTTAAAGCCTTTTTGTTCTCTTTGTAGGAAAATTTCACTGAAGTCCCTCCAAGCCCTGCTTCTGTGTGCAGCAGCAGCGTTCATGAAGATTTCTGGAGGATAAATGATAACTTAAGCTATTCAGATGACAAAGACTTTCCATATGTTCTCAAAGAAATTAACTCCAACTTGAATGGTAATTTCTTTTGATTATAATCGAGATTCTTCGAATGCAATACATTACATTATATTCATGATATAAAACGCAGAGCTTCGAAGAAAGTTGAATCAACTAGAAGGACATGTTAAGGAGGAAAGTTCAAACAAGCAGTTTTGCATCTACGATGAAGCCGAAACATTCGTTAGAGAATTGCTTACGGCTTCCGGTTTATGCAACGACAAATCTAGTTGTTCGTTATTGAAATGGGATCCACTCGGTAAGCAAATCAGCAGTTGCGTATTCGAAGAAGTTGAGGAAACATATAAACAAAAAACCAAAGATGATGGAAGTGGAAGTAATTATAACAATGAAAGTGATAGAGTGAATCACAAGATAATACTCGATTTGGTAAACGAAGTGCTTCCAACGATACTTAAAGAGCCAGAAGTGAATGTGCTTTCGACACCATCACGAAATGGAACTAAGCTGATATCTCGAGTTTGGGGTATGATTCGAGAATCCGTTACCCCATCAACGAATCGATCGTTTTACTCAGTAGATTTTAGTTCCATAGATTGGTCAAGATGTGTAGATGATGATATTTATGGGATTGTTAGAGACACTGAGAGGCATATCATGAAGAACATGATTGAAGAGATGGTTGAGGATATGTAATAAAAGAAAAAGGTATGTATTTATTTTAATGCTGTTTTTAAATAGTTTGTTTTTTCTGTTGCCATGAAATAGTTGTACATAACTCGAGAGAAAGAAATAAGCTGTGAAAAAAAGAAAACATGGATGTTTTCAGCTTTGCTCCCGTGACTCTCCAATTTTTCTCATGCACCCGTGTCGGACCGTGTCTGACTCGCTATGACTCTTAACACAATACGACGTCGTTTTGATTTCTTCATTAATTATATTTTTTATTCGTTAGAAAAATGACTTATTCACGACTTTGTCATATAATTTATCTACTTGTGAATTAATCATGTAAAATGATAATGGACTGAAATATGGTTGCTTTTGGGGAGACATGATGTCACATCCCAATTTTCACTCTAGAATTGAAGTATGACACGTCATGCTTTTCCTAATAAAAATATAAGGTTACATCTATTTCATTCTAACTTCCTTACACTTTATCATATGAAATTGCAATTTAAACATTTCTTATAAAAACACATATGTCAAAATATGTCTATTTACATAATATAAATTACCAACTGACACAACATTCAAAACAACATCATTTTTAAACATCTATAAAATTTATATGTCTAAACTAAAAGCCACAACATAATGTTTTTCTTCAAAATTCACCTCTACGGTGTTTCTTTTTCCTAATGACAACCGATATAACGCTCCGAAGATGTACTTGATGGGGTAACGGTCATGAGTCTAAAACAAGTAAGAAAACAAATACACATGATGCTATATAGCAATAAAACAAGTAATCATCACACACAATACTTCACACGTAATTAACTGCACTTTCTTTTCTTTCGTTGCCAGAAATAAGATCTGGTGACCCCTCCAAGACATGTGGTTTAAGCATCACCACAGTTTTGGAGATCAATCGTTCCCCTGCTTCACCTCAAGAGGAACAAGAAGTGCTACTAACTTATTTCTCCATTGGATCCAATTTTCTCATATCATAGTGAGCACTCACAAGTGTAAATCATGTAACCCCACACTTTCTTTCTCTTTTCTCTACAAGCATGTTTGTTCATTAGCTATATCCATGGTAAAATCATGTTGCCAGAAGTGTGCGTTCACAGCCTCTCGAATTTTCACATATCATATAATTTTAGCAAGTAAAAAGTGATAGTACAACATGACATTTCTTACCACCAGATCAAATTTGAGAGCCGAAATGATATCGTAAATTCATACAAAAATTCTCAATGAAAGCCAACACATAAGGCTACAATACGCAAAAAGAATCATATCATTCGGAGCTCTCAATCGTTCCACAAAATACAACACAAGTGATGCTGCCGTAGGTAGGAAACAATTTTGCGACATTTCAAAACATACAGTATAACTTTTTCTCTGTTTTCTTCCTTATGTTGCACTAAATTTTCCAAAAAATAGACTCAAAGAGGAACAAATCTATGTAAGATTTGTATCAAAAATCGTTTCCATAAAGTACTAGAAAATTCAACAACACAAGTAAGCACATATATGCTAAAACTGTTTATATTACTTATCTCATACTCAATCATATCGTTTACCTCTAATTTTCTTGCTGATTTTCCTCACGAAACTTGTTCCTAAACCTCTGATACTTCTTCCCCTGATGTATCACACTTAGTTAGCTAAGAATTTCGAAGATTAAGCTTAAAGCATCACAAAAACCTTGTTGCCTTCTCTTGTTCTTCATTTCTAGGTTTTTCTTGTTGTTTCTATCATTATCTTATCCCACAGCAGCGACCAATTGTTTAATAACCGACTTAGGGTCCTATTTATATCCTTGTGCCACGTATGTTTTCAATTTTATAAGATTTATATGATTAACCAATCATAATTTGTCATTTAAACATCATATTTAAGTGTTAAGTTACCTTGTTTATTGTCTCATGTCTTTCCATGCCTTAGTCCCATTCAATGTTTTCATACCGATCCGGAATTACGTATCGGTCCGGATCAATATGAGCGGTACGATCGGTATACCGGACGGTACCAAATTTTATTTTATATTTAAAAAAATTAATATTTAATTAGTTTTTTAGAATCAGACCCGAAAAAACCCGGAAATTGACCATAATACCCGGTATCGGACAGCACGAAAAAAAAATAATGGTACCGAACGAAATTTGACGTACTGAACGGTATACCACCGATATACCGTCCGGTATGAAAATACTGATCCCCTTTTCCTTACCAAATCTTATTTATGCATATATCATGTATCCTAATAAATACAACTTTACTAAAGTACATTTCTAATCATCGGTTAAAGTTTCAGAATTTTCGGGTCTCACACATGAAATAGAACAAGTATATTCATTTTTTATAAAGTTGAATTATCTTATATGATAAATTGATAAATTATATTTGTAGTTTAAAAAATAGAATTTATGTAACTCTCAACAAATTTTAACATTATTTAATATTATTTTATTTAATAATAATAGCCAGTCAAAAATACGACTCTTATACTCTTACCGAATCATGTCAAGTCGCACTGAGTCGATCGGACGAGTTGGTGCCGCATAGATTTTCAGTATTATAATTTATGTATGGGAGTGTAAAAAGGAAAAAGATTATTATTGTGATTGAAATTAGAGTTTATATATATCAATAGTTGATAAATCCCAAATGATGTCATTATATGTCATCATCCGATCATAATTTACTTTAAATTAGTATGATATTATCCATTTTGGATTAAGGCCATCCTACAGTTTTCGAAATTAGCCTTCACGGTTTAGGGTTTTACTTTTTCCTTTACAACAAATAGCTTCTATAAGACCCTTTGGGAGTGTGAGACACTTCAGGCAAATATCAAAATCACCTATAGATTGGAAACGATAAGAGATTAAGTATATTGATTCGTCTACTATTGCACAAGACATTTTCTGACAAAGATCACATTAGAATTGAAAAGTTATGCGTGCTCAACCTGAGATAGTCGTTAGGGCTAAGAAAAAAGTAAAGCAGTGAAAATTAAGTGTGATTATAGGGCTAACTTAATCTAAAACGGACAATATCGTACAAGTTGGAAGACGAGTCGTAACATTCATAGGGGTCACCACCTATCTTGGGACTACCCGGGGCAAGCAAGCTGAACGTTCCAAATTTCATGGAATCTAGACTACTATTGATAGAGAAAATATATCTACGAATCATCCACTTAAGTTATTATTCCACATCTACAACCGATTTGAGATTTGGCCAAAGCGGCTCGCCTGGATCTATCTCTTCTTAATGGATTTAGGTTTGCCTAATACATCGATTATAACCCAAATATTGATCAAATACCAAATATCATGCCGAAAAGGGGCAGCTCATTCTATCTACCTTAAAGGAAACAAAAATGTGCAAGAAGATGACTTATACGACTATTTTATAAATATGTCCACGGCCAAAATACACATCTATCATCTATTATCTCACACCAAAAAATAATGAGATGAGTATTTTGGCGGTGGGTATTTCTACAGCTGTGATAAAAAGGAAACTGAAAAGGTTCAATCAAAAGTGACAACTTAGACAATCTTACCATTCTGCGGGCAAAACTGTACAGTAACAGTGTTAGAAACAGTGTCACCCCAATTTGTCACTGAATCAATCTAAATCATCAATATAGCAGTGATGGATGGGTGAAACGATGTAAGTTATATGCAGCTCGATTTCTATAACTATAGAAACCGAGCTCTAATTTATGTTTATATTTAAATGTAGCCCGGTTTCCTTTATTGTAGAAACCGGGTTACATTTAAAAATAAAAAAAAACTACACGTCATGCATAATTGTGTGGCTGAAAATATGTGATTGTAATTTTTGATTGGACAATATGTCGGGTTTATATTGTCTATAAATAACCGGTATGTTTATTTCTCATTCACTAACAATTTTTGATCTTATATTTTGTTGAGTTTTTATTATATCTTAGTGAGTTTTTTATTTTTAAACGAATGGATCCAACGATTGGAAGTTTTAATTCTTCATGGGGATTTTTTCCCGATTACGCCGAAGGTGAGGAACATTCTTACAGAAGATAAAATTCAACTCATCCGATAAGTAAAATGTTTAAATATTTGAAAAGTTTATTGTTTAACATTTTATATTAAATATAGGTATGAATTTTGACTTGAACGTTCCATACAATTCAACGCAAAAAAAGGAATTATTGAGAAGAAGAACTGAGGGAATGTTAAGAAAACGAAACCAGAAACAGTTTATATATAAAACATAGCCCGATTTCTGCTATATTTTTTAAAAAATAAAACAATAGAAAATTAAAAAAATAAACAGTTTATTAAAAAATAAAACAATAGAAACAACTTATTAAAACACAATAGCCCGATTTCTTTTATTGCATAAATCAAACTATATTTTAAAAAAAAGAAATTAAAAAGAGTAGTCTACTTTTCGGTGTAACAGAAATCAGACTAGTCTCTGAAATAAAAAAATAAAAAGAGTAGCCCAATTTTTGGTGTAATAGAAACCGAGCTATTCACACGTCCATCGCTGCTATTTTGTTGAAATAATGGGAATCAATGTTATTAATTAAATAAAAAAAAATCAATAACTTATAATTTATTTAAGTTTCTGACCGTGATAGACGCATTAAAAAACTCACCATTCTGCTCCTTAGCACCATCTACCTCTAAATCCTCATAACCTGAAACCCATAAAAGAATTAGTAAGACAGCATCAATCGGTCCCATGTAACCTTTTGTTCTTTGCATCCAAATGCCCTTGGAAGTCCTGTTAAAGACTACATAAAAACAAAAATTGATTCACATAATCTGACCATTTTGAAAATTCAATTTCATCATCTGAATCCACTGCATTTATAATTATACATGTATAAGCAGCCACCAAATTTATGCTCCTATGAATCAACAAGTCCTTCCGTGGAAATGCTTGTCACACGAATGACTGCTTGAGCATTCAGCGGTGGAAGTTTTGATTCACAGAAATGCTTCCAAGGGAGAGCATCGGATAAAGTGGTTGGTTCGATGGTATGGGATCTTTTGTAAGCAGCTTGTAATTCCAGTAACAAGGAACGTGCTGCATCTCTTGATTCAGGAAGCTGGTCACATAACTGAGAAGCACCTATTTGGATCAATTGCTCTATCCCAAATTCATTAATTCCATAATCACCCTATATTCATGTAACAACACAAGATGAATTATTACATCTATCTAATTCACAAACACGAGAATTCTTACCATTCGTGTTACACTTCGAGAGATACACAAAGAAGCCTTGGCTCGAATTCTAGGATTTTTGTCCTTTACATAAGGTTGTAACTTGGGCAATAGAAGAAGAGGTGACACTGAGCTCGTCAAGGTTATCAATGCACTTTCGGCTGCTTCGCATACAAATTTCTTGTCTTGCGAAGATTTCAGAAGAAGCTGCACAAGCTGAAATAGAATACAGCACAATATAATCCAATAGAAAATGGCTTGGAGCAAGCACAAAGTGAAATGCTTGTACCAGTGGGTCCAAAAAATTAACGATGGCATCCTTATAAGCTTTAAATATGTCTTCAGAAGTCATAATTGCAGTTTTACAGACAGCACTTCTTGGATTTTTAACAGATTTTACCAATAGGGAGATAATTTGACTCCTGAAAAATATACAAGTGTTCCAGCATTATGTTTAAACAAATAAATTACATTCAACATAAAAAAAGACAAGTTAAGATATACTTACAATATTGTTACGATGGATTCCGTATGAAACAACGACAACTTACGTACATTGTTTAGTGCATTGCACACTGATACCCAATCTTTTGAGCCAAGTTCAATTAGCAGTGACTGATAAAGAGACAAAAAGTAACTATTTAGTACTCTAGAAGTGAAGAATAGGAAAAATGTTGAAGTATGAACAATTGTCCCATATTGGAAGTTGGATTGGTTTATAAGAGGGATTGTGGATCATTGTAAATGACTTGTTCAAGTCTTTTACGGTATGGTCTCATTCTCTTATACGTTATATTCGAGTACACTCCCCACATAAATTGACCCAGCTCTCAAAATTTAACAAAAAACATATTGGAGAAGTTCATGGAAATATGCACAAAGCATTACTACCTTCAAACAACTATCCAAATCTTCAATGCCCTTCAAATCCTTGGATTCAATATACTCCACCTCAGAAGTAACCAACTGAGGTTCAGGTATTTCACTTCCTTTTATTTCCACTGCAATACAGGCTACAAACTCGTTCATTCTTCCTCCGTCAGCATTTTCTTCAATGTTTTTATCAATGAGATTACTCTTGTGGGCATCCCTATTTATCCTTTCAGGCTCAGGAACTTGAGCGATATTTTGAACAGCGATCTCCGACATTTTTAAAACCTAAAGCAACAGCAATTAGAACGAAAATCATAAGTTGATGAAATACCAAGAGTGCAAGTTAATACTTATTTCCAGATACTTAAACAACCTGCAACAGAGTAAGATTGTAGATAGATGCCTAAAAATGTGATAGTAAATAAATCACATTCAATTTTCAGATCATTGATTCATTAAACAGAATGAAAACTTTTGACAAATTACTACACGAAGTCTACAGATTGGAAGCAAAATTCAAGACGACTCCGAGGTGATTAATTTTTCTAGTTATCAACTAAATATTTGACATGAAATAAATGCTACAGAATGAAGAAACCAAATAATGCTCATCAACAGATCTTTCATACATTCAAAGTATCAGAAACATCAATAAAAAATAAGATCAAGACGAAAATCTAGTAAACCACAACAAAAAAAGACAGCCTACAGGTCCAGCAAAAAACAGCAACATGAAAAAAACAAAAAACTTCTCCAGGATCCAATACTTTCACCAGCATTTACGATGTTTACCAACCTCAAACAGATTCAATGTCCGAAACAACGAAAGATCACGCAGAATACGATTTGCGTGGATCAAGAAAGACTGAAAACTTCAACCGCGAGAAGAAATCGGTAAATGTCGAAGTATGTACGGCAGAAGAATCGGAGTTAAGCAACGTCAATGGCAGATTTTTTGCAGTAATACAAGAAGATTGGAAATGTAGTGTAGAGATATTTCGAGAGAGATAAATTTTGACGGTATATTTGGTAACCAGCGAAATGGTAAGGAGTCCACTGCAAGTCTTCAACTACAAATACGATTTTGCTGACCGAAAACGCGGCTCGGGTAGCCCTCCCCACGTGACCACTGCCCAGAACGACAAGGTATATCGTGATGGCTTTCCATTTTGCACTTATTTTTTCCAAACTAAATTCAGATTGCTCGGCATCCATTCAGCGACTTCATATAACTTGATTTTATTTAATAAAAGCATTGGATTTTAGATTTATTTTGATTTTTAAATAAAATAATGTTAACCAAAGATAAAATACATAAATAATCTATTAAATACATTGGATTTTAGATTTATTTTGAATTTTTAAACAAAATATTATTAAACAAATATAAAATACCATAAATAATCTAGATAATATACTCAACAAATACATCCCAAAAAACAAGCACATTTTGCTCAATCCATAGATTGATAATAAGACTATGAGAACACATAAGTCATATTACCAACAAATAACAAATCAAATTAATAAGAGATTCAAAATGACACCATTTTGCGACAAACATCGAACTTGCCAACATGTTTCAACATCGGTGCATACATAGATCGAAAAACGTTTTCATTGACATGATTGGTTAAAGATTTGAAGTTCAATTCATTAAAATTCAACGATTAGAGCTCGATTGGATTAGAAAAAACCGAACTCAAACTCAAACTTGATCGAATAACTCAGTGACTCGCAAACCGACTCAATTTACCTAGGCTACTTTTGACTTTGTTCGTTCTAAAGTTTTCTAAATAATTTCAAGAGACAACTAGGCCGGGTGTATTCAGAGTTAAGGCTGGGGACTCTCGGCATGTGCTCCTGGTTGACAGGGGCAAAGAGGATTCCCAATTAAACATGTAAGGGTTAGGGTTAGGGTTCGGGTTCGAATCACTAGGAAAGTCTACAAATGTTTCAACAGTACCAAATATATGCACAATTCTAGATAGAAGCAAAGGTGAAGTTAAACAAAAGATTGGCTTCATCTTAAAAAGAAGAGCATCTTAAAACTAAGAACGCCCAACAAAGGAAACGTTAACCGGTATAAAACACGAGTTAACTATATCGAATATACTCAAACACTGAAGCCAAATTAGTTTACCTTATTAGAGGCATAACGAGTTGGTAAAGATGCTCTGCTCTTTTCATCCTGACATAACATGGATGAATGATGAAACAAAGAAGTACAAAAGATAAAAGATTTGTTTAACAATGAAGCAAAATATAAGTTCTTGTTGAAAAAGGAGTTGTTTCAGTCTCATCTGGAACATGTTTCTTCAATAAACTGCACCCTGTTACTATAGTGGTGTAGCAAAACCTGAATAGATACATTTTGGAATGCTTATCATAATCATATATACAATTGCCGGATTTACTCAAGAATATGCATCAATAAAGATTATTTCCATACGAAATTTGTAGCACATTCATAGAAACTTCAATGAATGATTTTTAATAGAATCTGTTATTTATAGCCCAGCCTCGGGGGCTTAAGGGTAAAATCACGTATCAAAAAACATACCTTCAGAAAGAAACCCCCATGCCCCAACCTCAGAAGATAACATGGAATTCAGCAGAGCCACCGCCGTAGCTGAATGCAGAGGCATCAACGACGAACCGCATCCCAACTCCACCGGAAGTCTAATAGTAGCAGATTTTGCAACATTTATCAGTTTCGAATGTCACGATAAGAAATGAAAATGTAATAGCAAAGCGATCAACCTGGAGGAAAGTAAGAAGCGGCGGCGAATGGCGCCCGTTGGAGTACCGAGATCAGATTGCTTGGGTAAAATTAAATGCTCACGAGAGATTAAGGTTTTCGTTGAGGAAACGACTCGCCGGAGAAGATTTTTTGTACAATTGGACGCCATTTCTGGTAGATTTTGAAACTCCGCGTGTATCATAAACCCTAATAGACTAGTATTTTAATTTGTCAAGATTCAAAATTTATTTTTATTTAAAAATATTATAACGTATATAGCATCCCTAAATCATTATACGAAAAAATTATATTTAATTCTTTTAGATTTTGAAGTTTTTCAATTTACCTAATTTATTTGATTATTAATACATATATTTATCTATAATAATTGAAATTAACAATATTATTGAAATATTGACTAATAGAATTGAAGATGATGAAATTTGACAAGTCAACAACACATCATAAATGAAATCATTAATCTAATTGTTTGATGACATTAGAAAGAAAAATCAAAGATAGATTTGTATGTTCATACATGTGTTCATACTTAAAATTTGCCTATAAAATTGCATTATCATCTTCAATAGAAATCATCTCAAAATCATAGCAAGAGACTTGTAATTGGAGAACTCTCTCATTCTCAATTACATCTTGTTTTGATTTCTTTTTTCTCGTGCTGTAATATTTCTTGATCATAGAAAATATTGAGTGATGTTTGTAATTGACCCATAAACTTTATAATAGTGTAAAGGCGATGACCCAAAAGTTTGTAAATTACATATAAAACCTCCGAAGTTGATATAATGTGCTTGGTTGTCCCCCAAACTTTTAAATGTTGTAAAACCGTGCCCTCAAAGTTTAAGAATTGCGTGGTTGGCCCCCGATTTTCCAAAACCGTTTATATTTGATCCTTATACTTGTTAATATTTTAAACATCACCCGAGTATATTTGGCCTATTAACCTTAAAAAGATGTTATGACTATGTCTTCAAACTTTGAAAATTTTAAAAATAACGCATAAATTATTAAAACCACCTATATGAAAAAGACGAAAACCGCTACTATTTACTCGAGGGTCATTTATGAACGGTTTTGAAACTTCAGAGGCTTCTCACGCATTTTACAAACTTTAGGGGATCGCCTTTACACTATTTTAAACATTATGGGTCAATTACGCAATTTACTCAGAAAATATTACACTTTGGTAGTGTCCGAGGATGTAGGTGTAATTTTGCCGAACCTAGTTAAATTCTGGTGTTCTTATTCACATTTATTTATTCAATAGCCATAACAACATCACGCTACCACAAGACGAGCCACGTTCTAATTTATAACGTGACCGCAATTTGATTAAAATGCGGCCGGGTTTTGATTTATAACGCGGCCGTGTTTTAATTCTTAGATTTCGATCTATTTAAACCCGGCCATCTTGTATTTCAAAATTCACAACTTCAAGAGTAATCTACTTCAATTCTGAATAGATCTTACGAAGGTTTAGTTGCATTTTCCACGGTATCATTTGTTTCTTAATAGATCCCTATCATAATTCGTGGTTTAATTTTGATCTTAATGTTCTTGCGCCATCGACATCATCCGGTAAGAATCCTGAACTTGGGTGGAGTTACTCAGACTACAACATCATTCACAATCTAAGTAATTTTAACTTTTGGAATACCGATAATGCATTCCCCAATGAGAATCCTTCAACCTCTCAAGGTAGAGTACTTGCTAATTCGTACAAACCTTTTTTTATATTAGATGAGATCCCCGGAACCCGGTACCCCGGACAGGGTCAGGACCAAGCTTGGCCAGAGGAGCCCAAACAACGTAAGCCGAACTTGGAGGCCCAGATCCAGCCCACGTGAGTGAATGACTCATCCAGATCTCGTGGCCCGATCGATCGTTTATAGCGATCGGTCTAGATGTGTAGGGCCCAGCTTCTCGCACGCGCCCAGACCGATCGGTCCACATAGTACAGGCGCTACTTCGGGCCATTCCTACTCCTCCCATGCAACGACAACCCTCGACAGCCTTCTCAGAAGCGTGGTCCGGCGAAGGCGTACGAGCCTCCAATGGCCAGAGAATAGCCGGCTAGTAGCGCCGAAAGGTCTAGCGCCATGCAACTCTGTGAAGCCGTTTCCGACGGCTGTTCCGCCTGACATTAGCCGACCTAGCCGCAAAGAACGGGCACAAAACGACACCCTACTGTATACAGCACAGTGCGAGTATAAAAAGGACACTTAGAGCATGAGAAAAAGA
This sequence comes from Utricularia reniformis, assembly GCA_009725065.1. Classification (NCBI taxonomy): domain Eukaryota; kingdom Viridiplantae; phylum Streptophyta; class Magnoliopsida; order Lamiales; family Lentibulariaceae; genus Utricularia; species Utricularia reniformis. The sequence goes on from RWGZ01001025.1 coordinate 50,187, forward strand.
TCTTCTTCCGGTTTTCCTTGAAGCTTTCGCATAGAGAAGTCTTTGTCGATTAATTTCGATTCTTCTCCTTCTCTTTGTTATCTGAAGAACAAACATGACTTATATGATCATTAATTTGCTTATTGAACAGACTAAGGGCACTTTTTTTAGCCCTTAGTCAAGTGGTTTTTTCCTCGTCTTCGAGGTTTTCCACCCTAAAATCCCTGCGTCTTTTCACCTTTGGTTTATAATCGTTCTTCACACATCAAATAAATTATAACCGAGTTCATCTTGCAACGAACCGGTCGACTATTGACACCCCCGGTTTCCGAACCACAACAGTTTGGAGCCGTTCGTGGGGACGAGTTTCTAATCCCCATTTGAGGTCTTTACCTGGGATAGGATAATCAAAGGCATGGCGACTAGAACTTCGACGAACGATACTGATACGCTTCCCAGCAGTATTCCAGCTTCAACGTTATCTTTACAGGACCTGGAAGCTGTTGTTAGGAAAGTTATATTGGAAGTTACGTCGGAGAGGAGTGGAACAGAACCACCGGCTATCACAAGCCCTGTTCCAGCCAACATAGGGTACGAAAGCGACCCATAAGCGCCGAGCTCCGATGAAGAGGAGATTATCAGGCACGGAGTAACAATAAGGAGGCCGAGATACCAATCTACTCCGTCTCCTCCAATTAGAACTCCAACTCCCATTCCTAGGATGGACCAGGAACAGATGCAGAGGCGCATCGATGAGCTTACCAGGGAGTTGGAAACCCTGCGAACGTAGAAGGATTGAGGTCCTAATCTGGGGCGCAATCCTGGACTCTTTGATCAGGCCATGGATGCCCCGATCAGGCGGAGCAAGGATGATGACTGGTGGCACAATCTGTATGTGGCCCAGGCATCATCCCAACAATCTGGAGGCATCTCCGCCGCGCTAGGAGATTTGATGCTCCCGTTTTTTGAAGAGATCTGGGCGGCAGTCCCCGATCGATACTACCGTAACCCCGAAGGGTTAAAAATATTCCGAGGCGACGGTGATCCGATTGATCACGTCGCGGGTTTCGAGCTGAGGATGGGGACCGTTCGGGCCTCTGACTCATTGAAGTGCCGCATCTTCGCTGCAGGGTTGCAGGGCGATGCCCGGACCTGGTTCAAGAACTTGCCGGCCCGATCCACACAGTCGTATGGCGGATTCATCATGGCTTTCTCGGAGCAGTTCTCCAAATGTAGGACCGTCTCGTAGCAGACAAGAACTGTATGACATGAAGTATATCCCGGCGAAGATGAGTCTCCGTTCTTTTATGGAGAAGTTCAATCGAACTGCTCGGGGTATCAAGATGGAGCTCCGAGACAAAATCGATATCTTGCAGCAGGTATTGGGACCTTGTGGCCTTTCGGCCAGCCTTGTGAAGAGCCCACCATCAACCTTGGGGAATCTCCTTCAGAAAATCAACAAGTACATCAAGGTGGATGAAGCGCTGGGAGCGGGATATCGAAAGCCTGGCGAGAATTCTGATCCCGCAGGTGACCATAGGGTATCTTACCCTAAGAGACAGCCGCGGGAAGTTGCGGCTGTGGCTGAAAAGATCGTTCCTCCGAAGAAGAAGGACAATCGGGTCTATTGCGAGTTGCATCACAACCGCGACCACCCGACGTTGAAATGGATGAACAAGGAAAAACCCGATCATGACGATCGAAGGGGCAAGCGGGCTGAATCTCCCTGAACGGGCCATCAAGGTGACGATCGTTATAGGCCAAGGGGAAGAGACAATCCGGGTCAGCCCCGACATTACAACGACCGGGCGGGAGACTAAAGATCTCCCCAACCCGAACAGGATAGAGGCCAGCATGGTCAAGAGAACCGTGGCCAGGGCCGAAGGAGAAGATGGCGGGGCCGCGGCGGCAGGGGCCCCGCGAAATGAAGGAGACAGAATGGAGCAACCAGCTCCCCCACCTGCCGAAGTGGGCACCCAACCTCCCCCAAATGAGGAGGTGCCTAGAGAAAGAGAGGTCGCCGGAGATATATATGTTATCTCCGGCGGAATAAGGATTAATGAGTCGGTCAGGGACCGAAAAAGAGCAGCGCGTGAGGAGTTTCCCGAAAGCTCTGAATCTGTGGCGCTGGTCAAGTACGAATCGGCTGAGCGATCCTTGACCTTTGAGGGCGATATCATTTTTACCGCAGCCGATCGAGAAGGGGTTACCGATCCATGTGATGATCCTCTTATCATCATTGGAACTATCACCGATCGACGGGTCCATAGGATTCTGGTGGACATCGGAGCTTCATGCAACCTGATAAAGCGTGAAGTTGCGGAGATGCTAGGAGCCGCGGCCCATTATCCCCCTATTGCCAATATAACCCTCTGGTCGTTCGACCAGAGAAGTGTTATCCCGTGCGGGAAAATTCTTTTCCCAGTCACACTAGGAGAACCGGGCAGGGACCGATCGGAGACCCTGGAGTTCATAGTCGTTGAAGTCGATCTGGCTTACAACGCTATCATTGGACGGACCGACCTCAGTAAGTTTGAGGCGGTCCCTTCTACGTACCATATGATGCTCAAGTTCCCCTCCACTCATGGAGTGATTTCTGTTAAGGGGAACCAGAAAGTAGCAAGACAGGCTACATGAGCTCGTGCCGAACCTTGGCACCCATCAAGAGAGCTCGGGTGGATTTGCTCGAAGAGCCCCCGCACCCGAGGCAAGCTATGGAACCCGTCGGGTTCAAGCTTATCAACTTGGTTGAGGATGACTCAACCAAGACTACTCGCATCGGGGCACATCTGGCCCCGACCTTCGAAGAAGAGCTGGTCCACTTGCTGAGAAGAAATGTGGACATCTTCGCTTGGACCCCAGACGATGTTCCGGGGATTGACCGATCCGAAAGTGAGCATTGGATCAACACGGAGCCTGGAACCAATCCTATAAGGCAAAAGAGGAGACGCTATTCTCCTAAGAAGATTGAAATCATCCGGATAGAGGTGAACAGGTTGCTGCGGTCGGGTTTCATCAGGGAGATTCACTACACTGAGTGGGTTGCAAACCCAGTGGTGGTCTCCAAGGCAGATGGGAAGTGGAGGATGTGCGTGAATTTTACCGACGTCAACAAGAGCTGTGAGTCGGACCCTTTCCCACTGCCGCATATTGATCGATTGGTGGATGCTGTGGCGGGCAGCACCATGATGAGTACCATGGACGCTTACTCCGGGTACCATCACATCTTCCTTGCTAAGGAAGATCAAAAGAAGTCATCATTCATGACAAAAGACGGCGTTTACTGCTATTAAGTTATGTCTTTTGGCTTAAAGAACGCCAGAGCAACATATCAAAGGCTGGTCAACAAGATCTTTAGGGAGTTGATAGGCCATATTATGGAAGTGTATGTTGATGATATGATTGTCAAGTCCATGAATGATGAATATCACATTCCTTACTTGTCTCGCTGTTTCGAAGTATGCCGTAAATATAAGCTCAAACTAAATCCAAACAAGTGTTGCTTCGGGATTCGAAGTGGCAAATTCCTTGGATATTACATTTCTGAGAAAGGCATAGAGGTTAATCCGGAGAAAGTCCAGGCTATTATTGACATACAACCTCCGAGAAACAAGCGAGAATTTCAAAGGCTGACTGGCCGATTGGCGGCGCTGAGCAGGTTTATTTCTAGGTCCACGGACCGGGCTCTACCTTTTTTCAGGACATTAAGGAAAGCTAGCCATCTTGGCTGGACCGAAGAGTACGATTGGGCATTTTCCGACTTAAAGACTTATTTGAGCACTCCTTCTGTCATGGTGAGCCCAACGTGCCACGAACCCATAGGGTTATATTTGGCAGTGTCATAAGCCGCAGTCAGCGCAGCCCTAGTGACCATTGGGGATGATATCCACCGACCTGTATACTACGTAAGCCATTCCCTGGTACAAGCCGAAACCAGATACACAACCTTGGAGAAATTCATGTTGGCCTTGCAGAAAGCTATATCAAAGCTTAAGCACTATTTCGAAGGCCGCAAGGTTTATGTGTATACTGATCAGCGTTTGAAGGCGGTTTTGAGTCAGGCGGATTCTAATGAGAGGTTGGCCAAGTGGAAGATCAAGATCAGCTCCATGTATCTGGAATTCGTTCCCCGAAGGGCGATCAAAGCTCAAGTCCTCGCGGATTTCGTGGTCGAGATGACCCGGTCGCTCATATTTCTGAACCAAGAGAACGACCGGTGGGTCATTTATGTTGATGGATCAACCTTCGGGGGAAAGGGAGCGGGCATCACCCTTACTACACTTCAAGGCGACGTTATCCATTCCGCGGTCAAGTTCTTGTTTTCTGGAACGAATAACGTGGTGGAATACGAGGTCGTTTTGTCGGGGATGACCTTAGCTCAAAAGATGGGAGTTGCTAAAGTGCGAATGTTCTCGGACTCCAAATTGGTGGTGGAGCAATTCACATGACGATTCGAAACACATGAGCCAACCATGAAGCTAAATCATGCGAAGGTCTTGGAGATTGCAAAGAAGTTCCGTGAGTTCTCACTTGACCACGTGCCTAGAGAACAAAATAAGGTGGCCGATGCGTTAGCCAGATTGGCTGCAGGCTTAACAGACGTTGGACCAGGCACAGTATCGGTCCATATTCAGGATCGACATTCGGTTGAAATTTATGTGACCGAACAGTCATTTGAGGAGGTGAGAGCTTTATGCCATGAACTCCAAGACTTAAAAATTAACGTCGTTGACTCCCCAGAAGATACCACGTGGATGGCCGCTTTTGTCAAGTATATGACCAACGGCCATCTACTGGAAAACGCATCAGAGGCCAGGAAAATTGAAACTCGGGCAACGCGATATGTGCTGAATGACGGGCACCTATTCAAGAAAAGCTTTGAGGGACCGCTCCTGCGATGCTTATCCCCTTTAGAGGCTGAGGCCGTCATGATTTATGTTCATGAGGGGATGTGCAGGATACATTCTTTGGCCCGATCGCTATATCATCGCGTCGTTAGAGCCGGTTATTTCTGGCCAACGCTCCTTGAGGATGCTAAGAAGTACACAAGACGCTGCACTGCTTGCCAACACCATTCTCCAGTTCCCCAATTGCCAGGGGCATCTTTATCGATGACCCCACTTCCTTGTCCAATTGACAGATGGAGGATTGATATCTTGGGACCGTTTCCTCGATCGGTCCAGCAGCGGAAGTTTTGCATAGTGGGGGTTGAATATTATACAAAGTGGATCGAGGCTGAAGCGGTAGCTATTATATCCGAAAAGGTGGTAAAACACTTCTTATGGAGGAACATCATAAGCCGCTTTGGAGTACCTCGAGCTTTTGTATCTTATAATGGACTTCAATTCCGCGGAAAAGCCATTCGGGATCTTTGCGTCAAATTGGGTATCGCTCAACACTTCTCATCAATGACTCATCCCCAAACCAACGGATTGACGGATGTCTCCAACAAAGTTATCCTGAAGGGATTAAAAACTAAGTTGAAAGATTTGGGGGGAAAGTGACCCGATCACATCTACGAGGTGCTATGGGCTTATCGCACCACTCCCCGTTCAACGACCCATGAATCTCCTTTCTCTTTGGTATATGGGTCCGAAGCGGTCAGCCTAGTGGAGGTAGCCATAAGATCACCTCGGATAACCCAGTATGACGAGCATCTGAATAATGAACGAAGATCATTGGATTTGGAGATGATTGAAGAAAAAAGAACGCCATCTATGCACCCATGTGTGCTTATCAAAGAACAATGGAGCGAGCTCATAACAAACGAGTTGTGCCCAGGGAATTCTCAGAAGGTGACCTCGTTCTCAGGAATGTAAGAGTTCAGAGAAATGTTGGGAAGCTGGACAGAAATTGGGAAGGGCCCTATCGGGTCATGAAGAACCTGGGTGCTGGGGCTTATAAGTTAGAAAATTTGGATGGAGGTGAGATCCCCCAAACTTGGAATGTTATGAACTTAAGGCGTTATTTTATATAAAGAATTTGACATATTTGGTAACTCTAAACTTTAAAACGTTTCTTGTGCATGAATGAGTTACAATGGATGCAATACAAATTATTTCTAGATAGGTGAGTGACCGATCTTGGAGTTGGATTTTCTGGACGAGTTTGGACTGGTGACTGTAGCCATCATCCATAAGGCTCCCAAGTAGTGTGACCGCTCTAACGAGTCAGTTGCTTCCACGCTTGTCGAGTACTTAGATGAATCGCATACTCCCAGAACTTACTACGAACTCAATTTCCCCCTTCAAACGGCACTCACCACCTAGAGGTAGCCCTTGCTCCATTATTCTTAGTCTATAAGAAAGATACCATGACAGAGTTAACCTGTCAAATGGCAAACCAAAGCCCGCATGAGACTATTTTAAGAAACGGGGCTTCGGCTAAAAAATTGTTATGGGACTCATGGAGAATCATGGCAACGCCGCCAAAGTTATGATATTTTATTGGACGGATTCAAGTGTGATCTCTTGGTATAGTTGGGATTCCCTAACTTACTAAACTGAACAGAATTCAAAGTTAATTGGTGAAGACCGTTCGGTCCAGATTTGGCTTAAGCCCTGACTTTATACTTGGAGTTAACAAATGCATGTTTTGCAAGAAGATGAAATCTCATTCAAAATGGAGTTTACAAATGCAGAAAGGAAAGGACTAGGAAATTAAATCCTAATCTATTTGTCATTCTTCCTTATCTGTTGCGCCGGACTTCTCTGCAATCCATGCCTTGAGATCCTCTACTTTCTTTCCCCTTTCCTCAACTATTTCGTTGACCGATCTCTCCATCAGGTTAAAGAGGGGATAGTTGGGATCATTCTCCAACGGGGGCTCATCTAGTTCGGGGATCTCACGGAAGTTTCCATCCTTGGTTAAAGGGTCAAGCGTCTCCCAACGATCATCTTCAGGATCCAGACCAAACTTGCTGACTATTTGGTCCTTTATATTGTCCATGTATTCGGAGGCATTCGGTCCGTAAACGTTTGCCGCTAAGGCAAACATTAGGGGCGATCGGGCAAAACCCAACAGGGCTCCCGAACCGCGCCCTCAGTTGATCCTTGGACCCTAACCAAGTCTTCTTTAAGCACTTTCCACTCTTTATTCAAGACATTCTTTTCCTCCCGGGACTGCAGGAGAAGTCTGTTGCTTTCGTCAAATATCTCTTGTATCTGACGCTCCAACTCCAAAACTCGGGCCGTGGCGGAGTTTCCTGCTGCCTGGGCCTCTCCCGCCTTAGAAGCAGCTAAGGATAACTCAATACCCGCTCCAAGAAGCTCTCCGTTCAAGCGGTCCAGATCGGCTCTAACCGCTTCCATCTCTTTCTGTTTGATCTCAACTTGACGCTGAGCTAAGACAAGTTGACTTTCCAGCTCTTCAGACTCCGAGGAGATGCTTCGGCTGAGCTGGACGGCGGAAGCAAGGTCTAAAGCCCTTCTATGTGCATGCAAGAGCCAAATTGGATTAAGAACATATACCCAATCGGGGCAGCATGAGCTGAAAATAACTTACCACAGCTTGGGATTCCAGATATGCTGACACCAAGCTGGGCAGCGTGCCATCAATACCAGGCAGGTTTTTCTTCCCCAAGAGCCGGTATTCTTCTAGGGCGGCATCCTTCCATGAAGGGGGGACTCTTTTCGGTCCCCGGGCCTTAAAAACGGAGACTACCATCTCCTGGATAGCCCTGCGAATAGCCTCGGGGTTAGACGAGGACGGGGCTGGTTTCTCCCAGATTGTGACCCCTTTCGTCGGGATCGGGACTGCGGGCCTACTCACAGTTGACCGCAGCCTCTTATATTGCTTCGGGGCTTCCTCTTTGGGGCCCCGCTTGCTCGTTGATGCAGAGACTGAAGGTCTCTGTGCCCTATCTTCTAAACTGGATGAGGGGCGGACGTCTTCCACCCGCATTGACCCATGCAGCAATAACCGCACGACGTTAAGATCCAGAGGGGAATTATTCTCGATTCTGTACATGGCACGAAGGCCTAATGAGCGTATCCTCTTAGAGATAACCTCATCCACCTCGTCCATTGATCGGGGCTCTGGCCTGTGGCTGCTAGAGCTCCCCGATGATCGTGAAGGCCCAGCTGCAACGCTGGGCTTGGGTTTTGATGACTGCAGCTGAGCCTCCTTCTTGGCTTTTGAAGCAGCAGCCACTGCAGCAAGTCGATTCCCAGACATTGTATCAGTGGAATTTGCAAAAGGAAAATAATAATGATCAGGAAATATGAATTAAAGCAAGCTAAGTCGTACCCGATCCTTCTGACTCAGAAGAGTCAGAACTGGAGAAGATACCCTTCGGGGCAGGGGCTCCTTTTCTTCCTGCTACCCCGATCTCTAACAGCTTCTTCTCCCAAAGGATGTCAATTCTTTTCAGACGCCGATCGGGAGGAGGAAGCATTGCTAAGGTGTTGGCAATATCAGGATGGGATGGGTTGAACCGGCTTCGGTCCAACTTCCCGATGTCTGGGTGTGTTGTTAGGAAGGTAACTTTCAGCAAGTCCTCCCTCGGGATGTCTATCCAGACATAGCAAGATTCTCATTCATGAAGAGAATCTTCCTTGTCTACGAAAATACACTCCTTCGTTCGGGTAGCTATATAATATAGCTTGCGACCTCCTAACAACCTTCTTCCCCTATGGGATCCCACCAGGAACAGGTTGAAAAAATGTCTGAGGGTTGGCTCTACCCTCTGTTTGTGGCAATAATAAATAAAAGCGATAATATAAACACAACTGCTCGGAATAAGAGCAAAAGTCGGGCAGTGAATCTCCCGAAGAACGACCGCGACAAAAGGGTGAAGAGGAAATCACAAGCCTGATCTTAGGGAGGCATAGCTAACGGGTATGGCGCTAGCCGGAACGTTCATCTCAGCGGGAAGGAAGCACGAAACGTCTTCCTTCCCCCTCCAGATGAGATAATGGGCTGGAACAGAAAACTTGACCCGAAATGCTTCAAGGTCCATTGTGGTATATCAGGGTACCTAGACCTACGAGGTGCCATGGATGTTTACCTTAGAGTTTGTAAGAAATTTGAAGTTGAGGAACGGTTGAGCAAAATCGCCAGAGGATTCCAAAGCTAGAGCAGTCTGTCGCAAAGTGTGATAATGGATGCACAAAGCGAAAATCCTTACTTTTATATAATGTATTGCTCAATCACAGGGTGACACGTCATCTCTGCAGGCGGCTGCAGTCTGACAGTCTGTCCCCCCTTTGGAATACGGAAAGGCTTTAGCTATTGCAGAGCCCAGAATTACGTTTCTACCTTCAACTGCTATGGATTTCAAATTTGAAAATCCACATCATAAAATTTCTAAGTGCAGGATCGGTCCCCAAGGACGCCGTTACAACCAGTTCGGGTACAGGTTTCTGTCGCTGTGATAGGGCACTTATGCACAAACGATCTCAATCTGTTGATAGAAACCCGATCACCACCGCGGTGGCGACAGAGTCCGAGGGGCTAGTGATGAGATCCCCGGAACCTGGTTCCCCGGACAGGGTCAGGACCAAGATTGGCCAGAGGAGCCCAAACAACGTAAGCCGAACTTGGAGGCCCAGATCCAGCCCACGTGAGTGAATGGCCCATCCAGATCTCGTGGCCCGATCGATCGTTTAGAGCGATCGGTCCCGATGTGTAGGGCCCAGCTTCTCGCACGCGTCCACATCGATCGGTCCACATATTACAGGCGCTGCTTCGGGCCATTCCTACTCCTCCCATGCAACAACAACCCTCGACAGCCTTGTCAGAAGCGTGGTCCGACGAAGGCGTACGAGCCTCCAGTGGCCAGAGAATAGCCGGCTAGTAGCGCCGAAAGGTCTAGCGCCATGCAGCTCTGTGAAGCCGTTTCCGACGGCTGTTTTGCCTGACATTAGCCGACCTAGCCGCAAAAGACAGGCACAAAACGACACCCTACTGTATACAACACAGTGGGAGTATGAAAAGGACACTTGGAGCGTGAGAAAAAGATCTTCTTCCGATTTTCCTTGGCGCTTTCGCATAGAGAAGTCTTTGTCGATTTATTTTCGATTCTTCTCCTTCTCTTTGTTGTCTGAAGAACAAACATGACTTGTATGATTATTAATTTGCTTATTGAACCGACTAAGGGCACTTTCTTTAGCCCTTAGTCAAGTGGTTTTTTCCTCGTCTTCGAGGTTTTCCACCCTAAAATCCATGCATCTTTTCACCTTTGATTTATAATCGTTCACCACACATCAAATAAATTATAACCGAGTTCATCTTGCAATGAACCGGTCGACTGTTGACACCCCCGGTTTCCGAACCACAACAATATTTATTATGAATGCATGTTTGATATAGTACTGCTGGACGAGAACGATGAGATTTCACAAGATGATCTAGAACCTGAAATCGGGGTTGAAGAAGAAGTGGAAACATAGAATTTGGAACCCGAGGATGATCTACATCCAGCTAGAAATGTCCATACCGGTAGTGGTTTAGTTCGCCGACTACAATACTCATATGAGGAAATAGACATGGGATTCATTCATCTAGTAGCGCCATTTGACGTGGGCGGCAATGATATACCGACCTCTAAACGTCGTTACACGAAGTACGACATTGACAAACATCATCTAGCTCTCATGATGAAGTTCAAAGATAAGTTCCGCTTGCAGTACTGCATTGCACACTTTCATATCCGCATATGGTAGCAATATAGAGTAATCGAAAACCCTTTACATAAGTGAGTGATCAAATGTGTGGGTGACACATGCCCGTTTCATCTACGAGCCATTTGTGCGGCTCGTGACCGCGTTTGGCAAATTTCTGTTTACGAGTACAGCCACATATGTGACAACGTTCTACTCGATGAAGGTCATCGAAATCTTTTGCGGAATTTTATTGCTTATGAGATGAAGTCATTCATTAAGAATGATAAAGGTACGATGTGTTTATCGGTGTTAATTGTTTTATTTAAATTTTCTAAGATTTTTTTATATTGCGCATAGACATTAAAGTGCAAACGGTGCAGACACATATTTGCGTGAATTATAGGTTGACAATAAAGCTCAGCAGCACGGACTCGTTGATTTGGCTCGCGTATGCGCGTCTGGAGCGCCGACGCGCTCCGACTCTTACCGACTCGCGACTCTTGACTCGAAACGGCACCGTTTCAATTGGGTTTGTGAGTTTTAACGTGTTTTATAGAAAAACAACGATTTCAACGCACTTCATCCTCAATTCTCACATTCTAGGGTTTGGGTTTGTGGGATTACGTAGATGATAGAAGAGCTCTGGGAATAAATTCTACACCAGAAGAGGTAAGAGTTAAATCTGTTAATTTATACCTTTTAGCTTGACTTTCGTTTATCTTTAGAAATTCTCACTGCTCATCTCGTCCATTAAAAGCAGCAGAGGATGAGAAGGGGTAAGGGAATTAATTTTTTTCTTAATTATTATTTAATGTAATATAATAATGTTTTATTTTATATTAGAGATTGAGACTAGCAGATTGATGAGTGACTATTTCAAATCTTGGTTTTTCAACTCCACAAATATCAATCAAAACTTGAACCCTTGTATATGTATGCAATTTAAGAAATAGTCAGTATATTAAATTATTTATGTATGCTCATAATATTAATTTGTTTATCAATTTTTTTTTACTTGCAGAATAGCAACAACAGACAAATATGGATATTGATGACGAATATGAGCGAAATGATGCTACTCAAACTCAACTTAGCCGTACTCGGCATCCATTATGGAATTATGTGATTAAGTTAAAGAGGACTAATGAATCAGGCGGTAATAATCCTTTCAAATGCATTTTTTGTGATATGCAGTTTACAGGTTCATATTCAAGAGTGAAATCACATTTATTGCGAATATCCGGCAAAGGAATAAGAACATGTCCAAGTGTTTCAAATGCCAAGGTTGCAGAAATGAAGAAATTGGAAGAAGAAGATGAAAATCGGAGTAAAGAAGCAAAATCTAGATCTCAATCAAGTTCAATTCCACTTCCTCGGTCAAATACTTCCTCTAGTCATGCATCATCAGTCCCTCAAGGTTCATCTACAAGTCCTTTTGGTGCTTCTATTTCAGTATCAATTTCAAACAAAAGACAGAGAGGACAGAGTACATTAAATGAGACATTTAATATGCAAAATAGAGAGAAAGCTGATCGATTACTTAGTAGGATGTTCTTTGCAAGTGGAGTTCCTTTTAACTTGACCCGAAGTCCATATTATCAAGAAGCAATAAGTTTCATTGCTGAAACACCACTCCCAGGTTTTTTTCAATACTTGTCAAAACCTACAATTTAAGTTACTTGTTTAATTTTTTATTTAACTTTACATGTGGCTATTTTATTTTCTATGTTATAAGCCAATAGGATATACCTCAATTAGGAATAAATTTATTGAAGAAGAACGTGCAAATATTGAAGATTTACTAGAGCCTATTAAAAGTAGTTGGGAAACCAANTGGCGCTTTCGCATAGAGAAGTCTTTGTCGATTTATTTTCGATTCTTCTCCTTCTCTTTGTTGTCTGAAGAACAAACATGACTTGTATGATCATTAATTTGCTTATTGAACCGACTAAGGGCACTTTCTTTAGCCCTTAGTCAAGTGGTTTTTTCCTCGTCTTCGAGGTTTTCCACCCTAAAATCCATGCATCTTTTCACCTTTGGTTTATAATCGTTCTCCACACATCAAATAAACTATAACCGAGTTCATCTTGCAATGAACCGGTCGACTGTTGACACCCCCGGTTTCCGAACCACAACAATATTTATTATGAATGCATGTTTGATATAGTACTGCTGGACGAGAACGATGAGATTTCACAAGATGATCTAGAACCGGAAATCGGGGTTGAAGAAGAAGTGGAAACAGAGAATTTGGAACCCGAGGATGATCTACATCCAGCTAGAAATGTGCATACCGGTAGTGGTTTAGTTCGCCGACTGCAATACTCATATGAGGAAATCGACATGGGATTCATTCATCTAGTTGCGCCATTTGACGTGGGCGGCAATGATATACCGACCTCTAAACGTCGTTACATGAAGTACGACATTGACAAACATCATCTAGCTCTCATGATGAAGTTCAAAGATAAGTTCTGCTTGCAGTACTGCATTGCACACTTTCATATCCGCATATGGTAGCAATATAGAGTAATCGAAAACCCTTTACATAAGTGGGTGATCAAATGTGTGGGTGACACATGCCTATTTCATCTACGAGCCATTTGTGCTGCTCGTGATCGCGTTTGGCAAATTTCTGTTTACGAGTACAGCCACATATGTGACAACGTTCTACTGGATGAAGGTCATCGAAATCTTTTGCGGAATTTTATTGCTTATGAGATGAAGTCATTCATTAAGAATGATAACGGTACGATGTGTTTGTCGGTGTTAATTGTTTTATTTAAATTTTCTAAGATTTTTTTATATTGCACAGACATTAAAGTGCAAACGGTGCAGACACATATTTGCGTGAATTATAGGTTGACAATAAAGTACGTTGCAGCGTGGCTTCGAGATAGTTTACGGTTCGTGTGAATCTTCGATGAAGAAATTCTCGTCGTTGTTTCATGAGTTGATTGCTAGGAATGATGATACTATTATCCGATGGAACCTATTCAAGACAAAGCTTGGCTCCCCAAACTACATGATTCACTATGTGTTTTGGTCTTTTAGAGCCAGCATAAACGCTTATCAGTTCTGTGATCCGGTTCTTTCTGTTAATGCTACCCACTTGTACTACATGCATGATTAATTTGGTCATTTAAGTGTTATGGATACAGGTGTTCGTTGGTATAATTAATGAAATATTATTCATTTTGACAGGTATAACCATAAATTGCTTGTGGTCGTAAGGCGCGATTGTGAAGTCATGTAATCCATGGTGCATTCGTTTTGGTAGACACTGAAAGTTGCAGAGCTTGGAAATGGTTTCTGGAAAACCTCATTCGTTATGTAATTGGGGATCGCAAAACATGTGTCATCTCTGATAGAGCTATAGGTATTTTGGAACCAATGAATGAGTTGGAAGCTTTCCAAAACGGACACTTACACCATCGATGGTGTCTCCGACATTTGGGCTCCAACTTATATAGTGCATTCAAGAACACAGAGTCAAAAACAATTGCGTATAGAGCAAGAGCGCGATCTAAGAAGTATAAGACGCATCAAAACATGATTGAGATACAAAGTATAAACCCTGATGCATGGCAATGGCTAGAGGCGACGGATAAAATGAAGTAGATGATGACCCATGATTTGGGGAAGCGGTATGGAACGCTTACTACTAATCAGATAGAATCGATTAATGGAGCTCTAAAGGCTGCTCGTCATCTACCCATTTGTAAGATTGTGATGGTCACGTTCTATCAAGCGAACCGAACATTTATTGAGCGGAGGTGTGAAATTGCTAGCATTGTGACGAATACGGATGTGCTCACGACTGCAGCGCAAAACTTCTAGTGTCGGGCAAAGAGAAAAGCTTACCACCAGACCATAAAAATGTGGGACGGTGATCGACACGTAGCCGAAGTTGAGGTGGAAAGCGGAAGAAGTAGTGCTTCATACATACATACTGTTGACCTGCAAAGACAGATATGCATATGTTCGAAATGACACACATATAGGGTTCCTTACTCACACGCGATTAGAGTTGCCAAAAGAATTCGTAGACAACCTGATAATATGTTCATACGCAACTCGACTCTTGATGTTCTTAGAGCTACGTATGAGCATGCGGTGATAAACTCTCTACGGCTAGAATACAAGCGGACGAACCCTGGATTGATTCTATGGCATGACCATTCCTGCTCAAAAAATAGAAGAGCGGGGCGAAGACGAACCACGAGAATCCAAACTGACATGTATCTCGATAATTAAAAATATATTTGTAAAAAATTATTCTTTAGTTATACTTGTAAAAAGAATAATGGAACTTCTAAACATAATTAAAGTTATACTTGTAACAAAATAATTAGTTAGTGTGTAATAAAATAAAAATCGTTTAACTCAAGAAATCAAAGTCTATATTATCATCATATGGTTCTACATGACTAGGAGGTTCTTTGTATGTTCTACGTGGATGACGACCTCGACGCACTGGAGGCGGCTCACTTGGACTGGGTAGAGGATCATTCTGGGGTGTGGTATACGGAGGCATCCAAGAACTCTGCCCGGTAGAAGGGTATTGTGGAGGATATTATTGCTACTAAGGATCCTGGCACGGTGGCATTGGTAAGAAGTTTGTCCCGTACCGCTGTGAGGTGGAGGAGAAAACCCGCTACCGGGAGATGTGTAGTACGGTGACGGCCAATGCCCATACACCTGTGAATATGCGGTGGCTCCCACATCTCGTACTTTTTGTGATGCTTCCACGTTACCCTACATATTATTCTCAACGATGTCGCCCAGTTCAGTCACCTAAATATAGAAACTAGTTACTACGCAAATTACATTCAAAATAAAATAACATTGTAAAGTTTACCACGTGAGCCATTGGCTCAGCGAAGCCCCCTCTCCACTGGTGGCTTTCTTCCGTCGGTCTGCTCGTAGTCCGCACGTTCGTACGGCCTTCATATAAACTACAAAACAACGATTAAAAAAACAAATAAGAACATTACATAAACACAGTACCTCTCTACGGCCTAGGAGATCTAGCGACTCTCTATATAACCGAATTGAGTTGTTCCCAGTATCGTGGTGGTCCAAATGACCACCAGAAACTCTGCAACAAATGAATTCGATACGATGAATCAACGTTTAGTTAAAAGTTAACAAAAATATTACACGTTTCGTACCTCCTCCCAAAAAACTGAAAACATCTTGCGTCATAACCATCACAGACAAATCGTCTCGTAAGCGTAGGGGTGATAGATGGTATACGAGACCATGCCCAAATCTACAATTATGAAACCATTAATTTCATTAAGGAGACAAATGTGATTTTTACAAAATTACATGAACAAGCTGAAATGCTCCACCCAGCGTCACTCCATCCAAAGCCCTTTGCATAAATCGCGGTATAAGTTTGCGAGTATAGCAGACCTCCAACTTAAAGAAGTGAACTCATTAACGTCTCCTAAAAGATCCATCAATGATAACTTCGCCAGATCCCCGTTAGTATCATGTAACATAACTGTTACTACGAGCAACAGAGATATAGCACGGGCTAGCTGAAGAACCTCCTCATCGGATTCTAAATCTGATGTCACTCGAGAAATAACAAACTCTCCCAATTACCGTATTTTGAAATACGGCTCAACAAATACTTTGGTACTAGGACACCAACCGAAAGTATATGTGCAAAAGTGAACCCAATCAATGTCACTTCTACCGGTTCGTATACCGGTAATACAAGTACCTCAAATAGGTAATCCCCAAATCATCGAAACATCCTCCAGTGTAATGGTAGCCTCACCATACGGTAGAAAAAATGTATGCGTTTCTAGCCTCCAACGCTCAACAAGTGCAGTCATGAGGTGGGTATCTAATTTCATTCGTACGGTCTTAAGTACACCATAAAATCCCCGCTCAATCAAGAGCCCGATAACTCTGTCATCTACTTCGCTCATGTTGTTCAGATAATATTCTCCGTGTTTGAATTGTGCCACGGTACCTAGTTCACTTCGCATAATATCCCTGCTAATATAATGCTCATGACGATACAATAATGACGACACTGATGATACACGAGCACGACGACAAAGATCCATATCTGCATAAAATATATTAATCAAAGAATTAATCAAAATATTTCTAAAGATACTAAACATCATGTAATTATTAAAATCATATAAATATTAAATTCCTAAACAAAATATCTCTAAACATACTAAACATCATATAATTATTAAAATCATAAACAAAAAATTCATGTAAACATACTAAACAACAATATTAACATACTAAACATCATATAAATATTAAAATCCTAAACAAAAAATTCATATACACAACAATATTAACAACTAAACATCATATGATTATTAAAATTCAAAACACAAAATTCTTACTAAACAACAATATTAACAACTAAAAATCATATAAATATTAAATTCATAAACAAAATATCTCTATTAAATTCCTTACATCATATTAATATTAAAATCCTAAACAACATATCTCTAAACATATTAAACAAAAATATTAACCACTAAACATCATATAAATATTAAATTCATAAACAAAATATCATATAAATTTTAAAATCATAAATATCTCTAAACATATTAAACAATAATATTAACAACTAAATATCATATAAATATTAAATTCCTAAACAAAATATCTCTAAACATACTAAACAACAATTAAATACTACAAAACAAAAATTTAAAATAATACAAAACTAAATTATACATTTACGAATTAAAAATGAGAGAGAATAAAGTGGAAAATATTGAAGAGATGTGAAAAAAATTAGAAAGATAGAGGGGTATTTATAGGAGTGGAGGAGGAAAATTAATTTTTTTAAACAAATTGAAACACGGCCGCAATTCGTATATGCATACCACATTAAAAAAATATCTTCTTTTTTAGCATTATTTCACCAAAAAAACTCTGGTTGATAAGTGTGATATATTAAATAATATATCATTTGATACGGAAAAAGTAAATTTAATTATTATATTAAATGTTTTATTAGTATATTGATTTTTTTGAGCTAGAAAATGACATAAATATATCTAGACCCAATGATATATCGAGCTTTATAACACAAGATATCGATTTTCGTAAAAACAGCTTGCATGATTGGTAAACTGCCTACTACGAAAATTTTTTAAATATGAATTGTTTTATACAAAATTGAATATAGTTAGAGATATTGAATACAATACAAAAATATATTTACAAATTTAAGGATAATTTCATCCAAATGTCTAAAATTAACAATAATATAGAGTTGATATACTTAAGTTATATGCTTTTTATATGAAGGATGTAATTTACGAATATATAAAACTTGGATGACCAAAAATAAAATTTATCCCCATATGAAAGTGGAAGTTTATACATTGGCTTAACTATTTAAAATAATCAAATAATAATTTGGGTATATAATTCTCAATAAACAAATAAACGAGCATATGCACATGGTTCTATTTTGTTGATGCTGACGTGGTTTCTTTCGGATCACCTTTTTATTCTAATTTTTGTTGGCAATACAGGATTCCAAGGAGTCTCTAGAAAAACCTTCAAATAAACTTTACATGAAACAAAGACATATACCCGTTGGATCAAACATTCGTAGAAATAAACAAATATTATTATTCAATAAAATAAATATGAAGTAATATCATAAATTGATTTGATCTTCAGTATCAAATTTGAATGAGTATCGCTTGTTTCACGTCGTAATGACGTTGAACTTAAGAACAATTTCAGTGAAATCAGTATCTTGTATGATACATAAGCAATAAACTTCATTTCTCATTAACAATGATCATTGTCAATGAACTTAAAATCAATAGATATTATCAATGTCCTTGCTATTCACGAAACGTAAGAAGCAGATAATTAATCATTTGCTTCTAGAAGAAATTGAAGAATTTATTGGGAATCCAACAAGATCGGTTTTGAGTTATTTAGATTCTAGAGGACCAACATGGCAAACTACTTGTTTCCGAATACCAGATATAACATATAGAATCTCAAAACTAGAGAATATAAATATTATATATATTTTGGTGTATTTCTAATCTGAACCCTACTATTATATTTATAGAAAATTGGTTAGGTTAAATGTGTAATTTCTCCCATTCCAACATCCCAAAGTAATGGAAGATAGTAGGGGAGAAAACTTGATCCCAATATAAAGGTCTTACTAATTTATAATAATAATAATAATCATCATAAAATAAAACATTTTAAATATCTTAATATTATATAAACTTGTGAGGTTTGCAAAGAATCCCAAACTTACATGTGGTGTAAAAGCGATGTCCCCAAATTTCGAAAATGCAGATTATATCTACTATTCGAGAAAATATGTGCAGTAATAGTCATCCGACTTTATTTAAATGCAAGAAAAGCACTCCAACTTTTGAATATCATTTAAGATTAATTCATGTAACGAAACCGTTAAAGTTTGCATATGACACTCAAAGTTACAAAATTATGATAGTTTGATACTTTATCTTTCAATTTGTTACAATTTAACCCATAAAGTTTCCAATAAGTTGCGTATACAACCCTCAAAGTTAGTATAATTATACAAGTTTGACACCCGAAGTTTGAGAAAACATGTTATTGTGATCCTCAAAGTTCTATACTTGTGCACTTCGGTCATGAAATGTGTTTTCCGTATATTTCTTCAATCACATATGCCATTTGATCATATTTGATCGAAAACTATTTGCCTAACAAGTGCGGAAACATATTGATAAATTCCAGAATGTTAACATATCTAAAAATGAAGATGAATATATTAGTAACTTGTTAATCGAGAAGTCAGTTTCACATATAATGTTAAGTTGGTTATTGTGTTGATTGATGTTAAAGTAACGAAAATAAATATATAGCTAACTTATTAATCGAAAAGTAGCATTTACAAATTAATATAAATTGAAAGATGTATTCATGTATTCAGGTGCTCGGAAGATGTCCATCATGCGTATTTACAATCAATATGATGTTGTTTAGATTAACAGAGTGTCATATCAATTTGATGTCATACTTCCATTTATAATGCATTGAGTTCAACAATATTAAAAATCACAAAATAGAGTTGTACAACAAAATACACAAAATGAGGTGAAATAGTAGGCCCTGATGGTAAAGCAAGGGATGTACTGCAGCCTGAGCAATAACATTGTCCCATCGTGTCATTGACGAATCAGATGATAACTTGTATGCTAACGGGGATGCAGGGCTCGTAAAGTAAGCATTTGCGTTGATAGAACCGTCAATACTGGACCTTGGGTATGGATTTCCATCCAAATGATGCATCTCAGGAGTAGACCAGACTTGAAAAACACCTAGTGAAGCTGGATAATACTGTTCCTTGGGGGCTCAACCCAAAGCTAGAAAGCTGAGCATCTGAAACACTAACTGGAATTTTGATGCAGCTCGAAACCTTCTCCTTGGTGTTTTGCCTGTCAGGTGACTTCGAATATGGCCGGCCATCAAAATGATCTAGATTAGTTCTTGCATCTCGGCCAAATCCTCTGTTCATTAAAACACATATGTCAAGACTACATTAAGGGCGTTAATTTATATCAAAACAACCTAAATTTTTACATAGAACTTGAGGAATTTTAATGATAAGAAACCCGTTGATGAAATAGGGAACCAAAACAAAAATAAAGAAAACAATTCCTCTATGAGAAACCTAGATTGTTACAAAGAACTAGATGAATTCTGATGCTAAGAAGCCCATTGATCAAATACGGAACCAAAACACAAATAAATAAAGCAATTCCTCTATGAGCAGCAGAATGATTCATATTGGGATAACAATATTCTCTAAAAAAAAGAAAATTGGGGTTAACCCTTTTACCTCCTAATGCCATTGAACTGTTCAGCGACTTCCACGTCAACAGCCTCAACGACTCCCATTAGAACGGAAGCAATTAAAGTTTAATCAACAAAATTCACAGATACTCAATAACCTCAAAAAATTGATGTAAAATGGAAATAAGATGCATATAGGGATGTAAAACGATTAGCCTGAGACTCCCCTTTTTGTTCTTGATAAGCTCCCGATAGGGCTGTAAAATGGAAATAAGCTTCATAACCGAAGCAATTAAAGTTTCCAGCCCTTCTAATAAGGATTGAAAAACCGATTTGGCCAAACCCTAACTAACAGCGTTTTCCACCAAAACCAGGAATATCTAACGGCAAACAAGTGGTAAACCTCAATGTGCCAAAAATAAACGGTTTAAATAACTTTGAGGGTTATTCACGTAATTTCAAAACTATGATGACACCGTAGTTGGTGAGTTGAGGGCTGAAATTTGTAATTTTCTCTTATATAAACCACAATAAATGAGAACATAAAACAAAATATTTAATATTGGCTTATACTACTATTGTTTTTGTGTTGTCACTTTAACTTGCAAATATCCACAAAATTGTCAACAATTAACTTACGTTGCACGGTTACGAGGATACTAGTGCGAGATGCGGGGTACGAGGGTATGAGATGCAGTGATTTTAGAAGTATTTTATTTAAGGTGCGTTAAATTCAAGATAATAAAATAATCAATTTAAATATTTAAAATTTTAAAAATACACAAACATGTACAAAGTAATGACATTTAAAACAATTTAAGAATGAAGTATGAAATTCTTAATTCACATTTGTTAACTTCTTGTTCTCACCGCGTTTCAGTGACATATGCAGTTCTTTTCCCCACACACCAGAGCTTCGGCGCACCTTCTTATCTCAATCCCATTAACTCTAATGTTTTTTAAAATATGTGTGTGGGTAGGGGTGTTCATTCGATAAATACCGAACCGAATTTTGTCGGTTCGGTTCGGTAAATATCGAATTGTTTCGGTTCGGTTTTGATATTTACCGAATTTTCTGAAATTTATTCAAATTAAATAAAAAATTAATCATAATAATATATTTAATTATATAATTAAATACAAAAATATTAGTTTTTAATTAAACAAAATGCTAAATTCGGTATTCGGTAATTTACCAAATACCGAATTTTTTTAATGAACGGAAACCGAATACCGAAATTTAAAAACCGAATACCGAACCGATTTCATAATTCGGTATAAGTTCAGTAAAAAAATTTGGTATACGGTTCGGTATTTGGTTTTTACCGAATAGTGAACACCCCAATGTGTGGGTGCGTGAATCCTTGCACCCACGCACCCGGTACATTAAATTTGAGAATTTTAAGCACCCGTGCAATATAGCAATTAAGTACACCTTTTATACCAAATTCATTCCATTAATATTTTAAAATTATATGAAACAAATACATATAACAACCACAATAAATGAGAACCAAATAAACAAAAGTAAATGCATTTCTTATATTACTTAAAAATCGTTGTGTTATTTTACTCCTTTCAGAATATAGAACTAATTATGTCATAAAAATACAATATGTCATATGCCAACTTATAAAATTGTAAGTACGACACATAAAGTTACCAATATTGTTTCTTTTTTACCATTGATATTGTAGCACCCGATTTTCATTAAGTTTACAAACATATTTCTGTTAGCATGATTGACTCTCAAAGTTCACAAAGTATGCAAATATAACTTTTATAATTTAAAAAATTATATAAACTAACCCTTAAAGTTTGAGAATTATTCATATGAAAACATTAACAGTATCGTTAGATGGTCAATAAACGATATTGGTAACTTGGGGTATCTTACGTACATTTAATTGAAGTTTGAAGATTAGGAATGCATATTTTACTAAAATAATGTATCATATTTTACTAAAATAATGTATCATATTTGTTATTTCTTAACTTGTAGAGTATATCATTTATACAATCCATAAGTTGGAGGGTCAAAGTCATTCATAAATAAAAGTGTGAAGAATCCTAATGACATTCTCTTATAAACTATCTTATTTTAAATAATCTCAACGTACTTGAAACTAAATCCAACTTGAGTTCTATGCTTATTTGTGCATTTCTTCATTGTTTGATACTTCGATTATTTTCTCAAATTGTATGTGTTTCCTGGGTAAAAATCTCTATTTATTCCTATTTTTACGATTGTTTATTATTCTTTCACACAAAACAAATTCGATATTTGTATAATTTTCACCCCTTGCATCCAAATTAAGGAGATTCTCTTCTTCCAAATGCAGGTATATAAACCATATTTGTTCCATGTTTATGTTTCTTAAAGCTTTCACTCATCACTCAATTTGCTCACTTTCTTGAACAGTCAAATCCTTGCTTTATCTACAGTACAAAACTTCCAGATTCAGACAACTCTGATAAGATCTACTGTTATGTGTTCAAAATCATAAATAGTCAACAGTGTGGAGAAAAGGGAAGATAATCTCATGAGAGAATCTGAGTTACACATATACAAGATCTTACAATTGAATCATATATTTATATATGATATCAGAGATTCCAGAACGAGTTTCGAGTTGTTCCATCTGGTTTAGATAAAAAAACTCTAGTAGAAAACATAAATGACAAAATATATCGACATATGACTCAATTACTACTAAAAAGAACATACAAATAAACTTAGGTGACAAAATATATCGATATATGAATCATCAAGCACTATCAAGAATACACAAAAAAATGAAGCAAGTTTGAATGATTTATTCTAACTTTATATATGATTCACTTTTCTTAAGAACTTTGAGTTAACTTAACTGGTTAGATCATGAATTTTTACAATAAAAATTTCGTTAAACCTCAACATATAAGAGTCGGGATAGTGTCCATGAAGAACAGTTCATAAGAGAAATTAATCATGTTAGATCAAATCAATTACTCATGATATAAGATCCTTCATAAACTATAATTACAACCGATGTGACACAATATTTGAACAGATCATATATTAGAACTTGAATAGTTATAAATGTTGTATTTCTTAGGAGTATTTTTAGAATATGATATAATTGTTGTTTTTACATTTTTAATTAATTTAAACACTACAGTGCCATGTTTGAATTCCGTTTGATTCAAAGGAATTAAAGCTTGTCATTTCAAATCAAATCATCACATCTTTAATCCTCCACTTTCTGGTTTTTTTCTTGTTCATCACCAGTAACCCCTTTTTCTACATAATTAAAAAGAGGGTTTTCTTCTTATCTTATGCTCATCTTCATGTAAAATCCTTCTCCAATTCTCATGTCTTCTTCAACTTCAAATCCCCCATGCGCAGCCTGTAAATACCTTCGTAAAAAATGCTTGCCCCGATGCGTTTACGCACCTTATTTCCCTCCATCTGATCCCAACAAGTTTATCAATGTTCATAGAGTGTTTGGAGCAAGCAATATCAGTAAACTTCTTAGTGAAATTCAACCTAATCAGCGTGAAGATGCAGTGAATTCTTTAGCATTTGAAGCTGAAGCTAGAGTTAAGGATCCGGTTTACGGATGCGTTGGTGCGATTTCTATTCTTCAGAAACAAGTGATTCAGCTTCAGAAAGAACTTGACGCCACAAATGCCGATTTGATGCGTTTTAGTGGGCATCAAAGACATGAGATTTGGAGGAGAAATGCTTATTCTTTGGGTTCATGGAACAATGGCGGTTTTGGAGGATTTGATTGTTCTATGGAAGAAAAGGGAGACTAGTAATTTCGTATGTTTTTCACTATAAGTTATTTCTCTTTTTTAATGTTGTGTGATTCTAGTAATAAACCTTAATTTGTGTGGTTTTGTGTTGCCCTAAATAATAATATACCTAGTTGTTACCTAAATTTGATTTTTACATGTTTTTCGAATGTATTAAGTTTTATGATTGTGACAAAAATAAACATTCAAGGTTATTGAATTTGTCAATTTTAGTCATTAATCTTTGTACTAACGAATTTGAACTTTGAAGTTTACACAATGTGGCATTGTTTTTATCAAGTCTCATTGATCATTGAAAAAAATGAAATTTGAGTAAAATTTAATATAAATATTTTAATTCTTCTTCCAAAAATCATTAGATGATAAATTACGAGTTTTGTCCAAATCATAGCTTAAGTAGAGTTTTTCTATTCAACACTGTTGGATCGTATAATCTTCAGCGTGCCGGTTGGGTAAGGGATCCTTGCAACAATAAAGAAGACGAATTGAAATAGGGAGCAGAGAAAATGTGGAAGAAACTGTTTCACTTGCTTATTGAAAACGTTACAACAGACTGTTATTTAAACACCCTTATTCACGTGTTACGCATCAATGATAAGGGCAAAACGTTTTCTACACACTACAAAGACGCTGAATATAATTCAACGCTTTTATTTAAAACTTAACCTACGTTATCTGTCTTCATTCTTCCAGCCTCATCATCTTGCTTTTCTTTCTTCAAATTGCTCTTAATCCAACACTCCCCCCAAGAGGTGCATGGATATTTTTCATGCTCATCTTGGAGAATAAGTATTGGAATTGTTGGCTCGGAAGTCCTTTAGTAAATGCATCTGCTAGTTGCTCTTTTGTGGGAATATAAGTGATGCAAATGATGCCTTTCATTTTCCTTCTCTCTAACGAAATAGCAGTCTCGTGCAAAGTGTTTTGTCCGATCATGTAGAACTGGATTACGAGCCAATTGTATAGTCGATTGATTGTCACGGAAAATTTGCGTAGCATTTACAGCTATTCCAAAATCTGTCATCATATCTTTTATCCACATAAGTTCACATGTAACCGAAGAAAGTGACCTGAATTCCGCCTCTGTGGAGCTTCTAGCCACAACTGTTTGCCTTTTACATCTCCAACTGATAGGACTTTGGCCAAGGAAGATACAATGTCCTAATATTGACTTGCTTGTATCCGGACATGTGCTCCAATCACTATCCGTATAACCACAGAGATTTAGATTTAATGATGATGATAAGAAAATACCATTTCCAGGTGCATTCTTGAGATATTTGAGAACTCTAAATGCACCTTGCATATGGACATCAGTCGGGCTTTCCATAAACTGCGAGAGAATATGCACAGAATATGCAATATCGGGTCTCGTAAAGGTTAAATAGATCAGCTTTCCTACTAACCTTCTATAACCAGTAGTATCCTCCAAGTGCTCCCCCACATTCTGCCTCATTTTGTGGTTCGGTTGAATGGGAGTTGTCACTGGCTTTGCCCCTAAAAGTCCATATTTATTTAAAAGATCCAAAATATATTTCCTTTGGCATAGGAAAATTCCCTCATGTGAACGAGCTATTTCTATTCCCAAGAAATATCGAGGATTACCAAGATTCTTCAGACCAAATCTTGAACTTAAAAATTCGACAACCTCATGAATGTGATCATATGATGAACTTCCGATAACAATATCATCTACGTAAATAAGCAAGGCAACAAACTCAGAAATGTCTGAACCTTGCTTGATGAAGAGTGAATAATCGGAAAGTGACTGAATAAATCCGAAGGATATAATGGCCTCAGTAAACTTCGCATTCAATTGTCTCGAGGCTTGTTTTAAGCTGCATAGAGCTTTGGTCAGTCGGCACACAAGTTTCTATTTGCTTGGGACAATAGGACACTCCCCCTAAAACTAAAAACCTTGTGGTAACGTCATATAAACTTCCTCCTCTAAGTCGCCATTCAAGAAAACATTATTGATATTAAGTTGGTGAAGATGCCAACGGAATTGTGCTGCCAAAGCAAAGAATAAACGCACAGTGGATTGCTTAACAACGAGACTAAATGTTTCATGAAAATCAAAGCCATCAATCTGATTAAAACCACGGGCTACAAGCCGAGCCTTGCATCTTTCAAGGGAACCATCAGCCTTTATTTTTACTTTGTAGATCCATTTACACCCAATGGTATGTTGTGATGATGGCACAGATATGACCTCCCAGGTGTTATTTCGTTGTAAGGCAAACAATTCATCTATCATAGCTTGCTACCAAATAGGGTGTGTAGCAGCCTCTGAGTAACAAGATGGTTCTGCGATGACATCCAGAGATGCTACGAATGCTTTATACGAGGGGCATAATTTCTTCATGGATATAAATTGATTGATGGGGTATGGAGTAATACAATGAACTAGGGTGCAATCATAATCTTGGAGGTATGCAGGGGGTCGATGCACTCGAGTGCTCCTACGAAGAGGAAGAGGAGCAGGTGACTGAGATATATGTGAAGGGGAATCCGATGGAACAATGTTTGAAGGTGACTGTGGGGTTGAAAAGTTATCAATCGCAGCGGATGGAGTTGGATCATTGATATTAGAAAGCGAATGACTTATTGGTTCTGGTAATGTAGTGTAAGGAAATGTAACTTCTGTCAGTGAAGGTAAGCAGGGTTCTAGATCAAGAGATAAGCCAGAAAAGGGAAAGATGTGTTCATAAAATACAACATCTCTTGAGTAAAAAATATTGGAAGTATCCAAGTCATATAATCGATACCCTTTGACATTCATATGATAGCCAATAAATACTCACTTTCGTGAACGTGAATCAAACTTATGGCGATGTGCCTTTAAAGTTGATGCAAAGCAAAGGCTACCAAACACTCTTAGAGTGTCATATTGAAATAGGCGACCATGTAAATTTTCAAAAGGTGTAGAGAAATCCAGTATCCGGGATGGCAATCGATTGATTAAATATGCGGCTGTGAGAACAGCATATCCCCAAAAATGTAGAGGAGCACTTGACTGAAATAAAAGTGATCGAGCCATTGCCACGATATGCTACAGTTTCCGTTCAACAACAGCATTTTGTTGCGGAGTTTCTACACAAGAGGTCGGGTGTATAATTCCATGCTCTGCATAGAAGTCCAATAGTCGAAATTCCGGTGCATTATCACTCCTGATGATCTGAACTTTAGATTCATATTGTGTTTCCACCATTTTGCAAAAATCAGATATAATACGCTTAGCTTCACTTTTGTATTTCATCATATATACCCATGATGTTCGACTGAAATCATCTACCAAGCATAAAAAATATCTATATCCACCAACGGCTTCTGTTTCAAATGCCCCCCAAGTGTCAATATGAATTAAGGCAAATGATCGAATTGAATTCCTAACATGGTTTGGAAAAGATTTTCGTTTCTGCTTTGCTTTATAACATGGCTCACAGGGGTGTTTTGAAGGTGGAAAATTTTCAAGTTCCTTTATGTGCAAAAAAGTATTATTGGAGGGATGTTCGAGCCTCAAATGCGATAAATCAGATTTTGAAAATTTAGCATTAAACACCATAGGTTCTAAGACAATTTTAACATCTGAATTTTCAGTCTTAGCATTCAAAACAACTCTGTTCACATTCAGAATATAGAGACTATTATCTTTTTTAGCGACTCCAATCGTCCTCGATGGTGATGTTCCATGTATATAACAATTGTGATCATTCATAACGAAGTAACATTCCATGGTTTGTGTCAACTTAGTCACTGAGAGAAGATTATATCGAAAACAAGGTATGAATAACACATCCTGCAATATTAGTCCATCAGATAAGACCACAGTGCCTATACATGACACACTTATTGCTGTTCCAGTAGGTAAGCGTACTGAAACCTCGGGTCCTTGTGTCATTTGAGAAAATAAAGTTTCATCATGACACATATGTTATGTTGCTCCCGAATCCACTATCCATAAACTATTTTTTTGTTTTCCAAAAACATTGAAAGCACGCATGTTGGTAATTCCAGAAAGACATAGGTGCTTACCTCTTGCTTGACTCTGCTTCGGATTTGAGATGGATATCATATTCGCTACCGGTTTGTCTCCAGTAACATTTGCTGACTGTGATACCTGCGCATTAGATATATTTAAGAGAGACAATAATTGATCAACCTGATCTTTAGTCAACATTGGTTTATTAGAATGTGTTGCAATGGTCAGTGGATCAACTCCAGTTTGATTTTCAGAGATGATTTGCTTTTCCTTCCCTTTGAATTTATAGTCTGTAGGGAAATCGATTAATTTGTAGCATTGCTCTTTTGTGTGCCCCTTCTTTCTGCAATAATTACAGAACAAATCTCATTTC
Source organism: Utricularia reniformis (assembly GCA_009725065.1). Lineage (NCBI taxonomy): Eukaryota > Viridiplantae > Streptophyta > Magnoliopsida > Lamiales > Lentibulariaceae > Utricularia > Utricularia reniformis. Next base: position 78,754 of record RWGZ01001025.1, read on the forward strand.
TCCACAGTTTTGCCATGCATTGCACTAGCATCAATAGTCGTAGGTGCACCAGAGACATATGTCTTACGTTGTGATTCCTCTAGCATTATGACATTATATGCTTCATCGAGGGAAGGAAATGGTCGTTGTCCAATAAGTTGTGATCTGTTTGCTGAGAAAGATTCGTTCAGTCCATTGAGAAACTTAAATACTTTGTCCTTATGTTGTAATGCAACAAAATACTCAAAGCAGTCTGGTGAGCAATTTCCGCAAATACAATGAGGATCTGGTCTGTAATTGCCAAGTTCTTCCCAGAGTGCTGATAATTCAATATAGTAATCAAACATAGAGCGAATACCTTGTTTGATGGTACTGATTTCAGCATATAAATTACACACTCGATTGTCATCGGGTCTTGAATAGTGTTTTTTGACTGTTTCCCAAATATGTTTTGCCGAAGGAATGTAGAATACAGTCTGGGCAAGTGCATGTTCCATTGATTTCTAGAGCCAAGAGACTATTAGGTCGTTGCATCTCTTCCATTTCAAATAGTCGGAATCAAAAATCGCAGGTTCCCGAATTGACCCATCGATGAATCCTATTTTGTTCTATATGGATAGAGTGAGCATAAGGAACGACGCCACAACACATAGTTATTTCCATTGAGGATGGGTGAAAAAACCATCGGAGATAGATGTATGTGAAATGGAGAGTTCACAACATCTAATTCAACAGAATTTTCATTCTTCAAAGCAACGTTGCCCTCAGAGTCGTCTTGCTCCGATACCATGTTGGATCGTATAATCTTCAGTGTGCCGGTTGGGTAAGGAATCCTTGCAACAATGAAGAAGACGAATTGAAAGAGAAGTTGAAACAGGGAGCAGAGAAAATGTGGAAGAAACTGTTTCACTTGCTTATTGAAAACGTTACAACAGACTGTTATTTAAACACCCTTATTCACGTGTTACGCATCAATGATAAGCGCAAAACGTTTTCTACACACTACAAAGACGCTGAATATAATTCAACGCTTTTATTTAAAACTTAACCTACGTTATCTGTCTTTATTCTTCCAGCCTCATCTTCTTGCTTTTCTTTCTTCAAATTGCTCTTAATCCAACAAACACTCTAGAGCATAATATTGTTTAATATGTAGACTGATGCATTAATTGCTTAGCCCAATATTCCATTAAATCCTCTTTATCTATTATATTGTGTTGTTTTTACTATCCCGATTCTGTTTTTTTTGTTGGTGAATAATTCCTCTTTAATATTAATTCTTTTAATTATGTACTCACCATCATTATCCGATTATATACACTTGATTTGAAGACTCTCTTTCAACTAGTGTTTTAAAGTGTTTGAATTAATAATACCTTTAGTTATTCCTTGCCCATCCCAGCCAAGGAAACAACGCGGGTTCTTTGGTTGATGAAATATGTTGTAGCTCTATGTATTTCTTGTTATTGTTTAGGGTTTCCATGTGGTAATAATTCAAAATGTTTTAAAAACTTAGTAATTTACCAATTTAACAATTTTATTATGGCGAATGACTTTTAAGGTCCTCAAAATTTGTATGATTTGCAAATTTGATCCTCAAATTCTCTTCATTTTAACAAATTTAGTACTCAAAGTTTTCTGGAGACAAAACTAGTCCTTAGATTTTGTATTATTGGCAAAACTATTTTGTAAATTTTGGCAAATCTAGTTCTTAAAGTTTAATGTATATGATGAAAATATTTCTCAAATTTTGGGAACTAATTTTGCCATATAGGGGTTAAATTTGCCAAATTTTGTAAATTTTGTAAATTTTGTGTACCATTTTTACCAAAATTATCAAAATATGGGTACTACAAATGCCAAATAAAATTTTGAAGATTAAATTTGTCAAAATCACGAAACGTTGGGATGAAACACGTCATTTTCTCATTTATTAAAAATTTGGATCAATTTTTTAAAAAATATATGAATTATTAGTCTGAAAAATGCTAAATTGTACAATTTTTACCAAATGAATTTATTGGACTAATATGGTCCAATTTAAACAAAAAAAGTACGATTGTGTTGGCTAAGTAGATTATCTAGTAAATAATAGAATATTAATTTCGAATGTAAGTGGAATTAAAAAATAAATAAAATTTAATGGATTTTCCTATTAACCCATAGGCGTTGGTAATATTTATATTTAACACGTATTTAAAATATAGAATAACAAATGAACAACGTGGATGTATCTTCCCATGCAGAGAAATCAGTAACTGTCACTCCCATAGTTCTTCATCCCCGCTGGATCTTGATTTTTGACTAACCAGTCACGTTTGTTAAGATCGGTTTCGATGCTAATTGAATGGAAGAAGAAGCGATTTCGCTGGACAGTGATGAAGATAGTTGTTCTCATGGTGGCGGCCCTAATTGCGGTCATTACGGCGCCGTTTGGCATACGTATGGTGCTGTTCGCGTCAGATTTCGATGTGAAGATGGTGCCGTTGCTCGGTATGGTTCGCGACTGCTGGAACGATGAACAGATCTTGGATAAGGTGATTGATTATTCAATTTCTTATTCGAGCAGAGTATGTTTTTGAAATCGAAGAGTTTTTGCAATGTAATTGATGTGTTGTTCAATTTGATTGGAAGGTTAAAGAATCGCTGAGTTTTTCTGAATCGAAGTTCTTGATTACAAAGGAATTTAGCATAAGTCGCCATATCTTGCAAGTTAACGCGCAGAATGGAGAATCGCATCAAAAAATCCACACAGTTTTTTCAGCTGAATGCTCTCCTTACTTTGATTGGCAAACTGTTGCTCTGGTTCGTAGCTTTCACAGAAGCGGCCAGCCTGGAGATATCACTAGACTTTTAACTTGTACAGAAGAAGATTTGAAGCATTATCAAGGGCATGATCTTGCTCCCACTCATTACGTTCCATCCATGAGCCTTCATCCTATAACAGGAGATTGGTAAGTTTTTTGCAAAGATAAAATTCGTCTTGAACATGTGAATGAATTTGATTTCATTGGGATATTTCAGGTACCCTAAGCTTAATAAACCAGCTGCATTATTACATTGGATCAATCATGTGAAGCTTGATGCAGATTATATCATAATCTTGGATGCTGATATGCTGATTTTAGAACCAATTTTACCATCAGATTTCAATGCAGGGCCCGGAACACCTGTTTCCACGCCATACCCGTAATGATTTTTTCTCATATTAACTTTTGTGTTTTATGTTAATGAATGAGTGTACTTTTTTTCTTAGAAACTTGATTGGCTGTGATACTGAACTTGCCAAGATCCATACAAAGAACTTCAATGCTTGTAGCAAAGTTGGAGGTGTGATCATAATGAACGCTAGGGACGTAAGGCGATTCGCATTGTTTTGGACGCATAAAACCGAACAGCTCCGAGCAGATATCTCTAATTGGTCTGCATATCTTACAGGAGATTTTACTGAAACTGGCCAATTCAGTTCCATGTATGGCTACATCTTTGCTGCAGCAGATGTACATCTTTTTACCTTAACTTTTCTTTACATTTTACATTACTTTCACTTAATTTAGTAACAGTTTTCGATTCTTCTCAATGCAGTTGAATTTCAGGCATATTGTAACCAAAGAGCTCTTGCTAAACACAGGAAATGTTCCATTCCCAGTGGTGAATTACAAAGTAGCACACTATGGATCAAGATTCGATATCGGTGAATACGTCTTTGACAAATCGAAATGGAATGATACAGATTTAGTAGGGAAATGTTTTTCCCAGTTCCCAGATCCTCCTGAAGCAACAAACACTTCATTTGAAAGAGATATGTTCAGCATACAATGCATCAACTCATTGAACGAAGCTTTACGGCGTCACCATGAACGAAGGAAATGTCGTGAGCAAGCCACAATCAAAACATCAAATGAAGAACAAAGTGAAGTTGATCAAATTTCTTTGCCTGATGTAAAGAAGCAAGATGATATGATTGAGGATGGAGGTAATCTTGATATTTTAGATGAATTTGAAGATTCTTTGCAGAATGAGTCGATGACACCTCCGGACGAGGCTGGAGAAGCATCGTCACCAATCCCTTTGATTGGCGGGGTGGTTAGTCTTTGGGTTATATCAGTTTTTCTTTTTGTGGCTGTTATGTGGATGATTGTTTTCAGTAGGAATAGATTAAAGAACAAGAAATCCTTCAAGAGTAGAAGGAAAGCCTTTCAGGGTGGAATACTTGGAGTTTTGTGAATGCATTTCAAATCAAATAAAGAGTACCCATTTTACCTTATTTTATTTATGAATCTTCAAATTAAAGAGAACTTGGAATAATAGTTAAAATGAAGCAAATCTATAGTCTATACATGCATGTGATAAAAATTGTAGGTTTCTGTTTTATTAAGTTGGTTTTCGATTGGGATTAGATGATCCTTTGCTCGTGTTGGGGGTTGGTGCAAGCACGTATATGATCTATTGTGAAGTATACACATATTGTCATACGTGAGGAATCCCCACAAAGTATTATCGATTTTATCGGAAAATTCCTACTTTTATAGTTAAAAGCATAGTTCTTGAAATCGATTCGAATAGGTCAGTCTGATCGGTTCGACTGTGAACCGGTGCTAACACCGATCTGATCCGTTCTAAATAATGGTCTCATCTCAAACCATATCATGTCATCAAAAACCAATTCGATTCAGGTCTAAATGCTAAAAACTAATCAAAACCGATTCGATCAACTAGAATTGGATCTATTGGATACAATTTTGACCTAATGGCCTATATTTTGTTCAATATTTAGTGTGTGTTCTGCACAAATTATATAATGTATAATCAGAATTTATAATTAGAATGCAGAAAAAAATAATGATTTTAAATTTATTTTATTATTAAATAATATATTCATATTATAATTATACATATTTTAAATAAACTTGTTTAAATACACGAACCAATTTCAAAAACTATGGTTAAAAATCATCGTTTTGACAATCTTGATTGATGATATTTTTAATGTATCAATTAAAAGTAGTAATATTTCGTGGAGATTCCATCATACAGGGTGTGATGGATAGAATGAAATATTAATATATTGTTTAAGAAAACAAAATGTCAATATTTGTATTATTATTGATATATAAATAGTAGAAAAATAAAGAAATTAATAGTACAACTAAAAGATATATTGTGTTTTAACAACTACATATTATGTAATATATAGATTACAGAATAATAGGGCAAGGTTAACAAATTTCAAAGTTTATATGATAATCTTATCGTAGAAAAAATGAATTAAAAATAATTACGAGATAATCATAATTTAGAATATATTTTACAAAAAACATGACATAAGTCATAACAAACAAAAAATGTGAATATAAAAACCCAATAATTAAAACTGCAGGGAAGAAGAAGTTGGTTGTACTGAGGAAATGCTTCCTGATCACCTCGATCCTCAGATTGGTGTCTGGGCTTCGTTTGATATGCGTTTTCTTGTACAGTAACCACAAAGAATTTATGGCGTCTTGGAATTCCGATCAGATGGAGGTTTTATACCAAGTTTTGGGATGGGCNTATGAAAAATATAGTTAACAATGTAAGACGGTGCATCAAAATTTGTAAATTGCATAAAAGTCTCGAAGTTGATATAATGTGTGCTTTTGGCTTCTATATTTCAAAATTGTGTTGTTGATCTCCGAACTTTCAAAAACGTTTATATTAAATCATAATACTTGTTAATTTTTTAAACGTCTCAATAGTTTATATTGATCAATTAACTTTGAAAAAAAATGAAATGACAATGTTTCTAAACTTTGAAAATTTTAAAAATAATGCATAAATTATCAAAACCACTTATACGAAAAACTACTATTATTTACTCGAGAGTCATTTTTAAACGATTTTGAAACTTCAAGGGGTTCTCATGCAAATTACAAACTTTGGGGACATCGATTTTAAATTATTTTAATTATTGGGGGCCAATGTCGTAATTTTCTCGTAAAAAATAATTAGTAGAATGCATAATACATTTTCAGAATCAAGTCTGAACTTGATTATGCATTATAGTTAAAAACCAGAATGCATTATGATTATAATTCATAATTAGAATTTAAAATGGATACTGTTCTGTTTCAAAAAACAGATTATGCATTCTATAATGCATAATCTGTTTTCATAATTTGTACAGAACACAGTCTTAATCAAATATGAGAAAATTAATATTTTAACTTATATACAATTAAATTAATGAAAAAAATAATGATTTTAAATTTATTTTATTATTAAATAATATATTAATATTGTAATTATACATATTTTAAATAAACATGTTTAAATACACGAACCAATTTCAAAAACTATGGTTAAAAATCATCGCTTTGACAATCTTGATTGATGATATTTTTAATGTATCAATTAAAAGTAGTAATATTTCGTGGAGATTCCCATCATACAGGGTGTGATGGATAGAATGAAATATTAATATATTATTCAAGAAAACAAAATGGTAATATTTGTATTATTATTGATATATAAATAGTAGAAAAATAAAGAAATTAATACTACAATCAAAAGATATATTGTGTTTTAACAACTACAAATTATGTAACATATAGATTACAGAATAATAGCGCAAGGTTAACAAATTTCAAAGTTTATGTTTTTTATGATAATCTTATTGTAGAAAAAAATGAATTAAAAATAATTATGAGATAATCATAATTTAGAATATATTTTACAAAAAACATGACATAAGTCATAACTAACAAAAAATGTGAATATAAAAACCCAATAATTAAAACTGCAGGGAAGAAGAAGTTGGTTGTACTGAGGAAAGCTTCCTGATCACCTCGATCCTCAGATTGGTGTCTGGGCTTCGTTTGATATGCGTTTTCTTGTACAGTAACCACAAAGAATTTATGGCGTCTTGGACTTCCGATCAGATGGAGGTTTTATACCAAGTTTTGGGATGGGCGGCGTTCTCGTCGTGGTCCGTAAGTTTTTACCCACAAATCTTGTTGAATTTCCGCCGGAAAAGGTACACATCTTCTTCTCTTTTGTTATTCTGTATTGGAACTTGTATGTTTTACTTCAGTTTCTATTGACAGCGTTGTAGGGTTGAATTTCGATTTCGTGCTGCTGAATTTGACGAAGCATTCATCATATTTGATTTACAATGCAACCCTTTTCTTTAGTCCTGAAGTACAAAGACAATACCATGACAAATTTGGGTCTAAAGAGGTCATAATCATTTACTTATTGTTGAATATGAATATATGAAGTTGGATCGAAATAAGTTATAAGAATAGGAAGTTGAAATATGAACAATTCTCCCACAACGGAGAAGTGGTATGTAAATTGGATTAATTTATAAGAGGCATTAGACCATTGTTCAATTCTTTTATAATATAGTTTCATTCTCTTATACATTATATTTGAGCATATTCTCCACATAAAATTTACTCAACTCTAGAAATTTAACATGATATCATTTAGGGTTCGGAAAACCTCAAGTGATCTTGCCGGGGTTAGTCCGGCTTAATGAAATTGACCAGTAATCCACTGGTTTGAATGGTCAAGTCCAAAGTTGAATGTAAGTTAGATTGATTTATAAGAGAGATTCTAGATCAATATAAATGACTTGTTCAAATCTTTTATGGTGTAGTCTCATCCTCTTATACATTATATCCGAGCATATTACTCACATGAAATTGACTCGACTCTAGAAATTTAAGAAATGAGCATAAACAAGTTGTTAAGATATCCGTTTTAGCCTTTTTGTGATGTGTTGCAGTTGATTCCAGTAGCTTGTAATGATGTAGCTTTCTCAACACACGCTGTTATCTTGACATGTGTCACCCTGTTCCAGATTGTTATCTACGATGTGAGAAACATTCTTCATCTAGATAACTTGTTCTGCTTGTTTTTCTTCATCAAACATTTGTTTCCACAGCGTGGGAATCAGAAATTGTCAAAAGTTAGCATATCAATTGTTGCAGCAGTTTGGTTAGCTGCTGCAGTTTGTGTGTTCATAGCTTTACCAAAACATTCCTGGTTATGGCTCATCTCCTGCTTCAAGTAAGCCTACTTCTCCCTTTTTTATTAGCAATATGATATAAATTTTAGTGTTGATAAATTTAGTCATTTTTATACCGTGGGCATTTTAAATCATGTGTTGTTTGCCTATAACCCTCCAACTTACGGGTTGTGTAAATTACATATAATACAAATTAATATGATACATTATTTGAACAAAAATATATATTTATAACTCTCACTTTAAGTTACCAATATCGTTTATCATTGACCATCTAATGACAACTTTAATGTTTTATATTCTTATGTACAATTCTCGAATTTCAAATATCAATTTGTATAATTTTACAAACTATAAGAATTTTATTTGCGTACTTCTTGAACTTTAAGGGTCAATTATATTAACGGAAAATGTTTTTCAACTTAAAGAAAAACCGGGTGCTACACTATCATAGGTAAAATACAACGTATTGATAATTTTATGTATCATTCTTTTAATTTCGTAAATTTTGGGACATGACATTTACACAACTCATAAGTGATAGGTTACTTTTGCAATTTTCTCATTTTAAATCCCCAAATGTTGCATTTTTCTCTAACTTTAGTCCTCAAAGTTTTTGGTACGATTGAAATTTTAATCAATCCTCAAAGTTTATGCATGTTTGATGAACGAGGACCAATTTTGTATAAATGCAGTGATATTCAAGTATTGATGACTATTATCAAATACATTCCTCAGGTACATTAACTTTCTCCGAGAGCTTATTTGAATGAATTTTGACACATTTGATCTTCAGGCTTTCTTGAACTTTTATCGAAAAAGCACAGTTGGGTTTAGCATCGAGAACATATTGCTTGATTTCACTGGGGGAATGACTACTTATCTCCAGATGCTTATCCAATCCATAGATCAAAGTAAGTTGTTCTTTAATACTTTCAAAGTGTGTGTGTTATACATCAAAACTCGACTTTTTCAGATTCGTGGGTAAATTTGTATGGAAACATAGGAAAGACCCTCATATCTCTGGTAAATTTGCTTCTCTAGATTTATTAAAACTCAACTTTTATATGATGTTTGTTGCTTCTCTACAGGTTTCGATTTTATTCGATATAGTTTTCATGATTCAACATTATATACTTTACCCAAACAACAATGAAGCTCGTCCTCTAAATCCCAATTTTATAGATAAGGAGCCACTTCTTGTAGATGACTTAATGGAGTAGCATTCTTCTATATCCAAAACAACTTTCTTTGTATATCAGTGTTTTCATATTGGTCGGTACGACAAAAACAGCACGGCTCTGATCCGGTATTGGGTTTTTGGGTTGGAACTATAATTTTTCCAGATGGACATGGAAAAATAAAATACAATTTTTAAAAAATTTGTTTTAAAAAAAGAATTCATACTTGTTGGTATACCAGGGTATATTGGTCGTTCTTTCATATTAATCTGGATTAGTACGAAATTCCGATCAATATGAAAACATTGATCTATGTTTGCTCTCTTTGTACATATAATTAAATATTAATTTTAATATTTTTATAAATAACTTTGCAAATAACATTACAATTTTCAATTGGGTGATTTTTGTATATATTCTTCTAATTTACAAAATTGCAAATATAATACACTATTTGAGCACAAATATGTTTTTGTAGCCCTCAAATTTCAATTAAATGCATATAATACATCTTAAGTTCAATTAAATGGATCCGAGTTAAAATGCATCCAATAATATATGTACGAAATGATTTTCAAAACAGAACAAATTTAAAGCAAAACTAACCGGTCCTGATGTTAAATGAGCGTTCTCTCATACACTTCTAGTACTCAACGTCACAACAAAATAGAAGAACCACATCATGATCAACGTTGGAGCATGCTCCAAGCTTTCTGTATTATATCATCGTCTATATACGGCCGAAGAGACCACATATCGCTGTACGTTTCCAATTCTCCCGGTGAAGAACCAAGGCTAAGGGAAGATACAATTCGAGCCTAAAGTGTGACAACACCAGAAACTTCTTAACAAAGAATCAAATTGTAGTGTAAGCAGGGAGAATATTCATTCATTAACAAGTAAAATCTATTCGTTCATCTTGGTGCAGATTCGATTACATGTATAAAAATGCTAAAATACCTGCATTGTATAATCCAGTTTCACCATACTATGTATTGTTGCCAACATGGTAGCATAAGTATTGACTTCCATCTTTAAGAGGTCCGAAGGTACATTTTCCTGCTAAAAAAATACAACGAAGCCGATCAAAGAATGCAACAAACTCTAGACATGATTGCAAGTGAAAGAAACCTTGACCACTATATGTGTTATCAACCTCTTTTACCTTTAGGGATCATCTCCTATATCGCACATAAATACATAAATACATAAACACATACATCTCATCGATATTATATATGCACAACCCGAAATGGATAAAATTTTGGGAGAGAGATACTTCATCACTTGAAGTGGAGCTCGAAGAATCCAACCAACATTGGGAATGTTCACATTTGTCTACCATGTCTTGCACGATTGATTTTGCATCATTCACGAGACTCTCAAGTTCCTCAACCATAGTTTGAGCTGCATTTTTTAACTCATTATCAAACATCAAATCTTATAAAGGATATATTTTTAATAAATATCTTTTAGTACCTTTACTGATTGAATCCTGAAGACCACAATAGCACGTACTCACTTTTGCCGTACATCCAAGAGTTATGAAGGATTAATTAAACATTATACCATTCAAGCATGACGACAAAAATTAGAGAATCAAATCCATGATGAATTGCATACAAAAAGCTGTCATGACTTTTAATAGCAAATAATTATCTTCAATGTTTTGAATTAGCTTCTTTAAGAGATTTACAGATGTTCTATTTCACTTACACTTGCTCACACTTTGTGCACCCTCATCAGTTTTCACACTTCCAGCTTCAATATAGGATAAAACCTGTTTTGTACCACAAGCATTGAGAATTTGCTCAATCAACGGAGATGCCGTATCAATTGGTGTTCGGCCCAAATGTCCTGAGCAAGCAAGAGAATGATTAATTAGCACATATTGGAGTTTTCAAATTTAAACCACTCAACAATCCAGATTTCCCACGTTCCTTTTTACCTCAAATTTAGATATGAAGTAAGGATAAAATTAAGAATTAGAAAGTAGGCAGTTTCTTGAAATTCCTATGCGTGGTAACTAATCTAAGGCGTAATGCATGCAGGTTAAGAACAAATATAAACTAAGAGAACCCAGAATTTACTGTTTTAGTTGTGCATTGATATAAAATATTCAGTACAACTTTGAAAACACTGCTTCAACTACGCTTAATGCTAAATTGAATATCCGACAATACTCACCAAAGGCCTGCTGAAATCCAGCCAGTAATCTGCTTCCCACAGAAACTAGCTCTTCAAACTTTGTAATCCTGTGTTAAAATACTAAAATCTTAGTGCACGCTATACCCAAAATGTCAAAAATTGACATGTTCGTATGAAACTCGGGTCTGCATTGAAACCAAAAATTAAGATAATTGTGAGCCTTACCCCATCATATATTCTGAGTATAATCTGGTAATACTTTCCTTCGGATCACCTCGTTCTTCACCACAATATTCCATTCTACATGCCACAAGAAATTATGGTCAGAATATTCCTGGACCTGGATGGGAGTTAATATCAAGTGATGATACACACCACTACAGTGTAAAAAATCTCCACCGACATAAATCAAAATAGCAATCAACTGGAGTAAAAATAAAAAATGGCATCTGAAAATAAAATCGCATAGATTAACTTTGAAAGAAGCATTGGTGAGAGCTTCTCATTGTAAAATATCAATGATCAAAGGTTTGAAAGAAAATATTAATACCAAAATCCTACGGTGAAAGAATCAATCTTTCCTTCTAACGTATTATATGAAAACTCAATTTTCAGACAGCAAAACTGGCAGAACGAAGCTTTCTTCCGTAATTTTACCTCGCAAGATGTTGAAATTGATTAAATTTTATCTAGATGTAAGCCGGAATAAAATGAAGTACTTATGCCGCGCGTTGTCACCAAAATTCCCGGATTCCAGTGAAGATTGAAAGAATAGCTGGAGAGGAAGAACAATTTGAAAACCTAAAGACGGACTTTTTATACCCGTACTAACATGCGCCTACTACAATGGCGTTAATGGGCTTATAAATTAGCTTCTACAAAAAAGATTCATAAACGTCAATGGAGATTTTTGGAATCCAAACTAATATAATATTGAAATTATAGAATTTGAATTAAATTATGATGGAAAAATGTGAACGAACATAATTAAGAGTAAGAATCACATCACAAAAGACTTGAACATATTATTTATTATAATACACATTTTTTCTTATAAATCAATCAAATTTACCTTCCACATCCTATGTGAGACATCTACAACTATTTTAATACACTATCAAGTCCAATCCATCTTGAGAGGATTACCAACCGATCAAATAATTTTGTTTGAGATTTGATGATCCATTTTCACTTTGACAATCATTTTTTCTGAATTTTGAGAGGGTAATGATCGGAGAAATGGTTATGTAGGGGTGGAGGTCATTGCTCACCTGAAATGGTGGAATCTAACGGTCAACATTTATTTCACCATATCTTGGAATTCTTTAGACTCTTTATATTAATATTTCAATTATAGACTTTGGTGATAAGATAGGGTGAGAGTGAAGGGAATAAGCCATATAATTAAAAACTTAATCAACCCACTTCTCTAACCAATATTTATTTTAAGTTAATAATTAATATGATATAAAAACAACATTTAATACATAAATTTGCATTTTAAATTTGAGTTTTAAAATTTGATACAATTTTAGTTGTTTAACCGAAAAAAGTATTTTTAATATAAAACCAAAATTGTATTTAATTAAAAAATTGATTTGTAAATAATAAAACTTAATTTAAGTATAATTATTAGAGTTGAATGGTATTTTAGTAATATTAGACTAAAGTTGACAATATTTGAAAGACATAATTAGAATCTGTATTAACTAAAAGTGATTATGGAGGAAATTTAAGACATTTTTTAATATTTAATTATGTCATACGACATATATATTAACGCGGTCTTATGTTAAATACCGTGTGCTCCCACATAGTGAATTCTGTCTCTGAACCCTAATGAAGAGAAATAGGCACATTCCCTCGTTTGTGAAACTTGTGTCGCTCACTTCTTTCTCATCGACGGGTTTGGAAGAATCGGTAAATACTGCGATTGGAAGAGACTGAGACTGAGACGGAGGGAGGTTCGTGAATTTTTAACGATGAATAAACTAATTTATGTTTCCTTGTCGATACTGAGCGTGCATAGGTTTTTGGCATCTGCTTTCCGTTTGGGGCGAGCTGTGTTTCATGTTTTGCTAGTTGATTTGTGTTATTTCATGTTCTATGGTTTAGAATGCTGAAATGATATAAGATATGGTTATCAGATTGTCAAAATGTGTTTGAATTGCTGCGCAGTTGGCTAGGGTAATTGGTATTGTAAAATGATGAATTTATTCCTGGATTGAGGAAATCTTGTTTAATGGCGAGTAATCTGGGTTTATTTTGACTTTGAAAACAATCATTTCTGAAGTAATTTTTCGTCTTTGTTTGGTTTGAAGTAGCACTGTGTGAGAGACTATGTTTCTGAAAGTTGGGCTTCTTTTATCTTAATTCACGATTTCTATTGTATTCTCTGATGCAGGTCACCTAATTCGAATGGCCACAACTGATCCATCCTCTGCGATGCGTGGGCCTAGATACGCTCCAGACGATCCTACTCTGCCTGAGCCTTGGAAACCATTGATTGATGGAAGTACAGGTCATTTATATTATTGGAATCCTGAAACAAATGTTACTCAATATGAAAGGCCGGCATCTTTGAATCCTGTTTTGCAAAGTGGGGAGCTACATATTGGCAATGCATCTACACTGAAAGATTTTCCAGAGGCACTTCCGCAATCAGAAAGTATTCAAACCATGCCTTACCAGCAACGGGTGCAATCCCAGCTGTCACATGGACAGGCCGTGAACTCTTCATCTCAGCCCCAGACTCAGGTTGCTCAGTGGGCATCTCAACAGGCAGGACCAACCAGACAGCTTCATGGGCAACATTTGGTGGCTAGTACACGTCCTGTTCTAACAGATTCTGAGCAATATAGGCTAGAAATGACCCAACATTCTGCACATCAATTGTCATCTCAGGTGGGAAAAATACCTCTGCAGCATGGGCCATCAGTAACTCAAAATCCTACACAGCAAGGGCAGCATGCTCATCAGCAGCCAATGCATATGCCACATGTCCAGCACCGACCAGTAAGCCAAGCTGCACCACCAGGGACACCTCTAGGTTATCAGTATATGCCTCAGCCCACACATTTGCTGCATCAGAAATCCACAAGTTTACAAGGGCCACAAAGTTCCTTACAGCAATCTCAGTATTTATTTCAGGGGCAGCAGTTGCCACCCGAACTAGAGAATAAAACAGTTTCTGGTGTAAAGAATGACCTCAAACATCAAGGAGGATCAGACTTTTCTTCTGCCCCTCAGCATCAGTTTCAAGGAAGACAGTTTAACCAGGATCGAGATATGAAAGCTGCAGTTTCTGGGAGAGATGGTGTTGATTTTCAACAAATGAAGAAACCTGAGATATCACCAAATCATATTCAACAAACTGGGTCATCATCTGTAAATACCATGTTTTCTGGACCCTATTCATCTCATGCCCAAGACCGAAGCCTTCTGTCAAATCAAAATGCACCACATGGTGTACCATCTATTAATATGCAGCATAAAAACCTTTCAGCTCCGGCACATCATGGAAGTGATGAGGTGATACACCAAGAACATGGTTCTAGTTTTCAGAATAGAATGGTCAAAGGGTTACTGCATGGACAGCCGCAGAATGTTACTCATGGTGGACCAAAGCTTCCGTATGAAGAAAACAATCTAGGAAGGTCCACAAATGATTTTTTTGTGAACAATTCCAGAGATGTAAATGCATTGCCACCTCAACTGCCAAGGCTTGCCCCATTACCTATACCCAGAAATCAACCGGTAATTGTTTGCTTGCCATATGTTCTCGCCTTATTATAATAAACATGTATAGAAGAATCAGATCATGATGTTATATATTGCTAAATATATTTTCCTTGTAAAGCCTGCAATGCATGTCCCATGTTTCACATTGTGTCTGTTCTTTGCATATCAGGAAGTAAGGAGCTCTGGTTTCTCTTCTCAAAGTGTCATGCCTACCATCCAGGGAAGGTTGAGTGATCCTGCTGGGCTTCCCATCAACGATGCCTTTCGTCAGCCATCAAGTGCCCATCAGTATCCAGATAACACTTTCATGAGGCCTCCTTTCCCAAATGTAGGGCCTTCAGATTCTGTTGATTTGTCAGCTGCTGAAGTTTATCGCCGAAAGCATGAAGTGAAATTAACGGTTTGTAATTAAATTTGCATTTAAATCCGATTGTATATTATTTTTTCCATTGCCTTGGTTTTTTTAATTTTGCATGTCTTTGATCTGCAATTAACTATCCATGGTTATATTTTTATGGGCATTCTGTAGATAAGAACATCTGAAATCTGCACATTCGTGATTGTAGGAATCTGAAAATATGTTTAGCCAAATGTGGGATTCTGTAGAATCTTTCAGATATGCACATTATTATGACCATTCACCCTAAATGTGTCGATTTTGGCATGTTTTGGCTTGAATATAGTGAATTTATGTATAATGATGGATACTCCAATTTCGTTTTCCATGTTATTTTTCTCACTAAAGGCAAGTTTGGTTTACTTTACTGCAAACATCAGGTATGTAGTTGCTACCATGTTATTTATTTGCCCCAGCTCATGTTGATGTATAGAGCTGGAACCTATTTCGTGATAGTATCTTTTATCCTCGAAGAAAAAAAGATACAAATGGATACGCAATGACAAATTCTTACTTATTTTCATGCCATTCATATTGTTCAGGGTGACAATGTTCCGGCTCCATTCATCACTTTTGAAGCAGCTGGTCTTCCACCAGAAATATTACAGGAGGTAAATAAATGCTTGGGTTGAATTGGCCCAAGTAGCTGATCTCTCTGTATTCCCACATCGTCATTTATTTTTGCTATTTATTTTTGAGCTTATAACTTTAACTTGTCGCAGGTGCGATATCTGCTCCAGCTGAGGAGCACATGTCGTACGCTGCAAATGCTGTGGTCATATTGTCACAGCCACATATATATATATTCAACCATTGAGTTTTTGAGGCTGCAAAATGGATTATTGGAGCCTTCCAATAGCACTAACTCTTAAAGGGTGTTTCATCCAATCCTAACTATACATTTCACTGGGAATTTTAGTTTGTTTGCTCCAAGTTATCTCTTTTAGTTGCTCCATTTTTATTCCTGGTGTTAGTTAACAAGCAGCCGAAATCACCCATGGGTTGTGATTGAGCATTCATTTCTTTTGCTTTGGTTATCATTCACTTCTTTTCAGTTTGCAATAACTAAACGCTTATTGCATTCTGATTTTTCTAAAGAATTAATGAACTCAATGAGATGCAGTTTTATGGGTCATGCAATTGTCTTCATCTTTTGTAGATACGAATTGCTGGGTTTTCTGCCCCAACACCAATTCAGGCACAAACATGGCCTATTGCTTTACAAAACAGAGATATAGTTGCTATTGCCAAGACAGGTTCGGGTAAAACACTGGGATATTTGATCCCTGCTTTAATCCACCTTAGAAGGCGCCACAATAATCCTCAATTTGGTCCAACTGTGTTGGTTTTGGCTCCGACAAGGGAGCTTGCAACACAAATCCAAGATGAAGCTATAAAATTTGGTCAGTCATCAAGGGCCTCGTGCACAGTAAGTTTAAATCTTGTTTGTCCTTGCTTTACACTACCACATGTTTGGAATTACTGAATTTGCTGCTTATCAGTGCTTATATGGTGGTGCTCCAAAAGGCCCTCAGTTGAGAGAGCTAGAGCGAGGAGCAGAAATTATTGTGGCAACACCTGGTCGACTCAACGACATCCTTGAAATGAAGAAGATTGACTTTAGGCAGGTATCTTTTCTTGTTCTTGATGAGGCTGACAGAATGCTCGACATGGGTTTTGAGCCACAGATTCGTAAGATTGTTAATGCGATTCCTCCTAGAAGACAGACCCTTATGTACACTGCTACATGGCCTAAGGATGTCGTAAAAATCGCTAGCGATCTGTTGGTTAATCCAGTGCAGGTCAATATTGGCAGCGTTGATGAACTTGAAGCAAATAAGTCTATTACACAGGTTACTATTGACAACTTTCTTTTATGGATTTTTATCAAACATAATCTTTTGTTATCTTTTTCCACTCCTTTACCGTGATCCCTTTCCTCCTTTTTTCCTTTGCATATGGGAGGGGCCTGAAATTGAAGGCTCGACTTAATTACATTTTTTGTCCATGTTCTGCATTCTGTGGTCGCTGTGATATAACTGAGTTCCATTTTTTCATGGTGCCTTTCCATACAATTAGATTTTTTAATAATATTCAAATGTGATTTCAACTGAATGACTTGTGTAACTATTATTATATTTTCTTATTTGTCTCTTTTTGTGGCTCCTGCGTTTCGATTGGTTTCATTGGTAAATTTTTATATTTCTTTCTTTGATGTTGCTGGCTGGTTTGTGATCTTTATCTTGTGTTATGATTTATGTGCATTTCCTTTGAGAAGCTGATATGATTTTTTTCTGAATGGAGGACTTGTAGTTTTTCAGAAGTCATCGTGAGTCTGTTTAGTAATGAAACACCATGAGAAAATCACATGTGCATGTTTCATTTACTACATTTAGCTATTTTTTCTTATTTGAAGGCCTGGTGGCCAATGCTTGAGTTTGTTTTCTTATGTACTCAGTATATTGAAGTAGTGCCTGAAATGGAGAAACAGAGGCGGCTGGAGCAAATTCTTAGATCACAGGAACGCGGTTCTAAAGTAATCATATTCTGTTCCACTAAAAAGTTGTGTGATCAACTAGCACGCAGCATTGGACGCTTATTTGGGGCTCTTGCAATTCATGGAGATAAATCGCAAGGCGAAAGGGATTGGGTTTTGAATCAATTTCGGTCAGGGAAATCACAAGTACTCGTTGCCACTGATGTTGCTGCTCGAGGGCTTGATATTAGAGACATAAGGTCGTTTTGCACCTAATTATTTATCCTCTTTTACTCATTTTACTGTTCTGTGTCAACTTCATTCTTTTCCGACATGTGTTCTTGGTTGACATTGTTTGTCATGGAGATGTTTCCTTTCTCTGAATTACGTGATGTTTCACAATGCAGAGTGGTCATCAATTACGACTTTCCAACTGGAATTGAGGATTATGTTCATCGCATTGGAAGAACAGGGAGAGCTGGTGCAACAGGCATGGCTTATACATTCTTCTCCGAACAAGACTGGAAGCATGCCCCCGATCTTGTTAAAGTACTAGAAGGTGCCAATCAAGTTGTGCCACCTGAAATCAGGGATATTGCTTCTCGTGGTGGTCCTAACTTTTCCAGGGATCGGGTTGCAATCAACCGATATGGATCAACCGATGGTGCTGGACGTTGGAATGTTACTGATCATATAGACACGAGGGACAGTGGTTTTGGTGGTCGTGTTGGAATGAGAGAGGGTGCCTTCGGTGGACGTGGTCCAAGCGATGGTAACTTTAGAGGACGTGGAGGCGATGGTCCTTTCGGTGGACGTGGTGGAATGAGAGATGGTGGTTTTAATGGTCGAGATGGAAACTTTGGTGGTCGAGGTGGTGGAAGAGACGGCAATTTTTTTACCCCTTCCGGCAGTCGTGGTGGATGGGACCGAGGTGGCCGTGGTGTTACACATGAAAGATTCAACATGGATGTTCGAGGGCATGGTAGGGGTCGAGGCCGTGGAAGATTTGATGGAAGAAGAGATAGCAGAGACAGGAGTATTAGCCCAAGAACTGAAGGAGTTCGAACATGGGGTTACAGTCGAAGCCGAAGCCGCAGTAGAAGCAGTAGTCTTAGCCGCCGTCGCCGTAGAAGTTACAGCAGAAGTCGGAGTAGAAGCAGAAGCTGGTCTCGTAGCCGTAGTCCAAGAAGCCCTAGTCGTAGTCCAAGCTATGAAAGAAGGCCACCACGTAAATCGAAATTTGATCAAATGGCACCGGATACTGCAGCTCCTGATGCTCAGGCTCAGCATCCTTACGCCAGCACTGGTCCGAACGATCCACAATTACCGTTTAATCCTTGACACCTTGAGGTGGGTCGGAGCATGACTTGGCCCTATGCTGTTTTGAAACATTTGCCCCGTCTTGTTATTTGATCCTTGTTATGTTCATTTTATGCTTAGGATTGGGTTTATTGTCTGTATACCAATATGCCCACATGACATTCTGTTGATCATTACTCACAAATTGGACAATTTTGCATTAACATTCAGACAATGTTATTTGTTAACTTAAGATATCATTAACATCCTACAATATTAGCAAGTACCAAAAAAGCAAAAATGTTGTTTTTTCTTATTTTTTTTTTAAATTGGGATGATCAGCTCGACTGATAAATTTTTGAAGGTTTTGTAGTTTTCATTTTTGTGCACTAGAACACTTATCCCATCACAAAATACTCAGTATTTTGTTTTTTTTTGTATTAGAAATATAAAGCGTGAACAAGCTTTCTATAGTTTTAGCAATATGGTATTCGAATAAATTTGGGAGATAAGGTTCGTTGTTGAAAATTGAGACCGATCTATGATAGTTGCCCTTTGGATTGTACAATGGCCATCGATACTTGATGGTACAAATTATTTCTCTTGGACCATCAAAATAATCATATATTTGAAAGCACAAAATTTTTGGTATGTAATGGAGAATGAAAATCACATTTCTATCTTCCGCTAACCCAACAAGAGCATTAACAAAACATGAAGAATATGATATTCTCAAGTATAAAGCCATGACCATATTACATGAAACAATGATGGAAATATGTTCGACAAAATAACTAATTGTATGGCTCCAAAAGAGATATAGGAAATCACAAGGAGTTATATGAAGATGGATATCAAAATAGAAAAGTCATATCATGAATAAGATGATAGATTTTGAAGTGAATGGAATGCATCACAATAAATTTCTTCAAGATTATTATGAAAGACCAATCAAAAGAGCTAATGAAATCGAAGGTCTAGGCGATGATTTAAGTAATGAAAAAATCATTGAAAAAACAATCATGAATCTTCTAAACAAGTTTAAGGCAAAACTCTATGCTACTGAAAAATGTGAGAAATACTTACATGCTCTAAAATGGAAGGAATCATGAAACTTGTTGCACATATCCACAATGATTATACAAATGTGGAGTGCAAATGCAAAGTATCCTAAAAGTACATCTTTTATTTTACATTTGAATGTGCCAAATTTAATGGTATATAATAAATAAGAAGTCGTTGCTCAATCTACAATTGAGATGGAATACATTGTTGCAACATTTACCTCAAAGCATAGTACATGATTAATGCAGATTCTAGAAGACGATGCTTCATACAAGTACAATCAATTCTTTCCACTAGATAACCAAATTCCTATGAAATCCAATTCATTTTGGAAAATCAAAACATATTAAGGCAAAACACAATACCCTAATGGAAACAATAAAGTTTGAAAAAATCAAACTGAAATATGTGAACTCAAAAAATCAATTGACGGACATCTTCACAAAGGGTATGTGACGAATTGATTGATTGTGAAGAAAATTAGGAGTTTTACCATTGAATCACCTTTAGAAACCCACCAAGTCAATCATGATGAAAGTGTTGGATACGACAATTGAAAACTTTCCATATATTTAATCGCGTCTTTCATATATGTGGCTAATAAAATATATCGTCATAAGACTCATAACTTTTTCATATATTTAGCTAAAAAGATATAATATATATACTTCAATATATGTAGTCAATATTATATATCGATCCAAATTCAATTCACTGCTATAAATATCTCATTACAACAACTCAATTGGTATCTTTGATCAGTTTTTTCGGGATTGCAGCAAATATAGCTATATCTCGCAACCCTCTCATTTTTCAAATTATATATTATAAAATAAAAATATATATACATGTAAAAACGTAAGCTGTAATTTTTCCTAGTATCAGTTATATACGGCAACCTCTCATTCTCAAATTATATATTATAAAATAAAAATATATACACTCGTAAAAACGAATTACCTGAGTATCCAATATTCTATATGAAAGCGGGTTTAGCTTTTACGTTACTGAATATTATCTGTCTTGAAAACTGAAGGATGTGAGCAATGAAGCATGGTTTAGCATCAGTTGTGAGCTGCTTTGAACAAATCTCTTATTGTATTCGGCCCAATTTCTTGGCCCAAATATTATTCGGCCCGTCCATTTGCCGTGACGGTGGCCTTGAAACTTGAAAGTTCAGTGATGGAACCCCTAATGTCCAGAGCAATACCATTTTGGATACGTTTGCCTCTCTTTAATAACCAGAATTTCCATTTCCAAAGTTCTGAAGATCCGAGCGTTGATTTTCTTTCGTTCTTGCTTTTCTACGCAGCTGTGTGATTTGTAGGATTTACTTCCCGTCACATCATGTCGGAAATGGGCCGTTATATTGCAACACAAGGTCTGGATTCGTAGTTTCTGATAAATCTTCAATAAATGTGCACAATAATATCTGATTTTTACAGATATTCAGGAGGACATCAAGGCCCTGTCTCTCGATTCTTGCGGTAAGTCTCTTTTCTAGGAAGTATTTGTGTTTTGCTGTTGTTTCAGTTCTTAAACAATAATCTATTTATCGTGCGATCAATTTAGTGTTACAATTATATTCTCGTTTTTTAACTTTTTATTGATGTATTCAGAACATGCTGCGATGGACAATGCAGAAGAAGGAAGGCCAAGTTCGGATGTTAATCACGAGAAGCCTGATGGTGGTCCATTTTTTTGTGACCCTGGAATTTTTAATTGGCTTCTGGATACATAATTAACATTTTGTGCTTCTATCAGATGGTACTGTGATGTCTAAAACTGGTGGGGTGAAACCTGAAGCACATGAAAATCGTGATGAAGCATGTAAAGGTTGTCAACCAACTACGTTTTTCTGTTTTGAAATTCATGTCTTCTACCTTTAAAAATCATTGAACTCTTGTTTTGAATTATTTGTTAGATCATATTTCAATAGATAAATCAGAAGGAAAATGTGCTGATGTTTCGAATCAACAAGATATTGATAGAGGTCAGTAGGAGTACAACTGTTTCTAGTGATGAGAAAAGATATGCCCATGGTAAATTTATGTAGATTTTAATCACTTAATTAATTTCAGAGGAGAAGATGGAATCCTCTCATTCTAATGACCTTCCCGATGTGGAGGAGGGCCATCGTAAGAGACACTTGAATGTTGTGTTCATCGGTCATGTTGGTATGGTCCGATCCTTGTTGCACTTAAATTTGTAATTTTTTTATAATTGATGTTTTTTTCATATTCCTTGCAAGTAAATTCTTTTTTGGATTGAAGTGATGCATGGGGGATTTCATATTATGTTGTCATGTTACAGCCGCATTTTTAGATTTGAATAGCACACTTTAAAATATATCTTCCCTGGGTTTAATATGATCTCCAGACTCTGGGAAGTCTACAATTGGTGGGCAGACTTTATTTTTAAGTGGGCAAGTTGACGACCGAACTATACAAAAGTATGAAAAGGAGGCTAAAGACAAAAGCAGGGAGAGTTGGTGAGTAGTTACTTACATAATTACTTCTTCATTAGTTTGTTAATCTTTCCAGGATAGGCCGATTATATAAATGCATTTTACGTATTCAAAATGTTTTTGTTTCTCCATAAAGTACAGCTGAACAAGTTTGATAATGAAAGCATTTTGTTATTATTAATTATTTGGTTGCAACATAGGTACATGGCATACATCATGGATACAAATGAAGAAGAGAGGGTTAAGGTATTATCTGAATGCCACTAATTTCTATTTGGTCTATATTCTAATTGTACCTTTTTTTATCAAATTTCCATTTATTGCCTTGATATTTTTCTGCACAGTAATGGGTGCATTTTTCTCAACATTAGGGGATAACAGTGGAAGTTGGGAGAGCTTACTTTGAAACAGAGACTACCAGATTTACCATATTGGATGCGCCGGTAATCTCATTTCTCATTCTTTTTGTAATCATGTGTGTTATTGTTTTTCTTGTCTAACTTCTATCTCGTTGTTATCCCCTTCCTGTTATTGTTACCCTTTTCTATATTTTTAGTTTACTCTTCACGTGCATTTGGTGCTTGATTTTGTTTACTATACTGGGTGCACAACGAATTTTCTCACTTTTCTTTTGTATTTGAATTTTCATATTGTCTTTATTTGATTCCCTGTATTCTTTTGCATTGCTGCCTCATTATTGTATTGCCTTATTTGAAACCTTTAGCAGTTTTGATTAATATGTTGATACCATGCATATACAAGTTGATTGATTTTTATGGTTCTGTTGCTTCTGTCAACTGGAAAATATCTCATGGATCTTTTGTTTGCAATTATTTCCTGAAAGCATTATACCCTTCGTGGTGAAGTGTGTTTTCTTTTATTTTTTAGGGCCACAAAAGTTATGTGCCCAACATGATCAGTGGAGCTTCTCAGGCAGATATTGGAGTACTTGTTAGTAATGTTTAGATATTAAATTTCAACTACCGTATGAATATGAATATTAGTCCTCCTAGATTGAGTACCTCTCACTGTATAATAGGTTATTTCGGCTCGTAAGGGAGAATTTGAAACTGGTTATGAGAAAGGTGGCCAGACACGAGAGCATGTCCAACTTGCGAAAACTTTAGGAGTCTCCAAGTTGATAGTTGTTGTTAATAAAATGGATGAACCCACAGTGAAGTGGTCAAAAGAAAGGTATTTTGGCTTAGAATTTTAGTCATATTTTTATGCCGTATCTGATATTCATGTTCTGGTATTCTTTGCAGATTTGATGAAATCAAACTTAAAATGGAGTCCTTTTTAAAATCCTCCGGATATAATGTAAAGAAAGGTTTGTTGCTCTAATTTGCCACAACATGTCAATTTTCAATTTTAGTATTACTATTGAGCACTTCCACTTAAGTGGCAATATTTTATCATCTTCCTTATTTATTTGATTGTTTTTGTGGTTTGTATTTATTTCAGATGTATATTTCCTTCCAATATCTGGTCTTCTTGGGACAAATATGAAAACCCGAGTTGATAAGAGCATATGCCCATGGTGGGATGGGAAATGCTTTTTTGAAGTGCTTAATGCCATTGAAGTTCCGATGCGGGATCCCAATGGTCCTATAAGGTAGACAAAAATACTGGAAGATCTACTTTCTTAATGTTTTCTCATCTTTTATAATGAATTCACACGCGGTTTCTCTTCTTTCACTATTTTTATGTTGTTTCAGAAATTATTCTCCTGTTCGTTGCATAAGTATAATTTTTATTCTCATTGATGCCTCTTGTTTTCAAGAATGCCTATAATAGACAAATTTAAAGATATGGGAACCGTTGTTATGGGAAAAATGGAATCTGGAACTATTTGTGAAGGTGATACCCTGATGATCATGCCCAATAAGGTGATTTAGTGCATTATTCATTTTTTGGATTAGATAATTCAAAATTGTTCTGGATGTTGAACATCAATTCATCTGTCTCTTAGGTCCACGTCAAAGTTACTGCAATATTTTGTGATGAAGACAAAGTTAGGGGTGCTGGGCCTGGTGAGAACTTACGGGTCAGGGTAGCTGGTATTGAGGAAGAAGACATTGTAGCAGGCTTTGTTCTCAGCAGCATTGGTAGAATTTTTTTGTATTTGGATTTTCTATGTTTATTTCGATGGCCTTATATTCTTTTTCCATATCCTCATCTATATTTCCTTTCATTTGATGTACATAAGTAAATGCATGATGCACTTAAGTGATCTTCCACGCTGTGTAGAACATAGCTATTGATCCGTAGTTTGCTGTTTAATTATCTTAGCTAGTGCAGTCGTCAACATGGCTGATGTTCAGGCATTTTCTTTTGGTATTTATTTTTGACTAATTTGCCCCTTCGTTTTTGCATTAACTGGTCACCGAGGGAATTTCCTTCAAATATGAGCTTATCGATTTTCCTTTAAATGCAGCAAACCCGATACCTGTGCTGTCACAGTTCGTTGCTCAATTGCAAATCCTTGAGTTGGTTGACAATGTATATTCCCCCACTCACCTCTTGCCTTAGATATGATGGACAACTCATTTTATATCCCCCTAAAATTGGGTGTCAGGCGATTTTTTGTGCTGGCTACAAGGCCGTTCTGCATATCCATGCGGTTGTTGAGGAATGTGAGATCATTGAATTGATGCAGCAAATTGATCTCAAAACTAAAAAGCCAATGAAAAGGAAACCTCTATTTGTCAAGCAAGGTGCTTATGTCATATGCCGTGTTCAGGTAAGATTTCTCTTGTATGCCGTGCTTATGTCATATGCTTTGATTGTTCCAACATTTTTTCTTTCAGTTGAATAACATGATATGCGTCGAGAAATTCTCTGACTTTGCGCAACTCGGGAGATTCACTCTGCGTACCGAAGGTTAACTATTTCAATACAAGACTCTTTCTTTTTGCGCCTTTAAATGAGATTGTGTTTTGTAGGGAGAACCGTAGCAGTGGGTAAAGTATACGAACTAGCTTAATCTAATGGGGAAAATATGCCTTGGCAGGTGAGTTTGTCTTGTTAAAAATGAAATTATAGCTGTGTGATGATACCGATTTGGTTATTTAAAGATGGGAACGTGAGAAGTGAATATGTTTGATAGCATAAGCATGAGCTGAAACACAGCAATTTAGTCACCAATGGCTATGATTTACATAGCCCATTTTTTGTGCTTTCCCAGATTGTTAGTTGGAATAACGAGACATATTTGCAGTACCGTATCGGTTTCTGATTTCTAAAGCAGAATTCAAGCTTATTTATAGTAGTATTTTTGTGGCTGTCCGGAGAGATTTTGTAGATTATTTTATATGGATATATGTTTTTTCTTATTATTTTTTTATTTATATTTTCTTTTTGATATGTTATATTATTTCATATGCTTACTAATAAAAGGTTTTCTTATTTATTATTAAATCAGAACAAAAAAAGAGGATGATTTGCAAATAGAGAAGGGTTTAGGGTTTTTATCATAATCGAATAATATAAAGTTTGTTAGTTTTCATTAATGTTTTTATACCGGACGGTATACTGGTACATCAAATTTCGTTTTGTATCAGTATTTTTTTCGTATTGCTTGGCACATCGTATTAGGGTCAATTTTTGGGTTTTATTGGGTTTGATCTTAACAAATTAATTAAATATTATTTTTTAAAAAAATAAAATAAAATAAAATTTGGTACCGATCGATATACCGTATGGTATATCGTCGTACAACTCATATCGATCCAGATTGGTACGTGATTCTAAATCGATATGAAAACATTGGTTTTCATCTTGTTTTGAAGTTTTTTGAAATCTCATAAAATATTTTAAATAGTCTTTAAATCCAGCATACTTTAAAACATTTACTGTAAGTATTCTATGCAAGATTTATAGAATATTGTCTTTTATAAACCATTCGTAAAATATCGTGTATAGGTTTGCTCATTCATGTAATATATTGGGGTTAGGGGTGTAAACAAATTGAATCGAGCCGAACTTTAATGTTTTTTTAAGGTTTGGGTTCGACTCTAAATTTTCAAGGTTTGGTTTGGGTTCGAAAATCATAAAATCTATGGTTCGTTCGTTTCGATTGAGAGTCGGGTTTGAATTAATTAAAATACATATTATTTAAATTTAAAAAATATATATATTTTAATTAAAATGGTATATATTTTAATATAAATATTATAATATTATTGTCTCGTGAACTAGTATGGCTCGATTTGTTAGAAATTTGAGGTTCGAGATTTGGTTCGTTAGAAATTCGAACTCGAATCGAGCTTGACTCAATTCGAAAAAATAAAGCTCGAACTCGAACCTTGAGAAACTTGGCTAGAGGTTCACGAACTGGTTCGGTTGGTTTTCACCCCCAATTGGGGTTGCTAGATTTTATATATATATGGTGATATGTCTTCCAAGTTGACGTCTTAGCTTTCAACCGTTTTGATGAGCCATTGATACATCACCAAATTCAAAAGATTTGATTGAAAAATATATTTACATTGAATATAAATCATTCATTATTTAATTAAGAGAAAATACCTAAAAAATTGTAATTATTTGCCACCAAAAGTGTTTTGTTATCATATATATTTTAATATTTCAAATAGATCAAATATATTAATTAATTTTTATTATTTTGATCATTTATCATTAAATATTGATTATATCGTAGGTTTTACGACTAATGAGTATGAATCGTCATAGGGAATTAATTTTTTTATGTAAAAATTGAAGTGGTTGTCTCATCCGATCAATGGATTTCTATGAATCAATCCGACATCTAGAGATTTTTTTTTTCAAATTTCTTGATACTTGTTAAGTGACAACGTATTTATCATTTTAAAGGTCTTTTTTACCCCACATGAAATTGACTGTTTTTCACTCCTTTTTGGCCCTACTTTCTAAGTGAACAACTTCACTCTTTGTCATGAAGGCAAATCTTGTCTCCCACAAAAGTTGAGATTGCTTAACTTTTGTGGGTTCAGTCTCCGCTAGAAACGACGAGAACAATGTTCGCATCAATCTCATCAACGTAAATTTGATATGTTTTGCATATGTAGATGTTTATCCATTAAAAATAATAATGATTTAATTTGATATGACCTATTTGCAACAAATATATAACCAAATATGACTTATTTAATCACGAGTAATAAATATAACTGAAATTGTTTTGTTTCAATATATTTATGATGAACCGTAAACGTCACACATTTCATCATGTTTACATTTTCTTTGTACTCATATATTAGTACATTACCTCATCCCATCTAAGTCAATCATTTTCCGTGCAAAAGTTGAAAAAAAATCATCTGCTTAGTGGAAATAGATCCGAAATCAACAGACTAGTGATAGTTTGCGCATTCTCAAGATCCTATGATGTATTTACGTTTTTATTGGAAAAATTCAAAGCTCTAAACTCAATGTTTATATTTACAGATGAAGGGTTAACGAATGATGTGAATCTTATGCATATTTCTTCAAATTGGGTAAATGTGGCATAGTTATTTGATTGATAAAAATATTGTAAATTTAATGGGGTTATTTAGTTCTACGATAGTCGATGCGGTGAGGTCCCTGCGTCGTAATTTTATTTTCAACTACCAAATGATATAGGCAATTACGTTGATCGTACCGAAATTTTTGGAGATCATATGACCACGTGTTGATATGTATGACAAACTAACCGTGATTTTGTAAATTTCAAAATTGTCCTTTAAAGTTAATTTATTTTCTTTAAATCAAATCATAGCTACTTTATTTCTCATTTCACAAATTTTTTTTTCCAAGTTATAAAATGAATATTTAATTAAATTACATGTTTAAGGCAATCACAAATATGTGTATTGCATGAAGATAAAATATATGTAAAATTTTGTAATAATGGACCATAAGTGCATTTGCCAATGTGCATTTCATAATCTTATGTGTGTTTATTTTTTTAATTATTTCATTAAGTTATAAATTGCTTATAGTTTATTGAATTGTTTGAAATACCGATATTAGTCATAATACAAATGTTTGCATTCACTGTTTTATGATGATTTCTCAAATATGGATTGAAGAAGATGTTGAACTCTTATGCTCTTCTTGGTTAAATACTTCCGTTGACGTGGTGACATGCAATTCGTAAAGGATTGAGTCATTTTGGAAAGATGTTACATCTTATTATTGTGAAGTAGTTACATCGGGAGGGAACACATCTAGAATTCGTGATAGTGAGACTTTGAGAAAGAAATATGGTGTGTTCAGCAAAGATGTGCAAATTTTTTGTGAGAAATATAATAGGGTAGCTCATGTTCATCCCAATGGTTACAATTACTATGACTATATCTATAAGGCATTGAAAACATATTACTCGAAGGTTAGAAAGATATGCTTATTTAAAAGTCTTGAATGTATTGCAGGATCAACCAAAGTGGATGATGATATACATATTTGTACAATTGTTTTTTTATTATTTACATTGTTTTACATGATACCATTACTTACTTTGTTATTGACAGTGGGATTTCAAATTCTCTAGGAGAACACAAATGAGAGATGATGCAGAAATTTGGTCATCGATTCAATCGTCNGTGAGAAGTGAATATGTTTGATAGCATAAGCATGAGCTGAAACACAGCAATTTAGTCACCAATGGCTATGTTTTACATAGCCCATTTTTTGTGCTTTCCCAGATTGTTAGTTGGAATAACGAGACATATTTGCAGTACCGTATCGGTTTCTGATTTCTAAAGCAGAATTCAAGCTTATTTATAGTAGTATTTTTGTGGCTGTCCGGAGAGATTTTGTAGATTATTTTATATGGATATATGTTTTTTCTTATTATTTTTTTATTTATATTTTCTTTTTGATATGTTATATTATTTCATATGCTTACTAATAAAAGGTTTTCTTATTTATTATTAAATCAGAACAAAAAAAGAGGATGATTTGCAAATAGAGAAGGGTTTAGGGTTTTTATCATAATCGAATAATATAAAGTTTGTTAGTTTTCATTAATGTTTTTATACCGAATGGTATATTGGTACATCAAATTTCGTTTTGTATTAGTATTTTTTTCGTATTGCTTGGTACATCATATTAGGGTCAATTTTTGTGTTTTTTTGGGTTTGATCTTAAAAAATTAATTAAATATTATTTTTTAAAAAAATAAAATAAAATAAAATTTGGTATCGGTCGATATACCGTATAGTATATCGTCGTACAATTCATATCGATCCAGATTGGTACGTGATTCTAGACTGATATGAAAACATTGGTTTTCATTTTGTTTTGAAGTTTTTTGAAATCTCATAAAATATTTTAAATAGTCTTTAAATCCAGCATACTTTAAAACATTTACTGTAAGTATTCTATGCAAGATTTATAGAATATTGTCTTTTATAAACCATTCGTAAAATATCGTGTATAGGTTTGCTCATTCATGTAATATATTGGGGTTAGGGGTGTAAACAAATTGAATCGAGTCGAACTTTAATGTTTTTTTAAGGTTTGGGTTCGACTCTAAATTTTCAAGGTTCGGTTCGGGTTCGAAAATCATAAAATCTATGGTTCGTTCGTTTCGATTGAGATTTGGGTTTGAATTAATTAAAATATATATTATTTAAATTAAAAAAATATATATTTTTTTTAATTAAAAGGGTATATATTTTAATATAAATATTATAATATTATTGGCTCGCGAACGGGTATGGTTCGATTTGTTAGAAATTTGATGTTCGAGATTTGTTTCGTTAGAAATTCGAACTCGAATCGAGCTTGACTCAATTCGAAAAAATCAAGCTCGAACTCGAACCTTGAGAAACTCGGCTAGAGGTTCATGAACTGGTTCGGTTGGTTTTCACCCCCAATTGGGGTTGCTAGATTTTATATATATGGTGATATGTCTTCCAAGTTGACGTCTTAGCTTTCAATCGTTTCGATGATCCATTGATACATCACCAAATTCAAAACATTTGATTGAAAAATATATTTACATTGAATATAAATCATTCATTATTTAATTAAGAGAAAATACCTAAAAAATTATAATTATTTGCCACCAAAAGTGTTTTGTTATCATATATATTTTAATATTTCAAATAAATCACATATATTAATTAATTTTTATTATTTTGATCATTTATCATTAAATATTGATTATATCGTAGGTTTTACGACTAATGAGTATGAATCGTCATAGGGAATTAATTTTTTTATGTAAAAATTGAAGTGATTGTCCCATCCGATCGATGGATTTCTATGAATCGATCCGACATTTAGAGATTATTTTTTCAAATTTCTTGATACTTGTTAAGTGTCGGTTGAGATTGCTTAACTTTTGTGGGTTCAGTCTCCGCTAGAAACGACGAAAACAATGTTAGCATCAATCTCATCAACGTAAATTTGATATGTTTTGCATATGTAGATGTTTATCCATTAAAAATAATGATAATTTAATTTGATATGACCTATTTGCAACAAATATATAACCAAATATGACTTATTTAATCACGAGTAATAAATATGACTGAAACTGTTTTGTTTCAATATATGTATGATGAACAGTAAACGTCACACATTTCATCATGTTTACATTTTCTTTGTACTCATATATTAGTACATTACCCCATCTCATATAAGTCAATCATTTTCCGTGCAAAAGTTGAAAAAAAATCATTTGCTCAATGGAAATAGATCCGAAATCAACAGGCTAGTGATAGTTTGCGCATTCTCAAGATCCTACGATGTATTTACGTTTTTATTGGAAAAATTCAAAGCTCTAAACTCAATGTTTATATTTACAGATGAAGGGTTAACGAATGATGTGAATCTTACGCATATTTCTTCAAATTGGGTAAATGTGGCATAGTTATTTGATTGATAAAAATATTGTAAATTTAATGGGGTTATTTAGTTCTACGATAGTCGATGCGGTGAGGTCCCTGCGTCGTAATTTTATTTTCAACTACCAAATGATATGAGCAATTACGTTGATCGTACCGAGATTTTTGGAGGTCATATGACCACGTGTTGATATGTATGACAAACCAACCGTGATTTTGTAAATTTCAAAATTGTCCTTCAAAGTTAATTTATTTTCTTTAAAACAAATCATAGCTACTTTATTTCTCATTTTACAAATTTTATATCTTTTCTAAGTTATAAAATGAATATTTAATTAAATTACATGTTTAAGGCAATCACAAATATGTGTATTGCATGAAGATAAAATATATCTAAAATTTTGTAATAATGGACCATAAGTGCATTTGCCAATGTGCATTTCATAATCTTATGTGCGTTTATTTTTTTAATTATTTCATTAAGTTATAATTTGCTTATAGTTTATTGAATTGTTTGAAATACCGATATTAGTCATAATACAAATGTTTGCATTTACTGTTTTATGATGATTTCTCAAATATGGATTGAAGAAGATGTTGAACTCTTATGCTCTTCTTGGTTAAATACTTCCGCTGACGTGGTGACATGCAATTCGTAAAGGATTGAGTCATTTTGGAAAGATGTTACATCTTATTATTGTGAAGTAGTTACATCGGGAGGGAACACATCTAGAATTGGTGATAGTGAGACTTTGAGAAATAAATAGGGTGTGTTCAGCAAAGATGTGCAAATTTTTTGTGAGAAATATAATAGGGTAGCTCATGTTCATCCCAATGGTTACAATTACTATGACTATATCTATAAGGCATTGAAAACATATTACTCGAAGGTTAGAAAGATATGCTTATTTAAAAGTCTTGAATGTATTGCAGGATCAACCAAAGTTGATGATGATATACATATTTGCACAATTGTTTCTTTATTATTTACATTGTTTTACATGATACCATTACTTACTTTGTTATTGACAGTGGGATTTCAAATTCTCTAGGAGAACACAAATGAGAGATGATGCAGAAATTTGGTCATCGATTCAATCGTCACGTATGTCTTCTTAAACGGAGTCCAATCCAAATGTTGAACAACATCCCATTGGAAAAGATGAAGTCAAGGGACTAAGAAATGTGGAAGTACATCTACCGCAATGTGTAATGAAAAGAAAGAAATGTTGGTATCCGATGAAAAAATATTAGTATAACATTCTACCCATTTGGAAAAAAAAAGCAGTTATTTGCTCAACAATTGTGATTTCCTCCACTCATGATATGAGGAAATTGCTTGAAATAGACACGAGCAAGCTAAATAAGATACATATGCATTTATACAATGAAATATTTACTTGAGTTGTTGAAGCTAAACACGATGGTCTACCATTTCAAATATATTTCACACGATCAATTATTTCTAGAGAAGTAAGAGCTTATCGACAACTTATTGGTAATCGAGTCAAACATATATGAGCTAATTTCCGTAGTAAAAAATTGTCACTTTATATTTAGTATTATGACTTAATCTAATAAGAATGTTATTATTCCAATGTGTTTTGTAATATGTGTTTTCTTCTCAATAAATATTAAATAATTATATTTTACACAATTAATTTTGTTTTAAATACTATGACTAAACAAAAATAAAATTTAAATTGTAAATGTTCAAATAAGATTGTGGAGTGAAATGAATGATATGAAGATAGAAAAATTGATGTATAAAGATACTTTTATATAAAAGTAGATACCCTAAACCAATGTTTTCATATCGGACGGTCAGTACGTCAAATTTTGTTCGATACATGTATTTTTTTTCTTACCACCCGATACCGGATATTATGATCGATTTCCGGGTTTTTTCGAGTTTAACTGATGAGAACTCCAGGACCAGATACCCTGTAACGGATGAGACCCAATAACGGTTGGGCCGATCCAAATGATGAAAGCGAACTCGTGCAGCCCATTTATACACTTAATGAAAAGCGGCCCGATGTTCCATGAGAGGACCGAAGATAACCTTAGCGAAATAAAGCGTCGTCTGGTAATTGGCTCCGTGGTTCGGTCCAAACGGTTACAAACCCGCGCCTTCCAAGCTTCGGACCTTCAAATGTTTACCACGTCTCGGGCCCGTTCACGCAGACCACGCCTCGATCCCAACCTCGTTTTACATCGCGCGACAACAACCTCTAACAAAATGTCATATGCGGTTACAGAGCGTGATTTACACACGCCACTATCTTTATAAATACAGAGTGCGACGACGGAAATAGCAGGACCTTTTGGACGCGTAAGAACATGTCGTTACCCTGCCGGAGTTCTTACTGCTTTCTTTTCCTTGTCATTTTCATTAAGCCTCTGCTGTATTTTGTATGAATTGTTTGATTAGTGAACAGGCTAGGAGCGTAATTCGCTCTTAGTCAAGTGGTTTTCACCCCAATTCCTGGGTTTCCACTATAAATCGATGTCTCCCTTTTACTTGTTTCTAGCGTTAATCGTTTTCCCCATAAAAAACAAATCAAAACCGAATTCGTTTGCTGACAAATCGGGTGACTGTTGGTACCCCCTAAAAAGGGACCATAACAGTTTGGCGCCGTCCGTGGGGACGATTCACTAATCCCATTTGAGTTTTCTACCAGGGATAAGACAATCAAAGGCATGGCGACTGGAACTTCGACAAATGACAGTTACGTGCTTCCCGACAGTCTCTCAGCACCAACATTCACTTTGCAGGATCTGGAAGCTGTCGTCAGGAAGGTGGTACTGGAGATTATGTCGGAGAGAAGTGGATCAGAACCACTGGCTGTTTCAAGCCATGTTCCCAAAAGCAGAGGATACAAGAGTGATCCTGACGAACGCAGCACTGATGATGAAGAAATCATCAGGCGTGGTGTAACAACGAGGAGGCCCAGATATCAGTCTACTCCTCCCCCCGGCCAGGGCTCTAACTCCTGCTCCTGGAAATGATCAGGAGCAGATGCAGCGACGAATTGGCGAGCTCACCAGGGAGTTGGAGATCATGCGTGTGTTGAAGGATTGCGAACCTAATCTTGGACGCAATCCTGGTTTATTCAACAGGTCCATGGAGGCCCCAATCAGGAGAAATAATGATGATGACTGGTGGCATAATTTGCATGCGGTCCAGACATCGTCCTGACAATCTGAAGGCGTATCAGCCGCCTTGGGAGATTTGATGCTCCCCTTCTATGAAGAGATCTGGGCAGCAGTCCCAGATCGGCATTATCGCAACCTCGAGGGGTTGCCGACATTTCGTGGTGACGGTGATCCGATCGATCACGTTGCTGATTTCGAGTTACGCATGGAAACGGTTCGGGCCTCAGATTCACTAAAGTGCCGCATCTTCGCTGCAGGATTACAAGGCGACGCCCGAACGTGGTTCAAAAATTTGCCGGCCCGATCCATACAGTCGTATGTTGGATTTATTCTGGCTTTCTCAGAGCAATTTGCTCCAAATGTAGGACCGCCCCGAAGCAGACATGAACTATATCAACTAAAATATATCCCAGCAAAAATGAGTCTTCGGTCCTTCATGGAGAAATTCAATGGACCGCCCAGGGTATCAAACTTGAGCTCCGGAATAAGATTGATATTTTACAGCAGGTCTTGGGACCGTGCGGCCTTTCGGCCAGCTTGGTAAAGAGCCAACCATCCACCATGGGAAAGCTTCTTCAGAAAATCAACAAGTATATTAAGGTGGATGAAGCGCTGGGGCTAGGCTATCGGAAACCTAGCGAGAATTCTGAGCCCGCAGGTGATCATAGGGTTTCCTACCCTAAGAAGCAGTCGCGAGAAGTAGCGGCTGTAGGCGAGAAAGATGTCTTCCCGAAGCAGGAGGACAATTAGGTATATTGCGAGCTGCATCATAATCGCGATCACCCGACCTTGAAGTGTCCGCTGTTGAAAGAGACGGTAGCGGCAATGAATAAAGAAAAGCCTGACCGGAATGGTCAGAAGGGCAAACGAGCAGAATCCCCCCGAAAGAGCCACCAAGGTGACGATAGTCACAGGCCGCGGGGAAGGGATAATCGGGGACAACCCCGAAATTATAATGATCGGACGGAGGACCGACGGTCCCCTCCGCCAGAACAAGAAAGAGGCCAACACGGTCAAGAAAACCGTGGTCAGGGCCGAAGAAGAAGATGGCGGGGCCGTGGCGGCAGAGCCCCGCAGAACGAGGGTGGAAGACAATAGTAGGCTGCTCCTCCACCTGCGGAAAGTGGTGCCCAACCTCCTCAAAATGAGGCGGCACCGAGAGACGTAGCTGGAGATATTTATGTGATCTCCGGTGGTCTGAGAATAAATGAATCGATCCGGGACCGAAAGAGAACTGCGCACGGAGACTCCGCTGAGAGCTCCGAATCTGTGGCGCTGGTTAAATATGATCCAGTGGAACAGTCCCCTCCCTTCGGGGAGAATATCACTTTCACCATGGCCGATCGGGAAGGGATCATCGATCCATGCGATGATCCCCTTATCATCACTGGAATCATCGGGAATCGTCGTGTCCATAGGATCTTAGTGGACACCGGGGCTTCGTGCAATCTAATGAAGCGCGAGGTCGTCGAAATGTTGGGAGCTGCTGCTCATGACCTCCCGATCGCTAATATAACTCTTTGGTCGTTCGACCAGAGGAGCGTCATTCCATGCGGGAAGATTTTATTCCCAGTCACCCTTGGAGAACCATCCAAGGACCGATTGGAGGATCTGGAATTCATTGTCGTTGAAGTCGACTTGGCTTACAACGCCATTATCGGACGGACATGCCTTAGTAAGTTCGAGGAAGTCCCATCTACTTATCATATGATGCTCAAATTCCCCTCCGTTCATGGAGTTATTTCTGTCAAGGGGGATCAGAAAGTAGCTAGACAATGCTACATGAGCTCGTGCCGAACATTGGCACCAATCAAGAGGGCCCGGGTCGATCTGCTTGAAGAACCGCCGCACCGAGGCAAGCAATGGAACCCGTAGGGTTCAAGTTGATTAACCTGGTTGAGGATGACTCAACCAAAACAACTCGCATCGGGGCACATTTAGCCCATGCTTTTGAAAAAGAACTGATCCACTTGCTGAGAAGCCACGTTGATATATTCGCATGGACCCCGGACGATGTTACGGGGATTGACCGATCCGATAGTGAACATCGGATCAACACCGAGCTTGGAACGAAGCCTGTTAGGCAGAAAAGGAGACGCTATACTCCAGAAAAAATCGAGATTATCCGGGCTGAGGTGAATAAATTGCTGTGGTCGGGATTCATCAGAGAAATCCACTATACTGAATGGGTTGCAAACCCAGTAGTGGTCTCCAAACCGGATGGGAAATGGCGAATGTGCATCGACTTTACCGATATTAACAAAAGCTGTGAGTCGGACCCTTTCCCTTTGCCGCATATCGACCGAATGGTAGCACCATGATGAGTACCATGGATGCTTACTCTGGGTACCATCAGATCTTCCTTGCTGAAGAAGATCAGAAGAAGTCATCATTCATGACCGAAGATGACGTTTACTATTATGTGGTTATGCCATTCGGTCTCAAAAATATTGGAGCAACATATCAAAGGTTGGTCAACAGGATCTTTAGAGAATTGATCGGCCATATGATGGAAGTTTATGTTGTCGATATGATTGTTAAATCTATGAATGATGAAGACCACATTTCTTATTTGTCTCGTTGTTTTGAAGTATGCCGAAAATATAAGCTTAAACAAAATCCAAACAAATGCTGCTTCGGGATCCGAAGCAGAAAATTTCTAGGATATTACGTTTCAGAGAAAGGCATAGAGGTTAACCCTGAAAAGGTGCAATATATCATTGATATGCAACCTCCAAGAAACAAGAGAGAATTTCAGAGGCTTACTTGCCGACTCGCCGCACTAAGCAGGTTTATCTCAAAATCCACAGATCGGGCTCTACCTTTTTTCAGAGTGCTAAGAAAAGCAAGCCATCTAGATTGTACCGAAGAATGCGATCGGGTCTTCTCTGAGCTGAAGACTTATTTAAGCATTCCCCCGGTGATGGTAAGTCCAACTTGTGATGAACCTTTGGGGTTGTATCTTGCTGTATCAGAAGTTGTCGTCAGCGCAGCTCTAGTGACAATCCGAGATGACATTCATAGACCTGTTTATTATATCAGTCATTCTCTGGTATCTGCTGAAACCAGATTTTCCACATTGGAGAAAATCATGCTAGCTTTGAAAAAAGCTGTATCCAAGCTGAAACATTATTTTGAAGGTCGAACGGTCTTTGTTTATACGGATCAACCTCTGAAGGTGGTCCTTAAACAGAAGGAATTGAATGAGAGATTGACAAAATATGCTATCAAATTCAGCGCTATGCATCTGGAATTCCTGCCCCGAAGGGCGATCAAAGCTAAGGTCCTAGTCGACTTTGTGGTTGAAATGACCCGATCGGCCATATATCTTAACCAAGAGGATGATCGATGGACGATCCACGTAGATGGGTCAACCTTCGGAGGAAGAGGAGCAGACATTACCCTAACAACGGTACAAGGTGACCTTATTCATTCCGCAGTTAAATTTTCCTTTGCTGGAACAAATAATGTGGTAGAATATGAGACTGTGTTATCAGGAATGACCTTGGCTCGATAAATGGTAGTTAGTAGAGTGCGAATGTTCTCAGACTCGAAGTTAGTAGTAGAACAGTTTGCAGGGAGATTTGAAACTCATGACCCGATGATGAAGCTATATTGTGCCAAAGTTCTGGAATTATCCAAGAAATTCAGTGAGTTTTCTCTTGACCACATGCCACGAGAGCAAAATAAGGTTGCCGATGCACTCACCAGATTGGCCGCAGGCATACCTGACATAGAGCCAAGCACTATTTCGGTCCACATTCAGGACCGACCTTCGGTCGAGATACCAGTGACCGAACTGTCTATTGAAAAGATCGGGGCTCTATGCCATGAACTCCAGGGCTTGAATATTAACGCTACGGAATCTCCGGGGGAACCCAATTGGATGGATCCCTTATTAAATACCTTTCAAACGGCTATCTCCCTGAAGACAAGTCCGAAGCCAGAAAAATAGAAGTCCGGGCTAAGAGATTTATCTTGGTTGACGGACGCTTGTTTAAAAAGAGTTTTGATGGCCCGCTTCTGCGCTGCTTATCCCCTATTGAGGCTGAAGCCGTCATGATTTATGTTTATAAAGGGATATGCGGCATTCATTCAGGGGCTCGATCTTTATACCACCGCATCATTAGAATTGGATATTTTTTGCCAACGTTGCTTGCAGATGCCAAGAAATACACTAAACGTTGTGCCATATGTCAATACCACGCTCCGATTCCGCAATTGCCTGGGGCTCCCTTATCGGTTACCCCACTGCCTTATTCGTTTGACAGATGGGAGATTGATATCCTCAGACTTTTTTCTCGGTCAATAGGGCAAAGAAAATTTTGTATTGTAGCTGTGGAGCATCACTCGAAATGGATTGAAGCAGAAGCAGTAGCCATCATCTCATAGAAGGTGGTCAAGCACTTCTTATGGAGAAATATCGTGAGTCGCTTCGGGGTTCCCCGAGTGCTCATATCAGATAATGAGACTCAGTTCTGTGGAAAGGGCATACGGGATCTATGCACCGAGTTGGGCATCATCCAACATTTCTCATCAGTAGCCCACCCCTAAACTAATGGACTTACGGAGGTATCTAACAAGGTTATCCTGAAAGGATTGAAGACCAAGTTAGAAGATTTCGGAGGTAAATAGCCTGAAAACATCTATGAGGTCTTATGGGCATACCGAACTACACCTCGCTCAACAACCCAGGAATCACCGTTCTCATTGGTGTATGGGACCAAAGCTGTTAGCCCAGTGGAGGTTGCCATCCGATCACCTCGGATATATCAATATGATGAGCATATGAATGGTGAAAGGAGATTATTGGACCTCGAGATGATCGAAGAGAAGAGAGATGCAATTTATGCGCGGATGCGTGCTTATCATCGAACTATGGAACGGGCCCATAACAAACGAGTCCTCCCAAGAGAATTCTTTGAAGACGATCTCGTCCTCAGAAGCATTAAAGTGCAGAGGAACGTTGGAAAGCTAGACAGAAACTGGGAAGGACCGTATCGAATATCAAAGAACTTGGAATCAGTTGCGTATGAGACATTGGATGGCATAGAGGTCCCCCGAACTTGGAATGTCATGAACCTTAAGGCGATATTTCTTGTGAACTTTCGATTAACCTGTTTGACTTAATAAACGTACATTCCTCTAAGCGTAAGCCGATAACAAGTAAGTACAAAACAAATTATTTCTAATTGAGTGATGGACCGATCTTGAAGTTCGGTGACTTAGGACGAATCTGGACTGGTGACCGAAGCTTCTTATCCGCAAGACGCCCAAGTTGTAGTGACCGCTCTAACGAGTCAGATTCTCTTGCACTTGCCTAGTCCCATGGATAAGTTGCGATTCTCCCAGAACTCATTACGAACTAAAACACTCCCTTCAACGGCTTTCGTTCTTGAGGAATAGCCCTTGTACTTACGAAATCTGCCGCGAAA
Source organism: Utricularia reniformis (assembly GCA_009725065.1). Classification (NCBI taxonomy): domain Eukaryota; kingdom Viridiplantae; phylum Streptophyta; class Magnoliopsida; order Lamiales; family Lentibulariaceae; genus Utricularia; species Utricularia reniformis. Next base: position 118,934 of record RWGZ01001025.1, read on the forward strand.
AGAGGAATGGGAAGGGTCAACATATCGAAACACGAATTCGGTCCTAGTATGGGACATGTTATGAGCAAAGCTCAGCCAATATAACATACGAGACTTTAGTAGAACCAAGGTTCGGCCAAAGCTTATAAAAACTCATATTGAACCTAGACCACGCCTCTCCAATCAAGTATTGACTCCAAGGACGGAATAAGAATGACCCACATACAATGTAAAATGACTCATCCAGTCAGAATTTACACGAATAAGCCAAACATAATATCTGAGACCGATGGATTAACATCCTATAAGCATCTCCGATCTTATACTTGGCGGTTAAAACAATCTCATTAATATGAAACATATTAATTTATTTAAAAGTTAGTTACAATGCTTCGTTCTAGCAATTAAAAGGATAAGAACTGGGAGGAAAGAGTTATATATTGAAAATAATGAGCAAGGCAGATACAAAGTATAAATGAAATCTAATTATTATGCCCATCTTCCTTATCTTCAACTCCCTGCTCCTGCAGTTCGGTCCGGGCCGCGAGCTGCTTCAATTCCTCCTCCTGGTCGGCCACCTTTTGGTTGGCCACTCTCTCCATCTCTTCAAAGAGATAGAAGAAAGGGTCTTCTTCCAGAATAGGCTCTTCCAATGTTGGAATAACCTGAAAGTTGCCGTCTCTATCGAGTGGCTCGACCGCTTTCCATCGCTCGTCCGAAGGGGAAAGCCCGAACTGCTTTATGACATGCTCTCGCATGTTATCCAGGTATTTAGCAGTATACACCCCATGTATGTTATCCTCCAAAGCGAATAACAGGGGGGAACGAGCGAAGCCTAGGATTGCTTCGCGGACCGAACCTTCGGCCGAAGTGCGGGTTCTTGTCAGCTTCTCCTCCAAGTTTGCCTTCTCTTCTTGGGCCCGAAGGAGAAGTTCGTTCAGTTTGTTTCTCTTCTCCTGAGCCCGACCTTGGACTTGGTTGACCTCCTCCTCCTTGGCCCGCAGCTTGGCCTCCAGGTCAGAAATTTGCCCCTGAGCTGTTTGTCCTATCTTCTCCAGCTCAAAGATTTTATCTGCTAAGAGTGAGACCTCCGTCTCAGCTCTTAGCAGCTCATTATCCAGTCGGTCATGGTCCTCCTGCACCGTGACCAACTCACCGTATTTGATTTCAACTTACCTTTTCGCAAGGTCAAGTTGATCTTGGACTTTTTGGGACACAACACTGCCACCCTGGTTCTTTTCCATGGTGATGGCAGTAGTGAAGACTTTCCTCAGCATCTGCATAAAATAGCAAGGTCAAAAAAGTGAAGCTTCGGGCCTTCATATAAAAGAGAATTACCTTGGTGGTGAGGTCGAGGAAACCCTCCATGATCTCTTCCCCAGACATGTCCGCTTGGACGTTGTCTGGGTTCTGCTCTCCGTAAAGGCGGAAGTCCTTCAGGAAAACGCTTCTCCAGGAGGTTAGTTTCCTCCCCTTACTGAACCTGCCTAGCAGGTCCAAAGCAACTCCCCAATCGGAGTTAGTCTTCGGACCCGATGCAGACTCCTTCAAAACGATCCTCTTGGTAGGGACCGAAGCGCTCTCCCCTTTCTTCAGCCTTTTTGAATCCTTCGGGGCTTCGGCCTCGGTCGCCCTTTTCCCAAGGGAACCGGCGGCAGGGAGACGTTCGCTTTAAGGTGAGGACCGGGGAGAACCTTCTCCACGGGAACGGCTCCCTGCAGCAATAAATCAATAGTATTAGTATTAATAAAGGAGTTGTTCCCGATCTGATAGAGGCTGGATAAGCTCAGAGAGCGAATCCGAGCCGTTATCACCTCCTCTACCACCCCAAATACCCGAAACGCAGACCCTTCCCCAGTCGAAGGTTGCCCTGCGCAGCGCAGGGTCAATGTGCCCGCGCTGGTAGTTTGGATCGGGGGTTCCCGGACCCCAATGGGACCAGCGTACCCCTCGTTGCTGATTCACTTCCATCATCACTCCCCGATGCTTCGCGTTGTCCTTCAGAAGGACGGAACGAAACAGCAGCCATACGTTTGAAACGTAAGCTAGGCATTGTCTCAGTCGAGTCTGCAAAACAAATACATAAGGATCATGAAAGGATAAAATAAAAATATTATTTCATACCCGATCCTTCTGATGGATCTGAACTAGAGAACATCCCCTTCGGGGCTGGGGCTCCGGTCCTACCCGCGACACCTATTTCTATTAGTCTTCTCTCCCGAAGCAGCTCCGTCCGCTTAAGACGTGCTTCGGGAGGGGGGAACATCGCAAGTGTATTTGCGATGTCCGGACGAGAGGGGTTGAACCTGGCTCGGTCCAACTGAACTATGCGTGGGTGAGTTATGCGTGGCCACACCTTCAACATATCCTCTTTCGGGACTGTTATCTACACATAACAAGATTCCCACGCATGGAGAGACTCTTCTTTATCCACTATAGCGCACTCTTTAGTGCGCACCGCTATATAGTATAGTTTGCGGCATCCTAATAGACCTTTATCCTTCCGGGACCCCACCAAGAACAGGTTGAAAAAATGTTTTAAGGTCGGGGTCATGTTATGTTGGTGGCAATAAATTATGAATGTCATTATATACACATAACTACCCGGAAATAATGCAAAAGTAGGGCAATGAATTTCGTTTAGAACGGCTGCTACAAAAGGATGCAGCGGAAAACGGAGGCCACACTTCAAAGAAGCGTAACTGACCGGAATAGCGGATGCCGGCACATTCATTTCCGCCGGAAGGAAACATGGAACATCTTCCCGCCCATTCCAGATGGAATAATGTGCCGGAATCGAAAATTTAAACCTAAACTCCTCAATATCTAACTCAGACATAGCCGGGTATCTCGTTTTATGAGGAGCCATAGTATATACCTTAACGAAAATCGGAATGAAAGGGGTGAAGCGCGAAAAAGGTTCTGGCGCAGAGAGCTCAATGGGGCAATTCTTCCTTCGCGAAATGACGATTGGAAAAAACAGTACCCAAAACCCTGATTTAAATATTAATTTCTCAACCAATGGTGAGCTGCCACGTGATACTGCCCCATAAAATAGCAGTACAAGCATACTCATCACGCCTGTTGAAACATCGAATGTGAAGAGGCACAAATCTGGATATTTATATTTAAAAAAAATAATAACAAAGACAACACAAGTATACGCTACTGAGTTTTAAATATAAATTAATTCTTTCACTTATAAACGTAAGTGAAAGATCGGTCCCCTGGACGCTCACTACCCGCAGGTGCGGTCCCATATTCTCACGAATGTATAAACATCGTGTGATCGGCCTTGTATCACCCCTACGATGGCAATCAAGCCCGATGGGCTAGTGATGAGAACTCTAGGACCGGGCACCCTGTAACGGATGAGGCCCAATAACGATTGGACCAATCCGTACGGTGGAAGCGAACTTGTGCAGCCCATTTACACATTTAACGAAAAACCGCCCGATGTTCCGCGAGAGGACCGAAGATAACCTTGGCGAAATAAAGCGTTTTCTGGTAACTAGCTCCGTGGTTCGGTCTAAGTGGTTACAAACCCACGCTTCGGGCCTTCACACGTTTACCACGCCTCGGGCCCGATCATGCAGACTACGCCTCGGTCCCAACCTCGTTTTACATCGCGCGACAACAACCTATAACAAACTTGTCAGAGGCGGTTACTGAGCGTGGTTTACACACGCCATTATCTCTATAAATACAGAGCGCGACGACGGAAATAGCAGGACCTTTTGGACGCATAAGAACAGGCCGTTACCATGCCGAAATTCTTATTGCTTTCTTATTCCTTGTCATTTTCATTAAGCCTCTGATGTACTTTGTATGAATCCTTTGATTAGTGAACAGACTAGGAGTGTAATTCGCTTTTAGTCAAGTGGTTTTCTCCCCAATTCCTGGGGTTTCCACTATAAATCGGCGTGCCTCTTTATTGTTTCCAGTTTTAATCGTATTTCCCATAAAAAACAAATCAAAACCGAGTTCGTTGGCTGACGAATCGGGTGACTATTAGTACCCCTAAAAAGGGAACATAACAGATATATTATTTAAACTCATTCCATTGATTTTCAAATTAAAAAGGATTGGCATGTTGTTGTGTGGATGAATTGACTAAAAGATTTTGTGGACCACATTTTTTATTCTTGCCTAACAAATGTTTTTCAAACCATACCCATATCCGATCATATCACCCCGTTAAATTAGAGGTTCAAGGTTCAAACGTTTAGTTGAATACGGAATCTTGATGAATATAATATATATATTTTTAATTTTAAAATAAAAGTAATAATCAAATAATTTATTACCGGTTTTTCAGTCGGTCAATCATTTTTTAGGGGTTGAATCAGTTTTTGTAAGGGTTGAGCTTGATTTTTGCAATTTATGAAAAACTAAACGAATTTGTAGTCACGGTTGAACCAATGCACGTCTGATTTTGACTTCATTGTTCCTCATTTCATTTGTTAATGGAGAAGTGTATTGCTATTTCCATATATTATCTTTTTAGATTAAATTTATTTTCAAAACTTCTTTAACCCAATTGATATTGTCCGAGGATATTTTTATAATTCCGACACCCAGAAATCTTTTGGCATATTTTCCAAGATATTCTGAATGCTCCGTGTTAGAATGCCTCCAGGGTATTTTCGTAATTTGGACACACCATGGTCTAATCCGTACACCTATTATGGCATATTCGGCATTCTGAAGTGATTTTGGGTCGAAATGGCGTTGGATGTATTTTCGTAATTTGGACATTTCCGTGGCAGATCAGTATGCACACTATGGTATTTTCGATATTCTGAGGTGATTTCGGGTCGAAATGGAGTTGGGGGTATTTTCATAATTTGGGCACCCCCGGTCCTATGGTATGCCCACTAAGATATTTTCGGTATTTTCGTCATTTTTGGGCATTTGGAGGCCATATGGAAAGTTTTCGGAGGAGTCACGAGTATTTTTAGATAATTCCAGGTCCAACTGGCGCTAGGGGTATTTTCGTAGTTTGACAGCCCGGAAAAGTTATGATGAATATCCGGTGATAGTTGGACATCCGGTGTGTATTGTTGAGAAAATCAATGTCAAATGTGTTTTTGCTTCTTTTTGCAGGTAACGGGTCATCGAGAGACATCTCGAGTAATCCGGGACATTACGATGAGTACCCGGGTGAAATTTGGCATTTTCGGATAAATTGAGCCGAATTGGATGAAGCTGTGCTTTTGACCCCTGAATGAGTTATTGGGCTTCAGTTCTCTATAAATCCAGGTCATTGGCATTGGAAAAGGGTTCGGAATGAGAGACGGAGTTAAAACTCGGAGTTGGAAATCCAGAAATCGTGTAAGGGAAATTTTCGCATTAAATTGTGAGCAGAGTCAAAATCCGCGGTGAATTTTATGTGTGAACAATGCCGAAGCTTGAAAATCACGGAGAAACGTTTTACAATCCAAAAATCCACGGAGAATTGCCCGAGAGCTCAAAATACGCAGTGAATTTGCATATAAAGTGAAATCCATGGTGAATAGTGTTGCGGAGCAAAAATCGATAGGAAATCTGTCTAAAAGTTGATATCCGCGATGAATTTGCTCTTGGGGTGAAATCCGCAGTGAATTTGTATGGTGAATAGTATTGTGGATCCAAAATCGATCAGAAATTTGACTAAGACAAAAATCCTTGGTGAATTTTTCAATGAATAGTGATTTCTGCGTTTTCGCTTCGTTTTGAGTGTTGAGCTAATTTCTTGTCTCGGATCGAGTCAACATCACTTATTTTGATCATAGTGAAACACAGAGGTAGAGTCTACATCGACTATATATGTTGTATTTGTGAATTTTTATCATAATGAAACACACAGGTAGAGCTTCACTCTTCCGAGGACCAATGCCCATACATTGTGGGCCAAACCTCATAATTTCTCGTGTCTTAAAAAAATATGGTTGATCAAGAAAACAACACAAAATATTTTAAGACAAGATCACCAATCTATACTGGGAATAAACAAGCAATCTCGATAAGTTAAGGAACCAAGAATAACAATGCAAAAGTAAATCAATGTGGAAAAACTAACATTGAAAATACTTATTTCAAAATTATAAAACTTTTGGTCTATGTTTTACATTAACCTTTCCTATCTCTTTGGTCTAAGTTTGTTCAAATTGCTTTCACATAATCCTATTTGTTTACTCTTTCCTACTATAAACAATCTAGTAGATCAATCATCCTTTTACTTCTTTAGTGTTAATGCATCATTATAATTTTGATAAATTTAGTCTCTATAACTTGTAATGACATATTAAATCATCAAACTTTAAGGTTTTGATAAATTTGATCTTTCAAATTTGCAATATCAAGATTAGATCTCCAAAATGACAAAAATTGATCCACAAAATTTGATTTTGGTTGACTATCTCAATTACCAAAATTGAAAACTTTGGGAACTAATTATTTCATACAAACTCAGCTTTGAAAATTAGTTGCGCTAAAACTTACAAAGAATGAGGATCATTTTGCCATTATTTTTACATGGAATCACAATTGATATAATTATAAAACTTTAGGGACTAAATTGTCAAAATCATGAAACAATGTGGACCAAAATATTTGGATTTACCTAAAATGACTCGTCACCAAAGGGTCTTAGCTAAATGAATCAATATCTATTGACATACTTGGCACCAAATATCATTAGCCAATACAAATTCATACCTCATACTAGACGAACCGACTAGAGTAATGTTCGTTAAGAATTCAATCTTGATTCGAAAAATATCGAGCTTTGCATGCCTATCTCATACACATGTCGACAATATTACGAAAAATGAGTTGTAACGTAGACAAAACTGTCGTGCAGATACAAGTAATACTAACTTGGATGATTAAACATAAGAAAAAACCATTAGTTTGTACCTTCGATCTCTCTTTAAACATGGTGTGGTGTGAAAGTCATCTTCCCAATGTACTATGGCAGCAAGACAACGGGGTTTATCTTGTAGCAGCAAGATGAGAGTCTTATAGGATTGAATTGGTGGAGCTTGGGGCAAACGTGGTGGCTCGTCGAATCTAGGGATGGGATCATGTCGAGGAATTAAATTTACCACTAGTTTTACTCTCCATTTGACCCCTTTTTTAGTGAGCAAAAAACATCGTATTTTTTATACCTTCCATGGTTGCGGATAAACAGGATAAGATTTCTGAATCTGAGCAACTTAGGCCAATTTGTGAAGATGCAAACATGGAGTCGGTCACTATTAAGTTTGTAAAGTCGGGTCAATTTTAAAGGAGAGTTTGCACGGATATACCGTATAAGAAGGAAAATAACCATATTTTAAAAACTTAAATAAATCATTTATTATGATCTATAATCTTTCTTATAAACCAATCCAAATTTTTGCTCACTTCCAATGTCAGACAATAATAAATGAGTTGTCCAAGTCTTTTACGTTATAATCTTTCATTTTATACGCTATATCCGTGTATACTCCCCACGTAAATTGATCCGACTATAGAAATTTAACATGGTAACATAGCGGATTTGGAAAATCATGAGTGACCTTGCTGAGGGTTAATCCCGCTTAATGAAATTGATTGTTTGGTAATCCACCGATTAGAATTGTCAATCACAACTTATTAGATGGTTGAACTTGAAGGAAAGTATAATGAAATATGAAATGGTAATCTCACATCCGAAATGAGATGTGATTTAAATTATTTTATACGAGTTCTTGAATACTATAATAAATTACTTATCCAAGTCTTTTACGCTTTGTTTCTTCTCTTTTATACGTTATATTAGAAAAGACACACTCTAAAAAGGTCAATCTTACAAGTAAGTTTATAACAAAAAAAGGCACATATCAAAAGAAAACCCTAAACCAGATTAGGGTTCTAGAGCAAATAATTGATGGGAGGTATTTATTTAATGATGTTTGAGAATCCGACAAAGATGGTATTATTTGTAGCAGGGAGCAACATCAAACCAACAATCTTTAATCTTGTACTGTAAAGAGAAGCTGCTGTAAAAACCCTATTTCATTCCTCAATTGTGTACCACTAGCAAGACAAGTGTCGACAACATTCACATGCACTTGACTAGATAAAGGGGAAGAAACACGTACATGGTTTGAATTTTGTAATCATCCGCTAGAATGGTATGCAATAATATCCTTAAGCTAAGCTCCTTCCTTTCTTCACTTTTTTTTCTAGTCGCGAGTTGAAAAATCAAACTATTGTATGTGAATCAAAAGCATGGAATGGCTAATTATCACAAGACTAACAGGGATACAAAAGCACAGTAGAGACAAAAATGTGTCTTGAATTTGCTTTAATAAGCAATAAAACTACATCAATTTCTAGGCAAAAATGAGATGGGAAATTTGGTAAAAGTAAAATGAGAAATCTTTTGTCCATTCACGTACGACATAACTATTTAATATAAATCCCATGTTGTTTCTAAACTGAGCATAAACAGAGATAAAAGGTGCTACGAGCTTTCATTTGATCGAACAGAGAAGCAATTAAAATGTCCGAATCTCACTTTGGATCTTCTTTTATAGCTAAAATGCGACAAGTCTCTCGGAATAATAAATTAACTTTAAAAGTAGTGATATTCTAACGCTACATCAATTCTGACACTATTATGAGACGTAAAAAACTCCAAGTCTCTCAACTTACCAAGAGGTGGAAGTACAACTTCATTTTTCATGTGGGACTCATGTTCTCTCTCCTATCCTTCTCTACTCATAATTCTTCATTTCTTTTTTCTCTATAAATACCAAGAGGTTAGTTTTTACTGTTAAAAACTAGAAAAACAACAATGGAGGATAAGAATTCATCACCTGGAAGAGATGCACATGAACATTCTCCTCCACAGCATTCATATCTAGTTATGCTATTTGGTTTTCCTGTCATAAACGGTGAGAAAGTCCCCATTGTCAAAAAGAATGATGAAGCAGAAACTAGCAAGTTTGAGTGCCTACATTGCAACAGAAAATTTGCAAACTCACAAGCATTAGGTGGTCATCAAGAAGGAGCGGCAGAGAGCAAGGAGAGCTCATTTCATGACTGAACACTGGCATCTAAGATCCACCATTAATATCTCAAGCTTGTATGGAATTCAACAAGTAAATGCTGATATAGCCTTCTATTCAAAGCTTCCCTCTCCACAGGTTCTTTCAGGGGTGCCTTTAACTTACTCTGTCCGAATTATGGCTTCCCCTTCCTTGCAGATCAATAATGGTGGCTGGGGTGCATTCCATAAATCTGAAAGAATGAAAGATGCTAGTGACACAGTGGATGTTGAGCTTCATCTGTAATGAATAAAAATATAACATCACGTTTCATGCCTTGGGAATTTACAGAATCAATGTCAAATATTATCCACTTATCTATTTATACTGACCAACAAATCAAAACTAAGGTATGATCAGAGAAGATTAAGCTTGTCCTCTAATTGTTCCACAAAATGACTCAACAAGATAACTTGCTTATATTCATTTCTTCACAACCCAACATTGTTTTTTCCTTCCTTTCTCCATGTTCTTCTTGCTCATTGAAGATGAAAGAGATGGACATGGAGGAATACAGACATCGAAAACCTGTTTGCAATAACAAATCAACGGCAGCCGAGGTGAAGAGAAAACAAAGAATTATTCGCTACAAAGCATATGGAATTCAGGGCAAATTGAAAGTCACAATACGCAGTACATTCCAATGGATGAAGCAAAGATTCTCCTACATAATTCATAGCTATTAATTCAATGCCCTACCGGAACCATAAAAAGGTAGTTTCTCCCCTTAATTTCATCAATTCTTCGCGTATAGATAAAATTGTATCCTTCCCTCGTCTTGTTTATCTGCAATATAAAAAATAGATCAAAATCGCACTGTTCTTTCGTCAATTGACTGAATAATGTGGTGTGAATGGAAGAAGATGAAAACAAATGATGAGATTCCCATATCTTTCTCAACTTACAACTTTAGGGGAGATCTACAGATAGTGAAATAAAATATTGAAGATTAATCCAACAAAACCAGGCTTGTTCTTCAGTTCCCGGACTAAGGCAACAGAGCTTTCTTCAGTTCATTGTACCGCGAGATGAATTGTTTTCTAACTAGCTATATAGTCCTTTGGAAAATGGCCAATTGACATTATACATCATATTCATTAAATTTTATAAAATTATTTCTGCTATTAGGCTAACTAGATTTATAGTTCATATATATTTTTTAACATCAAATGAGATAAGTCATTGGATACCTTCATGCCGTTTGTTTTTATATTCATGTAAATTGAATAATTGCTTATAGCCTAAAGGCGTCTCTTATGTAAAAATAATATATTTACATAACATAACATTATTTTTATTCTCATTTTACTAAAAAAAATTATTTTTTGTATTTTTACCTAAAAACAAGATTGAGTAATTTGGTTACTTTTTAAATTTGATTTTCATTTTGAATTATTAAAATATAAATATATTATTAAATTTTTGTGTTTTTATATATTCTTCTAACATATATTATAAAATTATATTAATAATTGATTAAATTAAATATATAATAAAAAACAAAGTAAGAGTAAAATAGTTAATGAAAAATAATATATATTATAATATTTTAATAAAATAATTGTCATTTTTTATTTTTAAGAAACATACAATTTTTTCTTTATAGAATATCTATGTTTCATTTTATTTATTAAATAAAAAACAATACATAACATTATAGTATTTTACATTTTCTTTCTCAAATTTATTTTCATTCTCATTCTAAAAAAAGTGATTCTCAAAATTTATATAGAACACACATTAAAATGCATAAAAAATTGGAATTCAAATATGTGTGCAAGTAGTAAATATATATGTTGTGGTTTCTTTTTACATAATTATAATCAAATTAATGATTAAAATTTGATTTTAAATTTATATTTCTTGTGGAGACAAATTATGCCGAGAAAACAAATAAATATTATAATAATTAATGAGTTCACTACTTTGGAGCTTGCGTGTGGAGAAATTGAATGATTTAAAATTTTTTTAACTGATAGTGATTATTTATTATACATATAGACCGATAATTAAATAACAATTGCAATTACAAATAATAAGATATACAATAGAAAAAATTGTCATATTTGCTTCTCTTCATTAATTTTGTAACTTCATATGTTAATTTACCGATCCTCTAACAAAGTAACCAAAGACGCAATTAATAAAAAAACAACGAAGGGTATGATATTATTGTCATTAGATCATTAGTGGGTGTGGAAATCCAATATATGTGATTAGAGAATTAGATTCATATTGGTAAGCAAAATCACACATTGATGGTAAATCATTTTTCCTATATGTCTTATACATGTATTGTTAGAGATACTCAATAAAAGTGTAGGAATAAGTTAAAATTTTAATGAACGACAATAATCACCGAGATGATTGATTTAGTTCATCTACATGAAACTTAAGTGTGGTTGTTTCTGTATGAAATTTTACAAGTTTTGCATGGAGAGATGTGCAAAACGACATTAAAAACTTAAAATTAAGAAAGAACTCTAACAATGTTCCCAATGTAATATATTTGATTTTTGAGTTATAGATAAATAACTCTAACAAGTTATTGAGTTTGTTTGGTACTCAAATTAAAACTGCGGTGAGGTGCGGTGCGATGTCCAAATCGTGATTTTCTTATGTTACACAAAACACAAGATTAATTACGATGTGATAATCGTTAAAAAATCAAGATATCATCACAGCTGTTAAAACTACATGTGGTCTCATCGTGATTTTGGAAAAAAACTAATGTACCCTTAATTCTATTAATTATAATATAATTATATTTATTATTATTATATATAAGGGTATATTAGTATTTTTACGTAAATCACGATCATAATATCACAATTTTACCAAACATATTTAAAAATTCACGATTATTATATCTCACCACATCTCACCATACCGCAATTTTAAAAAGTTATACCAAACAATCCCATTAATATTGTTTTACTATTGAAATTCTAACACATCTTTAAACTTATAATCCTCTAACTTTTAAAATGAGTATTTTAGCTATCAAACTTTCGAAAAACAATATTTTGTTTCTGAAATATAAAAATGTGGTGTAATTAAACTTATAATCTTCAAATTAATTAGATATTCGAAGTTCCACATGAGTAACAAATTTGATCCTCTTGAATTGTACATTTATTGACAAACAGTCCGTCAAAAGAGTTAAAAACAAATTACATGCGTAATTTTGGATAGAATTGGTAAGTTAGAAATAATAAATTAACAAATTGTCTTCCCTTTCTCCCGTGTCTCGTCATTTCAAGGCCCATGATTCTAAATTTGCCGGCCTTTGTTCCTCAATTCTCCTCTACTACTAGCAAGTGGAGAAGAAGATGCAACGAACGAGAATGTTTTTTTATTTGCTCATTCGTTGATTCCGCTGGAAAATCTCATGAAATAAATGAAGGAAAAGGACTCGACAAGGTGAAAAACCTGATTAAAGAAGCTGGGATTCCTTCAGCCATTACTTCTCAAGTAAAATCATTGGAAAAGGGCAACTGGGTCAAGCTCATTTGCGGCGCCAGCTTTGAGGTACGTAATGAATTTCTAGGTCTTAAACAAGTTTTCGTTCATGCAATTGCTTTAATATCTGCTTCAATAGGACGTGGTTGATGTCAGGAATCTTTCCCTTGTATACACTCTTGCTGGAGGTACCATAAATTTCAAATGATTTTTCTTTCAGTTAATTGGAAATATGCTTCACAATTGGTGCCCTTTTCGTTTTGTATAGTTGATTGCATTGATTGTGCTGCTGAGGCATCAATTGTGAGGGCCGTAGATGAGGGAATTGAAGCAGCCAGAGCTATATTCTTCATTCGAAAGCCTTGGGTTATGATCAGTGTCAATGATGATGAAGATCTACATTTTCGTAAAGCTGGTTGTTTTTCATTATTGCCATTGATATCGGCTTCATGTTCATAACACAATATATTTCTGTTCAGAGTTTGATCCAGATGATTGTCCATTGAATTGCACCAGGCCTTGTGAAAATGTTTGTCCAGCTAACGCAATTTTACCCTTCAGCAAAGCTAGTTTCTCCAAGGTTCCATCTTTTATCAATCTAATTTCATGTAAAATAGTTTGAATTGGTTCAATACAATTGTAATCCGAGACGAAATACGTAGAAAAAATCGTATATTTGTCGACTTAGAGATGAAATACTAAGCAGGGTGGTGTCTTAGCTGAAAGATGCTATGGTTGTGGCCGTTGCTTACCTGTCTGTCCTTATGACAAGATAAGTAAGTCCCCTGTTTTCTTATCTTAATCCAGTGCTGTCATTTTATATTTTTTTCTGTCGATCTTCTTACCGGAAAACCAATAAGCCTTCCGAACCGCAACTTTGCTTAGTCTCATTCATATGTGTTGGAATTTGTCCCACATCTGTTATAGAAGTGGGATTGATTGGGTTTATAAGTGTGGGAATTCCATCACATAAATACTTGTTCAAGTCTTTTAAATATGTGGGTTCCTTCCCTTAATCCCGTTCGTTCACTCTCTCCTGTCGTTACTTCGGCAAGACTCTATAATTCCAACATGGTATCAGAACTGGTTCGGTTCATTCCGTCCTTATAAACCTAATCAATCGCACTTCTTAGCAATATGGGACAAATTCAACACTCCCCTCAAATCCAACCATAACGTTTCAACTTGAAATGAACTGAACCAGCTTCGATACCATGCTAAATTTCTAGAGTCGGGTCAATTTCATGTGGAAACCTTATGGTTGGACTTGAGGGGAGTGTTGTAATTTGTCCCACATCACTTATAGAAGTGGGATTTACTAGGTTTATAAGGGTGAGAATTCCATCACATAAAGTCTTGTTCAAGTTTTTTAAATGTGTGGGTTCCTCCCCTTAATCCCGTTCGTTAACGCTCTTCCGTCGTTATTTCGGTCATACTCTATAATTTCAACAAAATGATATGGTTAAATTCAGGTGCAACTTCATATATAAGGGATTCTGCTGCAACAGCTAAACTTTTGAGTCGGGGTGGTATTGATGCCTTGGAAATTCACACAACCGGAAGGTACGAAGATTTCACTGCAAATTTTTCGATGTTCATCACGTTTTCAAGTTTGTTTACCCCTTCATAGGACCTTAGAATCATTCCAAAAGCTTTGGACAAGTCTTGGAACTTCTATAAATAAGCTGAGTCTTGTTGCTGTAAGTGATTTTTGCTTCGAATAGCTTCGAAGAAACGGGATTTTATATTCTTTCATCGTGCAGGTTAGTTTACCAGATACAGGAGAGTTAACTATGCCAGCAATGAAAGCTATGTACAGCACAATGAAGGACAATCTCAATGGTCTCAATTTATGGCAGGTATGTAAATATCTAGCAATGAGATTCTTTGTTGTAAGTTATAATAGTTTTTGACGAAATAGTTGGACGGTCGACCGATGAGTGGAGATATCGGAAGAGGAACAACACGGGATACGATCAAATTTGCTTTACGTTTAGCCTATGAAGAAGACAGGCCCAAAGGTTTGTGGATGCATTACTTGTTTTCATCTATAGGATAATACAAAAAAATGGCGTGTTTAGTTCCCAAAGTTTAGTGATTTTTGCAAATTTGGTCCCCAAACTTTAATTTGGCATTCGTAGTCTTCATATTTTTAATGTTTTGATAAAAATAGTCCCCAAAGTTTCTAAATTTGGTCTCCATATGACAAAACTAGTCCCCAAAACTTGAGGACCAATTTTGCACACATTAAACTTTAAGTACTTTATTTGTCAAATTTTACGAAGTATTATGACTAGTTTTGCCAAAAACATAAAATTTGGGGACTAGTTTTGCTATTCAAAAACGTTGAGGATTAGATTGCAAAAGTTTAAAAAATTTGAGGATAAAATTTGTCAAATTATACAAACTCTAGAGACATTAAATGTTATAGAAGAGTATGGTTTATGAATTGAAGCAGCAGGTTTTCTTCAACTGGCTGGAGGGACAAATGCACATACAGTGGAGAGATTGAAAAGGGAAGGATTATTCCAAACTACAAAATCGTACGGTAATTACTCCGTTTATATCGATAACAAGAAGGGGTTTGTGGCTTATGAACATAGATCCAATATAGGGAGATTATCAATGGATTTGGATTCGAATAATGCTGTGATATGTGGAGTGGCCTTTGGAGGGTATGCAAGAAAGGTGAAGCGAAGTTTATTTGTGTTTGGTTTAAGTGAACAAGATTTTATTTGACTGATTTTGTTGTGATCAGATAGTTGGAAGAGTTGTTGGATCTCGTGTTCGTCTTGAAGATTCTCCGGATCGTCTTCTCGAAGCGCTATCGGAATCGATTTCATTAGTTGGTACGGTTAAGTGCTACAACCAAAGGTAGTGCACAAAATCGTGACTCATAACACTTTCAAAGAATTTTAGTTTGAATTTAATATTTAAATATAGAAATAGAATCCAACTAGGATATACCACAACCTATGCGTTTCTTTGAGTTAGTGGTTTGGTTAAGTACATTCATCCTAATTTACAAAAACATGATTTTTCAAAAAATAGCATAAATCGTTCACCTTTACTTTTTATGGTTTCGTCACCATTATTAATAGAAACTATCATCCAATACGATTTTATATGACTAAGTCGGTGTTTTGCACACATTTTAAAATCCATTTTGATTACTATAATGCATTTTAAATGAATACGCAAAACGCTCGGTAGTTTTCATTCTTGTAATAATGAGAATTTTAAAAATGCATTCTTGGTGTTATGATTCTTTTTTAGGGGTACCAACAGTCGTCCGGTTCGTTAAGAAACGAATTCGGTTTTAATTTATTTGTGGTGAGGAAACGATTGAATGATGTAAATAAGGAAATAGACCCGGCAATTTAGAGTGGAAAACCCCGGGAAATGGGGAAAAAACCACTTGACTAAGAGCAGGAAAAACTTTTAGCCGATTTACTGATCAAATAGTAGTTCATTACAAAATATACGAGAGGCTTATGAAAATAACGAGGAGAAAGAAAGCGATAAGAATTCCGGCAGAGTAACAACATATTCTTATGCGTCCAGAAGGTCTCTCTTATTCCGTCGTTAAACCTTGTATTTATAGAGTTGAGGACGTGTGTAATCCACGCCATGTAACTGTCTCTGATAAGTTTGTTAAAGGTTGTTGTCGCACGATGTAAAACGTGGCCCAGCTCGAAGCGTGGTAAACGTGTGGAGGCCCGGAGCGTAGGACGCGTGGGCTATAACCGTTTGAACCAAATCGTGAGGTCACTTATCGAACGCTCTTTATTTCGTCAAGTCCAGCTTCGATCCTAAAACGTGGAACATCTGGCCAGTTATCTCAAATATGCTAAGCTGAGGATTTCGGGCCTCGTGAGTTCACCTTTTGTTACCTGGGTCTGCCCAATCATAATTGGGTCTTACTCATTGCAGGGTACCCGATCCTAGAATTCTCATCACTAGCCCCTCGGGCTTGGTTGTCATCATAGAGGTGACGCAAGATCGATCCCACAATGTTGTTTACGTTCGGGAGGATATAGGATCGAACCCGCTTGTAATGAGCGCCCAAAGGACCGATCATACACTTAGCCAATTTGATATGTGGATTTTGAATTACAAATATCATAACGTTCATTTTTATGTTACTTATATTTAAATATTAACATTCATACCTGGGCCTTTCCGTATTATGTTACTCAACAGACGTGATGAATGCGTACAAACTACAACCGCCTATGGTAACCCTACGTGTCAACTTATAATTTGTCGGAAAATTACTATTTAAATCGGGGTTTTGGGTAGTGTTCATCCCAATCGTCATTTCGCGAAGAAAAATCGCCCAAGCCAAGCTCTCCGCGTCCTCGTTCTTGCCTACGTTTAAACTCCTTCCAGCCGATTTTCACTAAGGTAATAGTCATGGCTCCTCGTAGAATGAGATACCCAACTATGTCCGAGTTGGAT
This sequence comes from Utricularia reniformis, assembly GCA_009725065.1. NCBI lineage: Eukaryota > Viridiplantae > Streptophyta > Magnoliopsida > Lamiales > Lentibulariaceae > Utricularia > Utricularia reniformis. Next base: position 135,895 of record RWGZ01001025.1, read on the forward strand.
ATCGAAGAACTTAGGTCTAGGATTACGATTTCCGCTCATTACTCCATCTGGAAAGGACGGGAATATATTCTCTACTTCCTTCCAGCGGAAATGAACGTTCCGGTAAGTGCTATTCATGTCAGTTATGCCTCTCTGAATTGTGGGTTACGTTTTCCGTTACACCCGTTCATAGCGGCCGTACTTAAGGAGATCCACTGCCCGACCTTTGTGTTATTTCCGGGTAGCTACGTGTATATAGTGACGTTTATATTTTACTGTCACAAACAGAAAATGGCCCCGACCTTAGAACATTTTTTTAATTTATTCTTGGTCGGATCCCGAAGCGGTAAGGGTCTATTAGGATGTCGTATGTTGTATTATATAGCGTTGCGCACCAAAGAGTGCGCTATAGGTGATAAGGAAGAATCTCTTCACGCGTGAAAGTCTTGTTATGTGTGGAGAACGGTCCCTAAGGAGAACATGTTAAAGGTGTGGCCCCTTATAACACACCCACGCATATGTCAGTTGGACCTAACTATGCTCAATCCTTCCCGTCCAGATATCGCAAACACACTTGCGATGTTTCCTCCCTCCCGAAGCACGTCTGAAACGAGTAGAGTTGCTTCGGGAGGAGAAACTGATAGAAATAGGGGTCGCGGGTAGGACCGGAGCCTCAGTCCCGAAGCGGATGTTTTCTTGTTCATATCTATCCAAAGGATCGGGTATGAAGTTAATTTTTATTTCGTCACTTCCTGATCCTCATATATTTATCTTGCATATTCAACCGAAACGATGCAAAGCTCGAGATTCAAACGTATGGCTGCCGCTTCGGCTCGCCATTCTGTAGGACATCAAGGAGCAACAGATAGTGCGGAGCCCTCTGAGTCAGCGACATGGGGTACGCTGATTCCATCGAGGTCGTCCATTGGAGGGAACCCCCGATCCAAGCCACTGGCGTAGGTACAATAACCCTGCACTACTCAGGGCAGCCCTCAACGGGCAAAGGATCCGCACAACGGGTTTTTGGAGTGGTGGAGGAGGTGATAACGGCTAGGATCCGCTCTTTGAGCTTATCCATCCTTTACCGGATCGGAAATTGTTCCCCTATCAATGTTGACACAGTTAATTTGTTGCTGCAGGGAGCCATTCCCGTGGAGAAAGTTCTCCCCGGCCTCAACCTTAAGGCGAACGTCTCCCTACCGCCGGTCCCCTTGGGTAAAGGAAAGAGAGTGACCGAAGCAAAAGCCTCGAGGGTTTTTAAACGGCTGAAGAAAGGAAAGGATGCTTCGGTCCCTACTAAGGGGATTGTTCTGAAGGACCCTGCCTCGAGCCCCAAGACCAACTCCAATTGGGGGGTCGCCTTGGGCCTGATGTACAGGCTTAAAAAGGGAAAGAAGATGGCCACCTGGATGAGTGCCTTCATTGAGGATTTCCGCCTCTACGGGGAACAGAACCCAGACAATGTTCAGCCAGATATGTCGGGGGAAGATAATCGAAGGTTTCCTCGACCTCGCAACGAGGGTAAGTTCCCTTGATACTAAGGCCCGAAGGTTTATATTCTAACCTTAACATCTTATGCAGATGCTGAGGAAAGGCTTCATAACCGCGATCACCGTGGAAAAAAGCCAAGGTGACTAGGTTGTGTCTCAAAAAGTCCAAGATCAACTTGACTTTGCTAAGAGGTAAGTTGACATAAAGCATGACGAACTGGTCGTGGTCCGAGAGGATCGAGATGTTATGAACTGATCACCGAGAGGTAAGGGGATCACCGAGAGAACTGGTCACAGCGCTTAATCTACCTTAATATACTTATTGATTTTATGAAGTAGCTTTCCTAAGATGGATGGTGGGCTCTTCACCAAACTGGTCAAAAGGCAGCACGGTCCCAAGACCTGCTGTAGAATATCAATGTTATCTCGGAGCTCCAGCTTAATGCCCCGAGCAGTCTTATTAAATTTTTCCATGAAGGAACGAAAACTCATTTTTGTCGGGATATACTTCAACTGATATAGTTCATGTCTACTTCGAGGCGGTCCTACATTTGGAGCAAACTGCTCCTAGAAGGCCAATATAAATCCGTCATACGACTGTATAGATCGGTTCGGCAAATTTTTGAACCAGGTTCGAGCATCGCCTTGTAATCCGGCCGTAAGATGCGGCACTTCAATGAATCTGAGGCCCGAACCGCTCCCATGCGTAACTCAAAATCAACAACGTGATCGATTGGATCTCCGTCGCAGCGAAACGTCGGCAACCCCTCGGGGTTGCGATACTGTCAATCTGGGACTGCTGCCCAGATCTCTTCGGAAAAATGGAGCATCAAATCTCCCAAAGCGGCATATGCACCTCAGATTGCCTGGATGACGTCTGGGCAGCATGTACATTGTGCCACCAGTCGTCATCTTTATATTTCTAAAACTTCTTACTCATCCACATCATTATTTATTTTTCTTTCGTTCACAACATCCTCTCTCTCCAAATTTCACTTTATCTTTCTATATCATCAAATTTATTTATTTACTATTTAATTTATCAATAAATATCATGTTTTAATTTCATAGTTTTAATTTCGATAAAAGAAATCTCGAAGTTTTGATATTATTTATTAATTTGCATCATTGTATATATTATGTTTCATTGTTTTGATTTTATGTCTTTTATTGAGTCGTACTCGTTTTTAATATCGTCTTTTCGAAACGATCAAATTTTACATAAAGTTATGTATTTATATTATCAAAATAAAATAATAATTTTTTAAATATTTATTTACTAAATTACATATTTAAAATATAAAAATAAATTAATAATTAATAAAACTAATATTTTATTTATATATATTAAAATAGAGTATTTTAAATTAATTAAAAAAAAATACTTGTCAGAAGAGTGTATATCTCCGTGGGCGCTNGCACAACGGGTTTTTGGAGTGGTGGAGGAGGTGATAACGGCTAGGATCCGCTCTTTGAGCTTATCCAGCCTTTACCAGATCGGAAATTGTTCCCCTATCAATGCTGACACAATTAATTTGTTGCTGCAGGGAGCCGTTCCCGTGGAGAAAGTTCTCCCCGGCCCCAACCTTAAGGCGAACGTCTCCCTACCGCCGGTCCCCTTGGGTAAAGGAAAGAGAGTGACCGAAGCAAAAGCCCCGAGGGTTTTTTAACGGCTGAAGAAAGGAAAGGATGCTTCGGTCCCTACTAAGGGGATTGTTATGAAGGACCCTGCCTCGGGCCCCAAGACCAACTCCAATTGGGGGGTCGTCTTGGGCCTGCTGGACATGCTTAAAAAGGAGAAGAAGATGGCCTCCTGGATGACTGCCTTCATTGAGGATTTCCGCCTCTACGGGGAACAGAACCCAGACAATGTTCAGCTAGATATGTCTGGGGAAGATAATCGAAGGTTTCCTAGACCTCGCAACGAGGGTAAGTTCCCTTGATACTAAGGCCCGAAGGTTTATATTCTAACCTTAACATCTTATGCAGATGCTGAGGAAAGGCTTCACAACCGCGATCACCGTGGAAAAAAGCCAAGGTGACCAGGTTGTGTCCCAAAAAGTCCAAGATCAACTTGACTTTGCTAAGAGGTAAGTTGACATAAAGCATGACGAACTGGTCGCGGTCCGAGAGGACCGAGATGTTATGAACTGATCACCGAGAGGTAAGGGGATCACCGAGAGAACTGGTCACAGCGTTTAATCCACCTTAATATATTTATTGATTTTATGAAGTAGCTTTCCTAAGATGGATGGTGGGATTTTCACCAAACTGGTCGAAAGGCAGCACGGTCCCAAGACCTGCTGTAAAATATCAATGTTATCTCGGAGCTCCAGCTTAATGCCCCGAGCAGTCCTATTAAATTTTTCCATGAAGGAACGGAGACTCATTTTTGCCGGGATATACTTCAACTGATATAGTTCATGTCAACTTCGGGGCGGTCCTACATTTGGAGCAAACTGCTCATAGAAGGCCAATATAAATCCGCCATACGACTGTATAGATCGGGCCGGCAAATTTTTAAACCAGGTTCGAGCATCGCCTTGTAATCCGGCCGTGAAGATCGGTACTTCAATGAATCTGAGGCCCGAACCGCTCCCATGCTTAACTCAAAATCAACAACGTGATCGATTGGATCTCCGTCGGCAACCCCTCGGGGTTGCGATACTGTCAATCTGGGACTACTGCCCATATCTCTTCGGAAAAAGAGAGCATCAAATCTCCCAAAGCGGCGGATACGCCTCAGATTGCTAGGATGACGTCTGGGCAGCATGTACATTGTGCCACCAGTCGTCATCTTTATTCCGTCTGATCGGGGCCTCCATGGCCCTGTTGAATAGACCAGGGTTGCACCCCAGATCGTGCCCGCAATCCTTCTGCGTGCGCATGCTCTCCAACTCCCTGGTGAGCTCGTCAATACGTCTTTGCATCTGCTCCTGATCATTCCTAGGAGCGGGAGTTGGAGCTCTAGTTGGGGGAGTAGGGGTAGACCGATATCTCGGCCTCCTCATTGTTACACCGCACATGATAACTTCCTGTTCATCGGAGCTATGCGCGTCGTTGTAACTCTCGTACCCTCTACTTCTCGGAACATGGTTTGTAATAGCTGGTGGTTTTGTTCCACTTCTTTCAGACATAATCTCCAGTATCACATTTCTGACAACAGCCTCCAGATCCTGTAGAGAGAATGTTGGGGTTGGGAGGCTGTTGGGAAGCACGTCACTGTCATTCATCGAAGTTTCAGTTGTCATGTCTTTGATTATCCTATCCCTGAAGATCCAGTTCCAGTCCTCACTGTAGAGAATTGGATTAGAGAATCGTCTCCACGGACGGCACCAAACTGTTATGGTTCATTTTTAGGTGGTACCAACAATCGTCCGGTTCGTTAAGAAACGAACTCAGTTTTATTTTATTTGTGGTGAGGAAACGATTGAATGATGTAAATAAGGAAATAGACCCGACAATTTAGAGTGGAAAACCCCGGGAAATGGAGAAAAAACCACTTGACCAAGAGCATGAAAAGCTCTTAGTCGATTTACTGATCAAACAGTAGTTCATTACAAAATATACGAGAGGCTTATGAAAATAACGAGTAGAAAGAAAGCGATAAGAATTCTGTAGAGTAACAGTCTATTCTTATGCATCCAGAAGGTCCCTCTTATTCTATCGTTAAACCTTGTATTTATAGAGTGGCCCGAAGCGTGGTAAACGTGTGGAGACTCAGAGCGTGGGACGCGTGGGCTATAACTGTTTGGACCGAATCGTGAGGTCACTTATCGAACGCTCTTTATTTCGTCAAATCCAGCTTCGGTCCTAAAACGTGGAACATCGGGCTTGTTATCTCAAATATGCTAAGCTGAGGACTTCGGGGCTCGCGAGTTCGCCTTTTGTTACCTGGGTCGGCACAATCGTAATTGGGTCTTACCCATTGCAGGGTACCCGGTCGTAGAATTCTCATCACTCGGTTTTGCACATCAATGCAAAATGAGGGGAAATGCTCATTTTGGAAATGAGAATGCATTAAATAAGATAAAATTACCATTTTGTCCCTATAACCCAAATCTTTAACCACTCTTTAGGCTAAATGTAATATTGTCCGCGTTTAAAACCATTTCCGCCGTATAAATATCTCTACACATCATCATTCTCTCACATCCACATCATATTCTCTTTATATTTCTAAAACTTCTTACTCATCCACATCATTATTTATTTTTCTTTCGTTCACACCATTCTCTCTCTCCAAATTTCACTTTATCTTTCTATATCATCAAATTTATTTATTTACTATTTAATTTATCAATAAATATTATGTTTTAATTTCATAGTTTTAATTTCGATAAAAGAAATCTCGAAGTTTTGATATTATTTATTAATTTGCGTCATTGTATATATTATATTTCATTGTTTTGATTTTATGTCTTTTATTGAGTCGTACTCGTGTTTAATATCGTATTTTCTAAACGATCAAATTTTACATAAAGTTATGTATTTATATTATCAAAATAAAATAATAATTTTTTAAATATTTATTTACTAAATTACATATTTAAAATATAAAAATAAATTAATAATTAATAAAACTAATATTTTATTTATATATATATTAAAATAAAGTATTTTAAATTAATTAAAAATAATCCTTGTCCGATGAGTGTATATCTCCGTGGGCGTTGACGTGACGCCCAAAATTGCATAAATGACCGTATTTCCATACGACCATTTCCGACGTTATAGGCAGCCTTACATCTTGCATTTTCTTTATCTTTCTTCACTAAAATTGTTTTAGGTTCTGATTTTATGACATTTTCCATCTATTCTCTATTTTCTCAAATTTATTTCCATTTTTTGTTTGTGATTAATGATGATTGTGTTCTTTATTTTTGTTTTTTTAACTGCCACTGTTTTTGTTAATTTAAAGAATTGTAGCCCTTGTTTGGATGTTTGGTAGCGAACATTTGAAGGATATTGAAAAAATTTTGAAGAAGATTCCGAGATCCACCATTACTGTAGAGATGCGAGGAGGATGTATTGTGGTGTTATCGAACCATTTAGGCAATGTTGAAGTAGAAGATTCGACATAATTGTGAAATACCACACCTTAATGTATCATATATTGCTTGAATTCACAAAAATTGTTATTTAATATTATTAATATTTAAAGGGCAAAAATGTATTTTATTATACATAATACATTCAAATTATCATTTTATATAAAACACTCATCTCATTTAACAATTCTTTATTTAAACCACACAACACCACACATATTCGTATTCATATTTGTATTCATATTCATATTCATATTCATATTCATATCCATATCCATATCCATATCCATATTCATATTCATATCCATATCCATATTCATATTCATATTCATATTCATATCCATATTCATATTCATATCCATATTCATATTCATATTCACATTTATTTTCATATTTGTATTCATATTCATATTCATATTCATATTCATATCCATATCCATATCCATATCCATATTCATATTCATATCCATATCCATATTCATATTCATATTCATATTCATATCCATATTCATATTCATATCCATATTCATATTCATATTCACATTTATTTTCATATTTGTATTCATATTCATATTCATATTCATATTCATATCCATATCCATATCCATATCCATATTCATATTCATATCCATATCCATATTCATATTCATATTCATATTCATATCCATATTCATATTCATATCCATATTCATATTCATATTCACATTTATTTTCATATTTGTATTCATATTCATATTCATATTCATATTCATATCCATATCCATATCCATATCCATATCCATATCCATATCTATATTCATATTCATATCCATATTCATATCCATATTCATATCCATATTCATATCCATATTCATATTCATATTCATATCCATATTCATATTCATATTCATATCCATATTCCCTAAATATCTTTATTAGTTTTACACATCTTTTAGAGCTTTATTCATCACATTTATTTTCAATAGCAAAATCTTCGATTTTCTACTTCTATGTATTTCAATTGTGTTAATATGATATTATTTCGGCTCAATTAGCTAGACATCAATGATAGACTTCATATTCAGTGCATCACAATTTATTTTACCCTACCTCGCAAATCTTATTATGAATATACCAAGCAAGTCCCATATTATTGACATTTGAACTAGAATCCAACTAAGAAAATATAAATATTTGTTGATATTTTGTTTATATTTATCCAATTAGATACTCTCATATTTACCTATGCGACACCGACTTGTTGGACCGACTCGATTCAACTCGATAAGAATGTAAATGTCGGATTTTTGACCCGACTCGAATTATTAAATAAAAGAAAAATATAAAATAATTGTTATAATTCACTAAGGTGACATAAACTCCAAATTTAAATGGACAAATATTTATCAATTTATCCTATAGAAGATTTAACTTATACGAAATAAATATCGTTAATCGATTCTACTATATCCTCAAAATAAACCACTTTCCGATCCATCATCGTTTACATGAATAATTCACAAATAGATCGACTACATAATAAAATGGTGAAAACACATAATTTATATTGAAAAAATCATATTAAGGAAAAAATCAAAACGACATCATTATGTGTCAAGTGTCGAAGAGTTCGACTCGATCCGACATGGGTAAATGTGAAAAAATTGAAGAGTCAGTGCCACATCGATATTTACTTGTATATACCTTGTAGATTTAATGAATGTATATTTCATTGTTCAAGCGATAATCTCCAATGGAGATCTCCATTGATCGATCCTCAAGGAATATTCATAAAAAGGCCACACAATCACTGTATCAGGCACCATCCTCAACTAAAATGGCATAAAAATACAGAGTTTAACTTCCTTCCCCTCAAGGAATATGACTTATTCAAATAACAACACAAATTTTGTAAACTATGAAGCACGTAGAATCAATACAAGCCAAGCCAATCAGAAAATATAGCCGGATTAAACAAAAGAAGAATACTCATCATCCAATATCCTTCGCTCTTCAGAAAATATGCACCATGTCGTATGCAAATCTTTTTCTATGTCAAGGAGATATCAATATAGACAGACGAAAGGAACATAAAAATCAAGTAAAAGTTTAAGCTGATATAAAAGGATACGTCCAGAATAGCACGAACGACTGCGATAAATAGAAACAGCAATGGATTAAATGCATCTTCAAGAAATTGTGATAATAAAACACGCTATAACGCAGCTTCAATTTTCAACAGCAGAAGATTCGATTTTCTTAAAATCGAGATGTTTAAAATGGCACTTCGCATTCGATTATGAACAATGAATGAGGAAAAAAACAGAACTTTCAAACCATAGAAAGCTAAACAAAATCTGATGCTTAACTAATCTTCTCATTGACTCAACAATGAGAAGCTAAACGAGTTAAAGCAAAAAAGCTTTTGGTGAAAAAACAGACAGCTACATAGAAATGATTTTTTGTAATAGAGCAAGAAAAAACTGAAAATGTACCAGGAGTCCACCAAGAATGCCATCAAACACTACGTTGTTCCAGCTATCAAAGTAAGAATGAACAGAAAAACCAGTCTTTGCAGCAAGTCCAAGTGTAGTAATTGCCATGAAAATGAAGTAGAAAATAAATCCAGTCAATCCAGTAAATCCCAAAATCCCAGTGATGACTCCACCTATAATGGACATGAACGTTCGGCTGAAAAATAAGAAAAACAAGACCATGTATCACAAGCCAAAATTACAGAGAAAAACTGAGTATAGCGCAATGCTAAAATCCCAAACCTATTATTGATAATTCTTGTGTTGTTCAGAACATTTTCTTCAATGAAATTGCGTATTTCATCCATGGAATCGCTTGATTTCTTCTTTTGCACATTTATATCATCATGAGCTGCCATCGTTCTCTATTTCTTAGAGGTATTATAAACCCTGCGTAGAATTTCCTCAAAATTCTTAAAAAACACATCAATTTAGGGCTCAGTGCCCGAAATGAAAATCATATACTAATCCATCACGAAATAAAAAAAGGTTTCAGTGGTGAATTCATTAACCTAATCACAACAATCGATTTGTTTAACTTGATTTGAGTTGCAGAGTTGCAAATAGCAGTGTTCCAGAATCATAACAAAGTCGAGATCCAAGATCAAAGGCATAACAGTTTAGCATTCTCATAGCTATTCATAGAATATAAAGCATTCGATTTTGCAGAATACCTCGGAAATTAGCCGGAAAAAGCAGCGACGGACTCCTGCGAATTCATTCGTCAGGGCGGAGCACCTTAAATTACAGAAATCGGGCCTTATGGTTTTAAATAGCCCATAAACTTACTTACAAGCCCAATTTGGTTCAAGCAGATCTTACATGACCAGCCCAATAAGATGGCCTATAGAATTGGGCTATATCCCATTCAATGTAGAAGATCAGGTACGACATGGGCGTATGACATATTTAGAGAGCTGGAAGACAAATTTCATGGGCCTGAATATATTGGCCATGTTCTTTTTTTGAATTATGTATAGTAGATTATTATAAATATGGATTCCATTATGAACAGAATCAACTATGGTTGCGTTTTGCCATTAATTGATGTTGGTTAGTCTGCAATAAGAATCTGAAAAGAAAAACAATAAGAATCTGAGAAAAAAAGCAGGTAAAGTCTGACTTTACAAATATTTTTTGTGTTCATCAGAAAGCTTTTCCCCATGGTGTTTCCGAGCATAAAATGGTAAACTCAGCTTACCATTCAGTAGAAAACTGAGGTATAGCTTCACCAAGAATTGCAAGCCTAACATCGACATCAACTTCATTACGGGAAACACGAGCATCAAAAGTAAACGCAAATGCGAGCATCTCAGATTTAGCGTGGGTCGGCAACGGACCAAGAGTTTACTGCTCCGACGAAGTCAGAAAATTCGACGCCTCAGCCTAAATTACAAGTTCAGATCTTGGTCATGGTATAATTATCCATTCATCTTCCTCTACCGAATGAACTGCAGTTACCGATCGTGGTTGTTCACCTTTCTGCTTACTATCTGCATACCTCGCCGTAGAACCCAACACCCNACCTAATCACAACAATCGATTTGTTTAACTTGATTTGAGTTGCAGAGTTGCAAATAGCAGTGTTCCAGAATCATAACAAAGTCGAGATCCAAGATCAAAGGCGTAACAGTTTACCATTCTCATAGCTATTCATAGAATATAAAGCATTCGATTTTGCAGAATACCTCGGAAATTAGCCGGAAAAAGCAGCGACGGACTCCTGCGAATTCTTTCGTCAGGGCGGAGCACCTTAAATTACAGAAATCGGGCCTTATGGTTTTAAATAGCCCATAAACTTACTTACAAGCCCAATTTGGTTCAAGCAGATCTTACATGACCAGCCCAATAAGATGGCCCACAGAATTGGGCTATATCCCATTCAATGTTGAAGATCAGGTACGACATGGGCGTATGACATATTTAGAGAGCTGGAAGACAAATTTCATGGGCCTGAATATATTACTTATTAATATAGCAGCACAATGAGGGCTATTTTGGTTAATTAATGCGATTAGAAAAATCAAATATTGTTTTAGGGCGAAGAACGGACGCCGTCCGCGGAAAACTGACGTGGCCAGCTATAGCGGACGTCGTCCGCGGAACACGTCAGCTGCCAACGTGTTCCGCGGATGACGTAAACTATAGCTGGCCATTTCAGCTTTCCGCGGACGGCGTTCGCTATAGCTGGTCACGTCAGTTTTCCGCGGACGGCGTCCGCTCTTCGCATGTGTATAAATATAGGGTGATTTCACTTGTGAAATCATCCCGAAAAAAATTCGTCTCGTGTTTTGGAGACCGAAAAAAAAATTCTAAATTTTGGTACAATTTAGTTTTTGTAATTTAAATTTTTTATTATTCTATTTGAATTTATTTATTATTATCAATTGTTAGTTTAAATTTTAATATTGTATTTTTGAATTATTATTATTATGTTTTGTACATTATTGTGTGTAACAGATATGGAAGGCGACAGACCAAGTGCTCCCATGAATGGAAGTGTCCTACATCGTCAGAATCATCACATCAGTAGACTTATTATAAATGGAGAGCATGGTTCGATGATCCAGTATAAGCATGGAGATTATTATTTGAGAAAGCTGCTGGCGTTGGATGCTAGAGTATCTGCTTGCTTGATACGGTGGGGGTTTTACGGAGTATTCAAGACCATTCGTATCAAGCTGGATAATCATTTTTTGACGGCTATGGTGGGGCGGTGGCGACCCGAGACGCATACATTCTTCCTCCTGATTGGCTAGGCCACGGTGACACTACAGAATGTGTCACTCATATGGGGATTGCCCATATTGGGCAATGTTATCACTGGTCCACGACCCAATAGGAATGTTGGGGAGTGGAAACAGTATAGCACTGCCGTGCTCGGGTGGACTCCCAGAGACGAGTTCATTAGTTATCCGAACTTCAGTTTACGTGGTCTAGAAGAGTATGTGTTGGAACGGGCAGCTCTGCCATTTGAGTCTGATGATGAAGTCCTCTGTTTTGCTAGGGCTATATGTCTCCTCATAGTGGTTTCGATTTTATTACCGAATAATAATGGGGACCGAGCAAAACTCATCATGATGGATCTCTATCGAGATGATGATGAGATGATAAGACTTAGCTGGGGATCGGCCGTACTTGCATACTTATATCGTGAACTATGCAAGGCTTCGACCGGTCACGTGACAGTAGGTGGAGCATTCAGAATTGTACAGGTGTGTCAACGTTAAACAAATTTAATCTTATATCAATAGCTAATATAATATTGTTTATGATTTTCAGCTATGGGCGTGGTCCAGAATTCCGGCTCTGAAGCCGATGTTCATGTACCGCTTCCCGAATGAGTCCTTCGACCTACGTAGTTACGAGTACTACGGTTGGAGGTTTGTTTTTCATTAATTATTATTTTTTATAATATTTTAATTTAAATTATGTATTTTGCAGGGAGTTTACCGGTCGTCTGGACCATACGAACACGGCGCACAATGCGTTAAGAGTTTGTAGAGATGCACTAGATGCAATTGGAAGACGTGAAGTACTGTAATAAATAATTAATTATACAAATTATTTTGTGCGTTTATTAATGTATAATTTTCAGTTCATATGGAGGCCATACACGGATGGTGACCTAGAGCACGCTGATGCTGAGACCACTGCGGTATGGCGTTACACGGGGCCGATTATATTTTTCGGTCGTGTGGAACACCATCACCCCGATCGTGTGGCACGTCAGCTCGGAGGTGTCCTCTCCATTCCCGGACCAGTAGATGATGCAGGGCTGCTAAGGCTCTTGCATTCTTATAACTCCGAGAAGGGTCAGGATTGGGTCACTATCCATGCCAGATGGATCAATATGTGGGACCACATGTTCAAGCATTTGTTCGTAGACGGAGCTGTTGTGTCGGAAGACACATACTTTGTGTGGTATTGTACATATGGTATACCACATTAAGCCGTTCGGTCGAACGAGGAGACCGGTTGGAGAGGAGGAACAGCAGAACCCATGGCCCGAGTGGTAATTTGATCGGTTTGTGTTGCATTGTATTACATTTGTCTTATTTTGATCGGTTTTTTTTTGTTTGCAGGCCACACAGCTGGATGACTTTGCGAGAACGCATCTACGGGGGAACACAGAAGCTACCCATAGACTTAGGGAAATACATTATTTTGCTTTCTCTCAGGTCTATGGGTACTTAACTTCCCCCCACTACACGTCGGCTGGCATGAGATTCTCGCCTCCTATTGAGCCATCTCCGATGCCTCGTCAGTGGACGCAGTAACCTACATCCGGGTACCCACACCCACCACCTGACCCAACTGATGGGACGTCTTACGGCTCACAGCAGTATCCTCCTATGAGTTATCCATATAGAGATCCACCGTCTCGTCATCATGGGCATTTCCCAGCTCAGTACCAGACCCCGCCATACCCACGAGGGCCTACTCCCAGTGAACCGCCGCCGATGAACCGTGACAGGGAAAGGCGGCGAAGACCTAGGGAACGTGGAGAGTCCAGCGCGGCACCTGAGCAGCCACGCTTTTTTGACGATGACTTGATAGATATGGATTTTTTGGATAGAACTCTCCCATGATTAGGATTTGTTAGCTAATTTTGTATTAANCCGCAACTAACAACGTCGCCGAGTATGAAGCCTTGATATTTGGTATTAACTTGGCGGTGGAAATTGGAATCGTTCGTTTGCATGCTCATTCTGATTCGCAGTTAGTGGTGAACCAATTTGCAGATACTTACGCCACCAATGGGAACCATTTATGCAGGTATTTAGAAAAGCTCAAAGAGGCGGCTAAGAGTCTTAAGATATTCACGCTTACATATATCCCGAGTGAGGAAAACACGCGTGCAGACGGCCTTGCAAAGGCGGCGACGATTATAGAACTCTCGGATGAGTCGAAGATAACAACAATGATCCACTACCAGCCCTCTGTCAGTCCGTTGGAGAAACAGACAGCCGAGGTGGCTAATTTGGAACTTTCGAATGAGACATGATTTTTATTGGATGCCATAACCGACGAGCCATCATGGAAGGATGCTATTGTGAATTATCTAATCAAGAGAGAATTGCCTACCGATGAAGGCGAGGCCCGAAGAACTATGCAAAGAGCCACAAATTTTGTCTATGTGGATGATAAGCTGTATAAGAAGAATTTCGGAGGCCCATATCTTCGATGTTTGTCCCTAGTACAGGCAAAGGTCGTTATAGAGGAAGTTCACGCTGGGGACTGTGGTGATCATTCTAGGGTGTTAACCCCTCATAGGGTAGGAAACCCTATGATCATCTGCGGGCTCAAAATTCCCGCTAGGTTTCCGATAGCCTAGCCCCAGCGCTTCATCTACCTTAATATACTTGTTGATTTTCTGAAGAAGTTTTCCCAAGGTGGATGGTGGACTCTTTACCAAGATGGCCGAAAGGCCGCAAGGTCCCAAGACCTGCTGTAAAATATCAATCTTATCCCGGAGCTCAAGCTTGATACCCCGGGCGGTCCTATTGAATTTCTCCATGAAGGACCGAAGACTCATTTTTGCTGGGATATATTTTAGCTGATATAGTTCATGCCTACTTCGGGGCGGTCCTGGATTTGGAGCAAATTGCTCTGAGAAAGCCACAATAAATCCGCCATACGACTGTATGGATCGGGCCGGCAAATTTTTGAACCACGTTTGTGCGTCGCCTTGTAATCATGCCGCGAAGATGCGGCACTTTAGTGAATCTGAGGCCCGAACCGTTCCCATACGTAACTCGAAATCGGCAACGTGATCGATCGGATCACCGTCACCACGAAATGTCGGCAACCCCTCGGGGTTGCGATAATGCCGATCTGGGACTGCTGCCCAGATCTCTTCAGAAAAGGGAAGCATCAAATCTCCCAATGCGGCTGATACGCCTTCAGATTGTTGGGACGATGTCTGGACCGCATGCAAATTATGCCACCTCTCATCATCCTTATTTCGCCTGATTGGGGCCTCCATGGCCCTGTTGAATAAACCAGGATTGCGTCCCATATTAGGTTCGCAATCCTTCAACGCACGCATGCTCTCCAACTCCCTGGTGAGCTCGTCAATTCGTCGCTGCATCTGCTCCTGATCATTTCCAGGAGCGGGAGTTAGAGCCCTGGCCGGGGGGAGGAGTAGACCGATATCTGGGCCTCCTCGTTGTTACACCACGCCTGATGATTTCTTCATCATCAGTGTTACGCTCGTCAGGATCACTCTCGTATCCTCTGCTTTTGGGAACAGGGCTTGAAACAGCCGGTGGTTCTGTTCCACTTCTCTCCGACGTAATCTCCAGTACCACCTTCCTGACGACAGCTTCCAGATCCTGCAAAGTGAATGTTGGTGCTGGGAGACTGTGGGGAAGCACGTCACTGTCATTTGTCGAAGTTCCAGTCGTCATGCCTTTGATTGTCCTATCTCCGGTAGAAAACTCAAATGGGATTAGAGAATCGTCCCCATAGACGGCGCCAAACTGTTATGATCCCTTTTTAGGGGGTACCAACAGTCACCCGATTCGTCAGCCAACGAACTCGGTTTTGATTTGTTTTTTATGGGAAATACGATTAAAACTGGAAACAATAAAGAGGCACGGCGATTTATAGTGGAAACCTCAGGAATTGGGGAGAAAACCACTTGACTAAGAGCGAATTACACTCCTAGCCTGTTCACTAATCAAACGATTCATACAAAGTACAGCAGATGCTTAATGAAAATGATAAGGAATAAGAAAGCAATAAGAACTTCGACAGGGTAACGGTCTGTTCTTATGCGTCCAAAAGGTCCTGCTATTTCCGTTGTCGCGCTCTGTATTTATAGAGATAATGGCGTGTGTAAACCACGCTCTGTAACCGCCTCTGACAAGTTTGTTAGAGGTTGTTGTCGCGCGATGTAAAACGAGGTTGGGACCGAGGCGTGGTCTGCATGATCGGGCCCGAGGCGTGGTAAACGTGTCAAGGCCCGAAGCGTGGAAAGCGTGGGTTTGTAACCGCTTAGACCGAACCACGGAGCTAGTTACCAGAAAACGATTTATTTCGCCAAGGTTATCTTCGGTCCTCTTGTGGAACATCGTGCGGTTTTTCGTTAAATGTGTAAATGGGCTGCACAAGTTCGCTTCCGCCATACGGATTGGCCAAATCGTTATTGTGCTTCATCCGTTACAGGGTGCCGATCCTAGAGTTCTCATCAATATATTTGATATAAAATCTATCATATCTATGGGTATTTTTCTGCGCATTTATAAATTCAATAATTCAAGTTGCTTTTGAAATATGACAATTGTTACGACATCCGGAAATGAAAGAGCGTTTGGAATGATTTATAAGAGATGTTTACTATAGTAATTAACTTATTCAACTTTTTTAATAAAAAAAATATTGGATTTGACGTTGAGAACAAAACAACAAGAATCACAAGTCAAACATTTGGTATAAAGTTTTAAGTTGCCTAAGGAACACGGTGTTGGAAATCTGGATCAAATCTTTACAGAAAGAAACAATATTTAGTGTTAATATAAATATACGAGAAAAGTGATGTGATCTCCGTTATCAAATATGGCTGAGTGTCGCTTATGCCACGTTATAATGATGCTGAACTTAAGAACAATTCCGGCAACACCGATGTTCTCCAGGTTATACAAGCAGCAAGCTCCCTTACTCATGAACGATGGTTGTTGTCGATGAACTCAGAATCAACACAGAGAAGAATCTCAAAACAAAAATTCAAAATGTTCTTATATCTCGTATATCCTTCTAACCTTACTATCATTATATATAAAAGAAATAAGACACAGTCAAGTTGAATACTCCACCCTTATCCCAACTAATTAGAAAAAATAAGGTTAGTGGAAGAAACAATCTTCTGATTTTTTATTATGTAATTCACATAATATATATAGATAATTCCACCCCTATTCATAAACCTTTTAAATATATATAGATAATATAAATATTATCCAACACAAGTGCATTGCTCTAAATGCAAACAATTTTGGTCGAATTTTTAGTTTTAACTTGAATTTTTTAATCGAAATCGAGTTAAAACTCAATTTAGTATTTTGTGGAATTAAAATTAGAAATGGAAAAATCATTATATATAGATTCCACCTTAATGTTACTATATTTTTAATTTATTTATTATCAATGAATCATCTTAGAATTTTCTAAAGTGTATGTTATATACTGGTATATTTTTCAGGATTAAAATGTTATCTGATTATGTATTATTGGTACAAAAATCATATGCATAGGCATATATGTTGTTTTGAAGTAAGAATGGATTGGACTCATTATAAAAAAAAATAGAAAATTGAATAAGCAGCCTTTAATTTACAAATTATGTAAATGTTATGTCTTAACTTACAAAATATCAAGAATGATATTTAAAGTTATCAAAATTGTTTGTTTTTACTACTGACACGGGATCATTCGGTTTTTCGTTAAGTGCAAATGCTTTTCATTAGCATGATTGACCATAAAGTTTACAAATTACGCAAATAGACACTTATAGTTTGAAAAATTATATAAAATTGACACTTGAAGTTCGATAATTTTGCAAAATAATATAAAATATCATTAGCCTCTAAATGATAAACGATATTAGTAACTTAAGTTACATTATATGCATTTAATTAAAGTTAAAAGACTACGAATGCATATTTTTGCTCAAATAATATATTATATTTACAATTTCATTACTCGGAGAGTATGCTATTTACACAGTTCGTTAAGTTATAGAGTCGTAGTCAATTGTCACCCTTACAAAAAATACTCTTAAATCTCACTCAACTCCATCATTACAAAATTTGATGTGTCCTAAGAACCATCAAATTTAAATTTTTTAAACTATTCATATTAATCTCTAAAATATTAAAAATTGTAAACATTTTCACCTCTAAATTTTATAATACAATATTTACCCCCATAATTTTAAAGTACCATTTCTTTTAAGAATGCTAGATTTTCTATTTACTATATAACAAAAGTAAATATTTGGAATTTCACAAACACTTACACTATATTACGCGTATGGGTGCTCACTATTCGGTAGAAATCGAATACCGAATTTTTTTACCAAACCGATACCAAATTATGAAATCAGTTCGGTATTCGGTTTTTATATTTCGTCCATTTCGGTATTTGGTTTCGGTTCGGTAAAAAATTTCGGTATTCGGTAAAATACCGAATTTAACCTTTTGTTTAATTTTAAACTAATATTTTGTATTTAATTATATAATTAAATATATTATTATGATTAATTTTGTATTTAATTTGATTAAATTTCGGTATTTACCGAACCAACAAAATTCGGATAGATACTCGGTAGCTAATTTTTTGATTTATTCGACAATTGAAAATTGGTTTAGTATTTACCGAACGAACATCCGTAATTACTCCTATACCTAAAAAATACATCCATATTCACCTTATTAATAAATGTATTAAGAGTAAAATTAATTTGAACCATACTGCAAATAAGAATAAAATTTTTTTTGGGGATGGTGAGTAACTGAGTATTCCTAAAGAAAGTGAGGGTAATTTGGGATATTGAGAATAAGAATATTGAATATTCTATTTATTTGTATATTTATATTAAGTCGTTCGTCTTTGTCCAGCTGTTAATGTGGGGTCCACGTGATTTTCGTGTTGTCGCTGTCAGTCACACAAATTTGTTTCATTTCATGACGCGTCATTCTCATTTCGCATCTTTCCTTCAATTCTCTCAAAACTTATTTCATTAAATATTTATAAAAAAATAATATCTTATTCAAACCAACCACTTATTAATATATAAAATTATTGTACTAAATCTTAAAATACTATAAACTTGAATATTTTTAAAATTATGATAATAGTTAATATTATTTCTTAAATTTTAAAAATTGTAAATAATTTCTAATTATATAATTGAATATTTGATCTAAAGATTTATAATATTTGGCTATAATGTTTATTAATTTTTTGAACATTATATGAAAATTGGAAAAATTATACTAAAAACACTCTATAAATATACGATGATAAATATGCAATTTCTAAATTTTGTAAATTCGTTTGTACTATACTAAATTTAAGTGGTATATACCAAATTTTGAAAATGTGTTCGTAATTCGGTTTTAAAATTTTTATCATTTCGGTGCTCAATTTCAATTTGATAAAACTTTTGATTTCGGAATGTTAGTGAATACCAAATTTAACATTTTATATCATTTTTGTATTTAATTATAATTAAATGTAATATAATGGTTATGTTTTTATTTATTAATTTTGAAAAATTCGGTATTTTGGTATATCAATATTGAATCCACAAAAGTCGGGTCAGTATTCAATAGCAATTTTTTTATTAGTTCGGTATTTGGTTTTCGAAATTCGTTTCCATGCTACCAAATGAACAGCCCCTTCTATATTTAAAACACTATGTGAACAAAATCATTAACCTAATAAATGTATTTATATTGTACTATTAGATACTAAAATTATATCAACCAAATAAATGAGTCAAATGATTCACATATCATAAGTTGTACCTTAAATGTCACATTGAATATATATATATATATACTTAAAACTAGACCATAGAGACAATGGGAATGTGGCACATGGACTAGTATTACTTAAGAGAATGAGGTAGTTGGCTACTTTACTGTACTAAGAAATATTAATTAACATATGATATTTTTAGCATTCCCCCATGGTAAAAAAAATTAATAATTATATAGTTTCAACAATTTTGATATTCCACACAATGCATGTTTCATTTGTTACTATTAACACTTTTTGTATCTACGCGGTTTGTTTCTAGTTATGAATTTGAGATAAATTTCAATTTATTGTTTTGTTTTTCTTAGTGTAATTTAGCTTTACTATTTCAATAATTGAATACTCATTTTGTTATATTATATTTTCACATGATTTTTAAGATGATATTATATGATTCAATTTATCGGGATAATGACTTATAAATTCAAGAGTGTGTTATAGAAGATAACATAGACCTTTGTGCTAGACTCGGAACCTGAGAACTAGAATACGCAAACATGAAGTATTGAATTTGATATCGCGTTGAAGAGTATACTTATATGGATAAAATGGCATGCTTAGTTCTTCAACGTTGTGTTATTTTGACAAATTTTGATATTCAAACTTTAATTTAATATCTTTAGTTTCATACTTTGACAATTTTGACAAAAGTAGATTGCAAAGTTTCCAAAATTTTGCGAATTCTATCTCCATGTTACAAAATTAGTCACCGAAATTTGATGATCAATTTTGGCATACATATTATATTTTGATGACTAGATTTACCAGTTTTAGGTTTGCAAAAAATCAAAGTTCGAATACTAGTTTTACCTTAAAAAATAAAGAACTAGTTTTGACAAAATTAAGAAACTTTGGGGACCAAATTTGGTAAATCATATTGTTATGATCCCTTTCTAGGGGTACCAACAGTTATCGGTTCGTCAGCAAACGAACCACACGGGTTCCATTGCTTGCCTCGGGTACGGCGGCTCTTCCAGCAGATCTACCCGGACCCTTTTGACATGTGCCAATGTTCGAAACGAGATCATGTAGCATTGTCTAGCTATCTTCTGATCCCCTTGACAGAAATAACTCCATGAATGGAGGGGAATTTGAGCATCATATGATAAGTAGATGAGACCGCTTCGAACTTACTGAAGCCGGTCCGTCCGATAATGGCGTTGTAAGCCAAGTCGACTTCAACGACAATGAATTTCAAATCCTCCGATCGGCTCTTGGATGGTTCTCCAACGGTGACTGGGAATAAGATCTTCCCGCATGGAATGACACTTCTCTGGTCAAACGACCAGAGAGTTATATTAGCGATCAGGAGGTCATGAGCAGCAGCTCCCAACATTTCAGCGATTTCGCGCTTCATTAAATTGCATGAAGCCCCGGTGATTCCCGATGATTCCAGTAATAGTAAGGGGATCATCGCATGGATCGATGATCTCTTCCCGATCGGCCATAGTGAAAGTGATATCTTCCCCGAAAGGGGGGGATCATTCAGCGGGATCATACTTAACCAGCGCCACAGATTCGGAGCTCTCAGCGGAGTCTCCGCGCGCGGTTCTCTTTCGATCTCATATTGATTCATTTATTCTCAGACTACCGGAGATAACATAAATATCTCCGGCTACTTCTCTGGGTGCCGCCTCATTTTGAGGAGGTTTGGCACCTGTTTCCGCAGGTGGAGGAGCGGCCTACTCCTGTCTTCCACCCTCGTTCTGCGGGGCTCTGCCGCCACGGCCCCACCATCTTCTTCTTCGGCCCTGACCATGCTCTCTCGACCGTGTTGGCCTCTGTCTTGTTCTGGCTGAGGAGACCGTCGATCCTCCGTCCGATCATTATAATTTCGGGGTTGTCCCCGATTATCCCTCCCCCGCGGCCTGTGACGGTCGTCACCCTGGTGGCCCTATCGGGGGGATTCCGCTCGCTTGCCCTTCTGACCATTCCGGCCGGGATTTTCTTTATTCATTGGCGCTACTATCTCTTTCAACAGCGGACACTTCAGGGTCGGGTGATCGCGATTATGATGTAATTTGCAATACACCCGATTGTCCTCCTGCTTCGGGAGGACATCTTTCTCGCCTACAACCGCTACTTCTCGCGACTACTTCTTAGGGTAGGAAACCCTATGATCACCTACGGGCTCAGAATTCCCGCTAGGTTTCCGATAGCCTAGCCCCAACGCTTCATCCACCTTAATATACTTGTTGATTTTCTGAAGAAGTTTACCCAAGGTGGATGGTGGACTCTTTACCAAACTAGCCGAAAGGCCGCACGGTCCCAAGACCTGCTGTAGAATGTCAATCTTGTCCCGGAACTCAAGTTTGATGCTCCGGGCGGTCCTATTGAATTTCTCCATGAAGGACCGAAGACTCATTTTTGCCAGGATATATTTTAACTGATATAGTTCCTGCCTACTTCGGGGCGGTCCTACATTTGGAGCAAACTGCTCTGAGAAAGCCAAAATACATCTGCCATACGACTGTATGGATCGGGCCGGCAGATTTTTGAACCACGTTCGGGCGTCGCCTTGTAATCCTGCCGTGAAGATGCGGCACTTCATCGAATCTGAGGCTCGAACCGTTCCCATGCGTAACTCCAAATCGGCAACGTGATCGATCGGATCACCGTCACCGCGAAATGTCGGCAACCCCTCGGGGTTGCGATAATGCCAATCTAGGACTGCTGCCCAGATCTCTTCATAAAAGAGGAGCATCAAATCTCCCAAGGCGGCTGATATGTCTTCAGATTGTTGGGATGATGTGTGGACCGCATGCAGATTATGCCACCAGTCATTGTCCTTATTTCGCCTGATTGGGGCCTCCATGGCCCTGTTGAATAAACCAGGATTGCGTCTCATATTAGGTTCGCAATCCTTCAGTTCACGCATGCTCTCCAACTCCCTGGTGAGCTTGTCAATTCGTCGCTGCATCTGCTCGTGATCATTTCCAAGAGCGGGAGTTAGAGTCCTGGCCGGGGGGCGGAGGGGAGTAGATCGATATCTCTGTCTTTTCGTTGTTACACCACGCCTAATTATTTCTTCCTCATCAGTGTTGCGCTCTTCAGGATAACTCTCATATCCTCTGCTTTTGTGAACAGAGCTTGAAACAGCCGGTCGTTCTGTTTCACTTCTCTCCGACGTAATTTCCAGTACCACCTTCCTGACGACAGCTTCCAGATCCTGTAAAGTGAATGTTGGTGCTGGGAGACTGTCGGGAAGCATGTCACTGTCATTTGTCGAAGTCACAGTCGCCATGTCTTTGATTATCTTATCCCTGGTAGAAAACTCAAATGGGATTAGAGAATCGTCCCCACGGACGGCGTCAAACTGTTATGGTCCATTTTTAGGGGGTACCAACAGTCATCCGTTTCATCAGCAAATGAACTCGGTTTTGATTTGTTTTATATGAGAGAACGATTAAGAAAATGAAAATAACAATGAGGCCCAACGATTTATAGTGGAAACCCCAGGAATTGTGGAGAAAACCACTTGACTAAGAGCGAATTAAGCTCTTAGCATGTTCACTAATCAAACAAGCCATTACAGAATATAGCAGAGGTTTAAAGAAGATAACAATGAATAAGAACGCGGTAAGAACTTCTGTAGGGTAACAGCATGTTCTTACGGATCCAAAGGGTCCTGCTATTTCCGTCGTTGTGCTCTGTATTTATAGAGTCAATGGCGTGTGTAATTAACGCTCTGTAACCGCCTCTGACAGGTTTGTTAGAGGTTGTTGTCGCGCGATGTGAAACGAGGCTGAGACCGAGGCTTGATCTGCGTGATCGGTCCGAGGCGTGGTAAACGTGTGAAGGCCCGAAGCGTGGAAAGCGTGAGTTTGTAACCGTTTGGACCGAACCACGGAGCCAATTGTCAGAAAACGTTTTATTTCGCCAAGGTTATCTTCGGTTCTTTCGTAGAACATCGGACCATTATACATTAAGTGTACTAATGGGCTGCACAAGTTCGTTTTCACCATATGGATCGGCCATATCGTTATTGGGCATCATCCGTTGCAGGGTGTCCGGTCCTAGAGTTCTCATCAATATAATTTGAGGAAAAATATGTACATGTATTCTTACAACTTCAATTAAGTGTACAGAATATACATCAAATTATCAATAATGTTTATCACTGATATTCTAATAGCACCATTTAAGTTTAAAGATGACCCCAAACCATTGAAATGATATTATGTTTAAATATAACCCTCAAGTATCCGAAAGTATGTTTAAAAGCTTGAGGGTCGGTTAAACTTTAACGACAGCGTTATAGGGTTAATGATAAACAATATTTATAATTTGAGGTGCATTTTATACATTTAGTTTAAATTATAGTGCTACAAATACAAATATATATTTACACCGCCTAAGTTGACGAGCCGTGGGCAAATTGCAATTTTTTAAAATTATCTTTTGAATTATGGTAAAGTAAAAACCCTAAATTTATAAAATATGAAATATAATGTTACTCGTAAGTAATTTATGCATAATTAGATTTCAATTAAAAATAATATATATTTTGATACATAAATACTTACAAAATTAATAACCAATTTGAGATCTAATACAAAGATTGGTTCTAAATCAAGGGAAAATTTAATGTATAGTTTGTTAAATAATATTTTTGTAAGTAACAGTAAACTTAAATAATATTTTTAAATAACACTACATATATTTGTCTTCCCTCTTTAATAAAATATAACTTCACTATTGTTTTTTAAAAAAGAATTATAAACTTGAGGGTGTATTCTATTTCTAATAGAATACAACCTCAAAATTTTAAATTCTAAATTAAAATTCAAATTACAATAAAAAAGAATTAAAACCTGATTTTTTGAAAAAAGATAAAAACAAAATATTTAAACATTTAATTTTCAAAAATTTTCTTTATAAAAATAGGTTTAATTCACAAGAATTATAATTATTGAAATTTGATCTAATAGTTTTTTAGCAAATACTTACAAATAGAATGTGTTTCAATTTGAATTCACCTAAATATGATATTAATTTTAAATACAATCGAAAATTCAGATATTCAAAATCTAATTTCATCAAAGAAAACGTCTTTCGTCAAACAAATATTCATCATTCTCTTATATAATGATAAGTAGCAATAATATATCATTCTTTTTTTAACAAATAAAATGATCTTTTATTTAATTCTAGGTATTAAAATAAAATAAAAACTCAGAATTTTTTTTCTTATAATAATTACCAATTACATACTATAAAAATTTATTAGAAAAAA
The DNA here is from genome assembly GCA_009725065.1 of Utricularia reniformis. NCBI lineage: Eukaryota > Viridiplantae > Streptophyta > Magnoliopsida > Lamiales > Lentibulariaceae > Utricularia > Utricularia reniformis. The sequence goes on from RWGZ01001025.1 coordinate 160,712, forward strand.
TCAAGAATATTACATTTTCATCAAATACATACCGGTTTTTTTTAATAATATTTTTCTATTTTTAAATTCAAAAATCATATATTAAAAATATGTAAATATTTTTAAACGCGTATTGTTTGTCATTACCTAAAACTTTGAAATAATGTAAATGCAATTTTCCATAATTTATAAATTGTATACAAAGCTTCAAAAATTGATATAATACTTGTTGTTGATTCACTTTTTTTAAAATTGTAAACAAAATTCTTTCAAATTTTAAGAATTACGTAGTTTGTTTTCGAATATTCAAAACCGTTTATATTTGACTATAATTATCATTAGTATTTTAAATATTACATAATTTGTATTTGATCTATTAATCTTTAAATGATTAATGACTATATTTCTAAACTTTGAGAAAAATAAAAATAAATAATAAATTGTGAAAACCACTCATGTGAAAAAAGATAAAAACCGCTAATATTCACTCGAGAACCATTCTTGAACGATTTTTAAATTTCAAAGACTTTGTATACAATTTATAAATTTTAGATTCTCGTATTTACACTATTTTAAACATTTAGATCAATATCTTAATTTTCTCATTTTTAAATACATAATTCATATATTAATATTAAAATTATAATATTGATATATATATATATATATATCACATTAATCTATATGTATTACAAAAATATTTCCAATTTTACTTTATTAAACTATTTAAATTCGACAATGTTAACATCACTAATATTTTCGGTGAATTAGATCGACACGTCTCATAACCTCTGACCTAGGCGGGGAAGACAAGAGTCCTAATTTTCAATGGCGGCAAACGCTGAAAATGTAAAATTAAAACCCCTAAATTACCCCCGCACCGAAACTAAAAATTTCCGATGGCGCCTTTAATTTGGCGGCGGTGCCCAAATAGTTTTGTAAACATGTCCTTTTTCGTCTTTTCATATCCCGTTCACCTCAGCAATAAAATAATATTTATTAAAGAAACCCTCCGACTTTTTATTTTTTAACTATCGCCCCTCTCTGCTCTTTCGTTCTTTTTCTCTCTATCCCAACCTTACCCAAACTTCATTGATCCTTCATTCCCAGCCTTTCATCTAAATGGGGGACAAATCGTCGTGTGGAGTACATTTCCAGTTGTTCTAAGCTCTTTCCCAGTACAATCCTCGCTTTTAGCTCTGAAATCCATCTTTTTATGGCGCTTTTTGATCTGGGATTTGGATTCAAACCTCGACCTCCTTCTCATTTCTCGAAGTTGTTGTTGTAATCGTATAATTAGGGTTCTTCGTGTTTTTGGCTAGGATTTGGGTATTTGAAGCTGATCACTGAAGGGTTTGTTTGGATCTTCGAATCGTTGGTTCTTAACGATGGATCTGAGTGACAAAGTAATCAATCATTTTCAACTTTCGTTTTTTAAAGCTAGTAAAGTTACATTGATTCATGATCTTTTTGGTGTAAAAGTTGATTAGTTCCTATATTATCAAGTTTTAAATCCCATTTGTTTTCAGGGTTCAGAATGCGCAGAAATCAGCGGTCAATCGCTTACCCCAGATAGGGTTTCATCCGACGGTTCAAATATAAAAACTTGTGTTGATTGTGGTACCTCAAAAACCCCACTTTGGCGTGGGGGTCCTGCTGGTCCTAAGGTCTTTCTATACAATTCCTTATGCCTTAGATCTTGTTATTTTTGTGATCTGATTCAAATTCCCTTGTGCAGTCTCTTTGCAACGCATGTGGAATTAGGAGTAGAAAAAAGAGAAGGGCTTTAATGGGTGTACCAAAAGAAGTGAAGAAAAGCAAAAAATCAACAAAAGGTTGGATCATCAAAAGCCGCCATAGCAGCAGCAGTGAAGATAGTTCTAAAGATGAGATAAAGAACAGATCATGGGATTTGAACAGAGAATTGGGTTTACAGAGACCGAGATCAAACACTAATCGAAGAAGAAAACTTGGTGAAGAAGAACAAGCAGCTTTTATGTTAATGGCGTTATCTTGTGGTTCTGTTTATGCTTAGCAAATTTGAAATTTGAAATTTGTTTGCTCCATTGAAGAAGCTCCAAATTGGATTTGCTTCCCCTGTTTTGTTGTACTAATCATATTTCCTTCAATGAATATTGACTTTCAGTCAAGTCAAGAACAGTAGATCTTAGCCTGTCATTTTCTACAATATTCTTTATGTTTTTTAATAAACAAATATTCTATTAATTAAAACTAAAAGCTTTACATTCATGATCTCAGATGTGAGATATTGATGCATTTTGTCCTAAAGTTATTTATTCTTAAATTCTCTTAATTGCTCTACCGAAACACATTATATTCATGACTCATTTAATAACTAGATTATATAAAAACCTTATATATATATTCACATATACAAAATCCATAACCAAAAACACTAAAATATGACACACGCCAATAAATTACCGGAAATATGGAGACGAATGGTTTGTTTAGTTCAACTTTTTAAATTGAAGTGTCGTGAGGTATTGTGATATATGATGATTGTATATTTTTAAATATATTTGATAAAATTATGTTATTATGATCCTCATTTATGTTATAATAATAATATATTTTTATATATAAAAATAACAAATATAATCATATTATAATTAATATAAATAATGATAAATTAATCTTTCTAAAATCCCGATGAAGCTATAGTTGGTTTTAAGAGATGTGGTGATATCCTGATTTTTTTAATGATTATCACATCGTAGTTAAGTTTTTGTTTTGTATACCATATTAAAAATCACAATTTTCAAATTGCATTGCACGTCATTTTAATTTGAGTTTCAAAGAAGCTCGAAAAATAATATCAAATAACACAAAAACAAAATTTATAACTATATTAATTTATGTATAGTGTAATTTTCTACGAAAGTAGAAAAAATAAAAAAAAATATGTTATCCTCATAATTTGTATTATGTTTTATGACATGTACAAAGGGTGTCATGATTGTAATGTTCGTATAATTAAAGAACCAAACAAAAGGGTACTTATTGTATATATCTCAAAACAATAGTGTACATAAACACATAGAAATATAACCATTAGATCTTGCAACTAAATACTCAATCATTCCATATGGGTTAATATATGAATTAGCTTTGACACAAATCACAGAACGATCATGGGTGTAAGAAAGAAGAGTGGGCAACTTTCCAGGGAGTTTTGCGTATAATACCACCGATTCGGAACGGAGTTGGAAAATTACTACCGTTCGTGATAGGCTAACGCGAATTGGATTTTTTTCCCAATTCTCAATTGCCAAACGCGAGTCGCGTTAAACTGAATAAATTTTTTAAAAAAATTATTTTTCTGCTGCTCGATTTAGGCTAAATCGAGCAGCACCAGTATAAATTTTGCGAGATTTCCTCTCTTAATCGCGAGCCCTAAACCCCAAACGCGATTTCGTCTCCACAAACGTTTTCCGGTTACTCCCGCACGGGCATTCGATCAAATAACTCCTGCATTTTCGATCTGACAACTCCTGCTGTCGAAGGTATGTGTTTTGGCCATATTTCGGGTTTTTGTTTAGAGCAAACATTTGATTTATTTACGATAATTTGTTATTATTCGATTATTAGTTACGATAGTATTTGTGATAATTTGATTATTTGTTATGATATTAGTTGTTGTGTTTTCTTTAGCTATAATTTTAGTTGGGGTGAATTGATTAATTACGATATTAGTTGTTACACTTTGATTAATTACGATATTAGTTGTTGAAAATATGATTTTTTCGAAAGTAGTTGCGGTGATTTGATTACTTGTCGATATTTGTTATGGTGATTTGATTATGTATGATTTTAGTTTCGACGAATTGATTAGTTGTAATGTTTATTGTGAAAATATGATTTTTTCGATAGTAGTTGCGGTGATTTGATTACTTGTTGATATTTGTTGTGATGATTTGATTATGTATGATTTTTATTTTCGACGAATTGATTAGTTGTGATGTTTATTGTGAAAATATGATTTTTTTCGATAGTAGTTGCGGTGATTTGATTACTTGTTGATATTTATTGTGGTGATTTGATTATNTTAGGGGGTACCAACAGTCGTCCGGTTCGTTCAACAAACGAACTCGGTTCTGATTTGTTTTAAATGTGGAAGACGATCAAAAGCTAGAAATAAAATAAGTGAACGGCGATATATAGTGGAAACCCCAGGAATTGGGGTGAAAACCACTCGACTAAGAGCTGATTATGCCCTTAGCCTGTTCACTAATGAAATAACTCATAGTCAATACAAGAGAGGCTAATGAAAATGACAAGGTAAAGAAAGCGGTAAGAATTCCGGCAGGGTAACGGCATGTTCTTCCACGTCCAAAGGGTCCTGCTATTTCCGTCGTCTTGCCCTGTATTTATAGAGTTCATAGCGTGTGTAAATCACGCTCCGTAACCGCCTCTGACAGGTTTGTTAGAGGTTGTTATCGCGGGATGTAAAACGAGGCTGGGACCGAGGCGTGGCATGCGTGATCGGGCCCGAAGCGTGGCAAACGTGGGAAGGCCCGAAGCGCGGTAAACGTGAGTTGTAACCGCTCGGACCGAACCCAGGTGCCAGCTGGCAGAAAACGCTTTATTTTGTCAAGGTCAGCTTCGGTCCTCCAGTTGAACATCGGGCCGCTCTTCATTAGAGGTATAAAGGGGCTATAGGGATTCATTTTCGCCATTTGAATTGGCCCAATCGTTTCTGGGTCTTACCCATCACAAGGTACCCAGTCCTAGAGTTCTCATCAATATGATTTTAGTTTCGACGAATTGATTAGTTGTGATGTTTATTGTGAAAATATGATTTTTTTCGATAGTTGCGGTGATTTGATTACTTGATGATATTTGTTGTGGTGATTTGATTATATATGATTTTTGTATAGTTTTATAATGACACACCATACCCAACAACCCATCGATTCGAGTGTGTTGACCCTTCAAGAGAGACATTTAAGTCATCGCATTTTATGCGGTGATGAAACTGTCCGGCACTTAATATTCAAGCATTGGGATGGAACCTTAAGAGATTTACAAGTTACACGTAATGTTGCCCAAGTTCTAGATCGATGGGGCTTTTACGGTGTATTTAAGACATCAAAACTACAATTGGACCAACATTTGTTGACTGCGTTGATTGAGTGACGGCGGCCAGAAACGCATACTTTTTTCCTACCTTCTGGTGAAGTAAGTTTCATGTTTGTTTTGTATAACGTTCACAATTAATAAATTTGTTATATTACTTTTACGACTTTGCAGGCGGCTGTTACTCTACAAGATGTTTCTGTCATTTGGGGGCTGCCCATCAATGGTACTCCCATTGTCAGTCGTAGATGGGTTAGGACAGATTCTGAATGGTTATGGTTCATGAGGGATAGATTGAGTTGGACCGTGACTTCAGACGACATAAAGGGGAGATGTTTTGTCTTAGGTAGGTTAGGTGAGTATGTGGTTGAAGCTGCAAATGCAGTGAATATGAATTCTACCGACGATGAAGTCTTCCGGTAAAGTTCATATTATATTTACGGATATGATGTATTAGGTTGGAATAATACATTATTTGTCGTAGTTGTGCTTGTGCGATTGTCACGTTATTAGTATGCGGAGTGTTATTTCCAGATACGCACGGAGATTAGACTAAATTAATGTTACTGAATCTTTTAGCGGATGATGATGAAATCTCCCAATTAAGTTGGGGATCAGTTGTGTTGACATACTTGTATCGATGTCTATGTGAAGGTGCTATGGGACGTCGATCGCTTGGAGGCCCGATGCGTCTGCTTATGGTATTTGAAGTTATTTATTTTTTTGTTATAATTTTCATTCTTTGGCGTAGATTACATTTTCACAGTTGTGTTAACTCTAACATAATTGTTTTGATATAGATTTGGGCTTATAGTCGAATACCCAGTATATGTCCTAAAGAATGACATAGATTTTTAAATGATCGTTATGAGCGAAAATGCAGGATGGTCTTTGGATACAGGTGCGAAATAATGTATTTCCTTTGGTAATATGTTGTTGATATTTGGCATAATTACCATTTTTATTTCGTAGGTATGTAACGACGATGATACGTACTCGAGTACCAAGCCATCAACTGCGAATATGTCGTGATTCGCTAGATTTAATACGTCGCAATGGGATAGAACTTTGTTCATTTTATTGGTTTAACAAAATACCATTACTAACACTAATTTCGATCTTCTTAGTTTATTTGGAATCCGTACATTACATTCCCAATGGTACATTGTAGTCAAGATACTCAGGCTTTGTGGACCTATACCGGGCCGATGCTTTTTTTTGGGGTTGTGCAACCTCATAATATCGATCGAGTTCGAAAGCAACTTGGCTATTCCTTGTGCATTCCAAGACCGGTCGATTGTCGTTATGATGACACGCATAAGCATTGGAAAGAAACGTGATAAACTTGGGAGATAATTCATTGTGATGAAGTGAATCATTGGACATCACGATTTGATTCTCTTTATGATCCCCGAGACGACCAGTTATCGGATGATGAATACTTCACATGGTACCATATGATAGCAGTGCTAATCTTCTGTACTAGTAGTTCAGATCCTTCAGGTTGGCGTGGAGGGGTAGCACAATCAGTATTGTATGTGGTATTAGGGTATAGTATGAGTGTTTATTTAAATATTTCTAATTTCATTTTTTTATTTGCTTAATAGGCAGCTCAGCATCGATGTACTTTCTCAGACTGTAGAGCGTGATCCTCGTTCAGCAGCGGCTCAGATGACGACTGATTCAAGGAATTTATATGGGTACTTATACGGTGGGCAACCTAGAAGTGATACATATGCTCCAGATCTGACCACCGGTAGTTCCCATGTGCCCCCTACATTTGTTTGTCAGGTACCTCCGGTTCAGACGCCGCCTCCCTCCCTCACCCCGGAACAAATGAGCATGATGTGGTCCCTCTACCAATCGATGCAGCAGACCCCGACACATGGTGTTGGTTTCGCACCTACCCATGGAGCCAGCTCCTCACAGCAGACACGCGAGCATAACAATATACCCCCGATCGGCCCAAGAAATACGCAGTCGACTATGGAGCTAGAAGGTGAAGGTGAAGAGCCTGTGACTAAACTCCGAGATGAGTCACCGGAGCAGATGGGAGGCGAACGACAGGGAAGGCGTAATCGTGTCAGACGTGCATGTGGCACCGGTGGACATCTCGGGCAGCATGGCTTTGGCGGTCGTAGAAGACGTTGATTTTGTGTACTAATTATTTTTTTTAATGGATTTAATATAATTTTTTGAATTTAATGGAGTTTTTTGAGTGTTAGTTAATAATTTTTTGATAATACAAAATTAAATAATCTAAGTTTAATTACAACAGTAGGATAACAAACAATTTAATGACCTAATATAATTAAATTTTAGTAATCTTTATAAATTAACAATAAATAAATATCAAAAGTCTAAAAATAAATAAGATAACAATACATAAACAATCAATCATCATTTTGTGTGTCAATCTCATTCGGTATCCTAGTTGTTCGGGGGCGCCCCCCAGCACGTGATTTCTTTAGGCGATTTTTATCGTGCCAAAGTCTCCAACCAGGCACATGCCACTCGCTCTCGGGACCCAATGACATAAGATGTAGATATGCATATTGGTTCTGCATGTGTTGCAAAGTCAGGATCACGATAATGAGTTCTGTCGTCGGTACATGGTTTATTCTAGCACACCGTAGAGCATGCGCACATGGAAGCAAATGCACAATCCATCTACCACAAGAGCAAGTCTTTCTAACTAAATTGATTGTTTTACGTGTACTCGGACCACGACCACGTTTTATGCGTTGCACTTCTCCGACTTGCATATCCGGGTCCCAGTAGTGCATCTCATATGAGTCAACTTTCATTCGTTGTTTTTCATGCCACGTTTGTGTTTCTTGGGTGAATGCTTGAAAACGATAAAACACAATGAAACAATATTTAATTTATAAAAGCATAATTGATGTTAACTTGCATATTCCTTGTCATGATCGCAATTTCATAACGTCGTTTTATGAACAACTTTTGTGTGTTGTAGAATGTTGAATCCACCAAACTAGAAATCGGATAACGGCAGACATCTTTCATCATTCCATTTACGCATTCCACTTGATTAGTAGTTAATGTGCCATGTCGGTGTCCACCAACGAAAGCAAGTGCCCACTTGTGCAAATTGTTTTCCATCTCCGGTCGAGTAAGCCATATGTATGTACGACTACACTTTTCCATGATTTCTTCCATTAATGATCTCCATTTTGATTATAATGGGGTTGCTCCAGCACGGTAAGCAAGCTTCTTCACCTGACGATTTTTTATATGTGTATTCAAATTCGATGTAAGGTGTCTCAAACACCATCGGTGATGTAACCGACCAGTCTGAAATGCTTCCAACGACTCAACCGCCCCTGTAATACAGCATGTCTATCTGACACTATATAAGCCGACTTGCCCCGAATAATATGATTGTCCAGCAACTCAATGAACCAACAATATGAATCTTTGCTTTCCTGATCAACAAGAGCATATGCCAAGGGAATAATATCATCTCCAAAATCCTTGCAAACGGCTATCAAGAGTTTGTGGTTGTACCGTGCATAAAGGTGTGTAGCATCAATCAAGATAACGGGAATACATTGTTCATAAGCGTCTGCACAAGGTCGAAAAGACCAATAAACATAACGAATCACCTTGTCGTTCGGACCCTTATCAGTGTCATAAAGACTCCATTCAACTGCGGTACCAGGATTACTCATCTGTATAGCTGCCAAATGTGTTAGAAGTCTCTCCATAGACGATTCCCAGGAACCATGCACTAACTCATATGCACGTTGGACCCCATGCCAAGCTTTATCATACCCAACATTGAATGCATATCTATCGTGCATTTGTTTTATAGCATCTTGAACTTTTAATCCTGTAAAAAAATAAAATTAGAACTCCTATAACATGTATACAGATCTATAATACATACCTTCTTTTTTGTTCCATATGTATTCCATCATATCACGAGCGATAAAATTCATTGTCATGTTACGGTGCTTACCACTCACATTACCCGCACCACAAAAATGATGAATATAACCTCTTGAAAATTGTCAGACCTTATCTCTAGCATCACACCTTGCCCGAATATGAAATACACAGTTTGTTTGTTCCTTTAAAAAGCACTCAAGCATCCAGTACTGTGGTATACTATCTACAACCCTAAACTGATAACGGCGGACGATATGAAAGTGGCAAACAACGAATTGAACATCTGATTTATCTTTGAAACTCATTCCGACAACCAGATTTGGATTGCATAGGTTGTATGAAGAATAAACTCGCCGATGTTTTGCATATACAAAGTCATCAGCTACTACATCGTCTCCTAAGCAATAAGTACTTGAACGAATATAGGGAAAAACTCCCGACAATAGGCGTGCTAGCCTAGAAGCATCGACAACAGTGTGAGGCAATAGATCATCCTCCATTCTACTGTCAGCTCGAGGTAGCGGAGGTTCAGTTTCAGATTCATCAATATTTGAATCTATTACTGGGACATCGTCATGATTTTCAACATTTGTGTTGAATTCTGGTTGCATACCTACAACAAATAAATATTGTATACTAAAAGTGTAATGAATAATAATATAACATTTTATCATAAAAACATGGATTTCCGTGACTCAACAATAACTCCATGAAAGAAGATGACTCTGCCATTTGAGATGGATCATAATTCTTATACATGTTATAATTCCAAAACGGATCCATAACCTTCAAGTAAAAAAAATACATAAATACGAGAAACAATTAGTCACAAATAATATAATAACTAATCAATTTGTCACAAATAATATCGTAAAAAATCAATTCTTCACAGTTAATATCACAACTAATCAAAGTTTAACAACTAATTTCGTAAACAATTAATTAGTCACAAACAATATAATTACAATAATATCGTAACTAATCCATTATTCACAACTAATATCATAACAAATCACATAGTTACAACTAATCAATCGTAACTAATCAATTTAGCAAATTAAGTTATACAAGTTTAAAATAAGTACCAACACAAACCGAGGAGGCAATAAAAGTGGGTTGAAGATCTTTCGATTTGATTACCAACAAAAATACGACAACCCCGAAAGGAGGAATGCCGGGAGTGGAAAAAATTAGAACAAAACGCGAGAGATTTCGTATGAAATAACTATCTAAACCCTAAACGCGAAAAGGAAAAGAAAGGTTGAGGCAGTTTAATAAGTCTCAATTCGCGATACGCTAAATCGAGCGCCAAAACGCGGTCGATTTCGCCTAAATCGAGCAGCAGAAAAAACATTTTTTTTTTAAATTTATTCAGCCTAACGCGACTCGCATTTGGCAATTGAGAATTGGGGAAAAAATGCAATTCGCGTTAGCCTATCACGAATGGTGGTAAATTTCCAAATAGGTTACGAATCAGTGGTATTTTGCGTAAAACTTAAACTTTTCAATTGGTGCTAAGGCACTAATCGGGCCTCAAGGAGACATTATGAGTAGAATGAACCGTATACCGCACGGACATTAAGAGGATTATTTGCATGTGTAAAGTGCATAACATCCTTTGTTAAGGATTGTTTGAGCACATGCCAATAGGAATATTCTAATTTAGACGGGTCAAATCATACAAAGCAAATGATGACCATACCCCTCGAGTTGTCTATAAATACTCGGGAGAGGAGAAGAAGAAGGTGGGTTCGACTTCAACAACAATTCCTATTGGATAATTGTTTGGCCTTCATTCACGAACCTTTGAAATGCGAAATTCTCATTTTAGTTAAAAACTTGCAGCGATATTTATATATATGCACCGTGATTTTTTCCATCTTTTGTAAAGTTTTCCATGTTAGAATATCGTGTCACATGCATCCTTAAAGTCAAGTAAATATCGTCCGTTAGTAGTGAATCGGGTAACGATTGGATTATCCCTAAAAAGGTGCAAAACACATACATAACAAAAACACTGTATATAATTTTATTTGTGCTTAATTTGTAGTTTAATTCACATATTATTATTATTATTATTATTATTATTATTATTATTATTATTATTGACAGACTACATGGGCCAATAATAAGTTTAGGCCCATACCATAAAGGCCACATAAAATCGGACCAGGCCCAATAAAAATGAACGTTGCCTCAGTTATACATTCAAATTTTAAAATCGCAATTGGGTGTGGTCTCTCATTTTGGATTTGAAAATAAAATTTGATTGATAATTGAATTGTTAAATTTAAACACTTGTCAATTAATAAAGTTTTATGGGCAAGAATGATGAATAAATAAAGGGGAATTGGTTAATCGACTAAACAAAATGAATTTGAAGTTCCCAAATTTTGGTCCTTATGTTTAAAATGGGAATGCAATTTTGCCAATCGAAGAATGTGTCCATTATTCAAATTGGTGATCAAAATTAACAATGCATATGATATGACCAAAATTGAATTAGAATTTAGAATATATATATATGTATATATTAAAATATAATATATAATAAAAATAATTTTTCATAAATTCAAACCCAAAACTTGAGTAAAGTTAAAACCTCGTTTATGGATTGAGTTTTTGGACTCAAACGGACCTCGAAATGAATTTAGTTCATTCAAGTAGAACACAAACATACCAGGAGTATCGTGGTGGCTATACGTTTCGATGTGGAAGACATACCAGATAAAAACCTAATATGAAATGGTAATTTCGAACGGTTTGATCGTGGGACAGGATCGATCAAGGATAATAATGAATAATTGTGATTAGTCTATTTTATAGATACCACATTAATCGATCAAAATGGGATTCAAGAGCATCGTGTGAGAAAGATTCTTTTCTTACCTACCTAAACAAAATATAGATGAACTTCTTGACTAGATATATAAAATATATAAGTAGAATATATTTAAAATATACTATGCAATATTTTATAATATTTAGCATATGTATCATAGTTACTAACCCTATAAATAGTCTTTTGAAAAAGGACAAATACTTCAACTTCTCTACTCTTTTTATAATAACAACTTTATGACCAATGTTTCTCACTAATATGGTTTTTCCCAATTTTTTTTTTCTACGTTAAATCTTGTCTCTTTTTTACTTCTTCATTAGTGATTATTAGATGACAGATAAACGTAAACAACTCGGGTTATATACCCATGTTTATCGGGCTAAGCTCTTAGAACATTACGATCTAATATTCTAATAAGTCAAAAGCCCATAAGCTTATCTTCATTCATCTCTGAAATCGAGATTCCGGATCGTCAAAAAATTTCCCAACACGAAGAAAATTCTGCAACTCATCCCCCGTAAACACATTCTCACAAAATCATTTTGCTATTACATTCTCCTTCAGACAATTTGTGCCTAACATTCCCTACAATTTCGTCTCTCCAAACAAAGAGTAAAACAAATGAATTCTTCGGACAGGAGTTTACTAGGATACCACTACAATCATCTACAACAGAAACATATATGTGTCGAAAAAGTTGCACAAAACTTGACATCATTATCGGTATGATAACTACGTATTAATTCGTAATCAAAGATATGATGAGGTAGCTGTTCATAGTAGAAGTTTTACCTAAAGCTTGTATGGTGTGTCATGAAGAAGTTAAAATCATGATGTTTAACTTGTAATAGTCGAAGCCAGCTTTCGGCAGCTCGCGTAAGAGAATTAACCTTCTGAGCTTCGTATGACTGTGTGTCATTTTCGTCAGAGATTTTGAACTTGTAAGAGACTAGCCCAAATGGTGGTAGCAATAGCTTCAAATCTTCAGCACCTGCATAATGGAGATTGGATAATAAGTTTGTAATCATAAGAAAAAGATATGTGGGACGACAGCAAGCCGGGATGTTACTTCTAACAGGTTTTGCGAGACAATGAAATGTTAGAAAAGAAGCATCAACATTTTGTAGAGTTGGACCAACTGGTATCCTGTATATGGGGTACCTGCAAATAGCACAAACCAAGATCTCTGTATCAGTATGTGAAATAAAGAGGTGGAAAATCTTCATCTTGACTTGGAGTGCTGCTTACCAAGCAATAGATATCCAGCTTGATGGTGCTAGATCACAGCTTCTACACATTTTTAGTTCCGGAAATCGAGCGGAAAGTGCTGACATCTGCAATTTTCATTCTTATTTATGGTAAGGAGCACAGAGTTTTTAGAAAGAATATGGATTTTTGCCTTATCAGCCAATGGCTCGCGATGGTAAGGGACTGCCTGTTCGAAGTACTCAAAAATTAGTTGGTCTGGGGGGCTGTCGATGACATTCCCTTGAGACAATGATCCTACAAAAGGCTTGTTTCTTCCTCCTACTCCACTGTATCCCTGACTAATATTGGCCTCACCAGTGGTTCCATATTCACTGCTCCCATCACTAATTGACTCCTGAGATGAATTAGCATCGCTCTCATCACCAGGCCTCCTATTTTAACAGAAAAACATCTAAAGATTAAGTTTGCTACTATGTCCATGCAAAGATTAAGGAGAAACTAACCTATTTTCCATGACAGGATTCTTGGGATCCATGTAAAGTTGAATAGCGGACAGGGATGGTACATAATATTGAACAACATATTCATTTCCATTACAAAGAAGAGGAACGCCAACTCCGTAAGCACTCACCTCTCTGAAAGATTCCCATAGATCCCCAAGAACAAAGAATGGAGGGAACTCATTGCAACAATTTTTCCATGCTCTCATACTTGTCTGAAGAACAACAAATGCATTAAATTGCTAAGTAAACTTAAACAAACGATATTATGCATTTAAGTGCGAATAGACCAAAGTGCTTATCCATTCATTGCCAATCTCAAGAAATTATTAAAACAAGTTCATAAGGAAGCATTTCTAAAAAAACTAATACCATGATGTGCCTGCCTCACTCTAGGCATTACCAAAAAAACAAGACAACAAAGAAATGAATTCGCTGAGCGAAAATTGCGCAAAAGTATTACCTTCGGAAAATTTTCAGCGCTGACAAGAGGAGTGGTTTTCTCCAGAAACCGGTCCAAATAGGAACTCTGCCCGTGCCTGGGTGCTTTTTCTTTTGGCGGCGATGAAGATGTAGACTTCAACTTCGATTTCTGATAATGCATATTGTTTCCTCTCATCGCTGGTGGACTGTAGTACAATCTTTCCTCACTTTGTCTCCTCCTTGATGACATGCTTCTTAACAAATTCACGAACAAAACGAAAACTTTCTTTCTCACTGGACGTTAGCCTTAATCTCTACTCTCTAGTATGATTGAAATTCTAGTAAACGCTTCTCAGAGGATTCTGGAGCGAAATTGGAATGAGTAGTTTTCTTCAATTAGGGTTTTCAAGAGAGGGGTTTTTGGTAGTTGCCAAATTCAAGCTGGAGATAGATGGTGTGGGCTCTTCATGAAATCGTCATTTGAATTGACTGATTTGCCCCTCATCTGATTTTGGTCCTAAGATGGTAAGCCATCCAAAAATAAAGGATGTAGTTAGAATAGAACCTAGAGATAGTCGTGGGATACGGTTTCTTTATTGTTACTAATTAATTTGATTAATAAGTTTATTATAATTTTTCTTCAGTAAAAAAATGAATCTTGATCAATTATCACTTGTTTTTTTGAGAGTTTTGGTTATCGATTTTGCGTTTATATCAATTAAGTTAAAGTATGTAATTTGCTAGGTTTTTTCGTTCAAATAATGCTAAAAAAATCGAATTTTTTTAGGGTCAACCACGTTTAGTATGCGCAGTTGCGTATACTAAACGCAGTCGCGAGCTAATCAAATAGCGGTTGCATTAACCGAACACGGCAGCGAGCCAAATATGGAAAATTACATTTATATCATTCCCTCAAATCTCCTATAAATAATCCTTCATTTCTATCATCTTTACACCATCTTCTTTCTCATTCTCTCTATCATCCAACATATAATTATTAAGATATAATTATATTTCTTTAAATTAAAATTATTGTATTATTTAATTGTTTTTTATTGCGTTTAATTTTATTTTTTTAAATTTGAATTTGTTTTTAAATTATATTTGTTTATAATTATTAATAATTTTTTTTAAAAGTTTTGTTTAATATGTTTATAATATTCAGTATACATTTCATTTCAATCTTTATTGTAATTATGATTCGCTTTTAATCATTTAGAAATATTTAGTTTAGTATTTAGGATTATGAATTTTTTTAAAGAGTAGATTATTATGTTTAGAATGTTTAGTATATAATTTAATTTGAGTATTTGTTTTAAACAATAAATTTTTTTAATTAGTAATTATTTATTTTAGTATTTACAAAAATTAGTTTTTTAAAGAGTATTATTTGTTTAAGAATATTTAGTATATTTGTTATAATTAGGATGTTTTTTTATCGTTTAGAAATATTTAGTTTAGTGCTTAAGATTAATTTATAATTTTTAAAGAGTATATTATTATGTTTACAATGTGTAGTAAATAATTTAATCGGAGTATTTGTTTTAAATAATAAATTTGTTGTAATTAGTAATATTTATTTAGTATTTACAAAAATATTGTTTTGAAGAGTAGTATTTGTTTAGAAATATTTAGTATATTTTTTTATAATTAGAAGGTTTTTTTATCGTTTACAAATATTTAGTTTACTATTTAGAAATAGTTTATGATTTTTAAAGAGTAGATTATTATATTTACAATATTTAATATATAATATAATCGGAGTATTTGTTTTAAATAATAAATTTGTTGTAATCAGTAATATTTATTTAGTATTTACAAAAATATTGTTTTAAAAAGTAGTATTTATTTAAAAATATTTAGTATATTTTTTATAATTATGATGTTTTTTTATTGTTTATAAATATTTAGTTTACTATTTAGGATTAGTTTATGATTTTTAAAGAGTAGATTATTATGTTTACAATGTTTAGTATGTAATTTAATTGTAATATTTGTTTTAAAGAGTAGTATTTTTAGTATAAAATTAGTTTTTATCGTAGAATGTTTAGTATGTAATTTAATTGGAGTATTTGTTTTAAAGAGTATTATTTGTTTAGAAATATTTAGTTGTTTTTGTTATAATTAGGATGTTTTTTTATTGTTTAGAAATATTTAGTTTACTATTTAGGATTAGTTTATAATTTTTAAAGAGTAGATTATTATGTGTACAATGTTTAGTATATAATTTAATTGGAGTATTTGTTTTAAAGAGTTGTATTTGTAGTATAAAATTAGTTTTTATCTCAGAATGTTTAGTATGTAATTTTATTGGAATATTTGTTTTAAATAGTAGTATTTGTTTAGAAATATTTAGTTGTTTTTGATATAATTAGTTTTTTTTATCGTTTAGAAATATTTAGTAGTATAATTTTACGTTTGTTGTTTAATGTTGGTGAAAATTTTTTGATGCAGATATGAGTCGCCGTCGTTCTCGTACTCCATCTGCGACTACATTGTTGTATCGTCAAGAACAACATATTAGTAGCGACATTATTCAAGGTGAACCTAGAGGTGTTTTACAGTTCAAGCATGGAGAACATTACATGTACAAAATGAGGCAACTGGATGATAGAGTAAATGCATACTTGATTGAGTGGGGGTTCTATGGCGTTTTGAAGACCATTAGAATGAGATTAGATACTCATCTAATGACTGAACTTATCAAGTGTTGGAGACCAAAAACGCACACGTTCTTTTTACCTTATGGTGAAGCGACCGTTACTCTCCAGGACGTATCACTTATTTGGGGCCTACATATTCATGGCGTTCCTATTACGGGTCTAAGAAACATTAGAAGTGAAGTGGACTGGATTTCGTTTTGTACCACCAATTTCAGCAGGACTCCCACTACATCCGTATTTTCTGAACTGTATTTCAAAGTATGGCATTTGAAAGAGTTTGTTGTTGCCCGGGCTGCAACACCCTTAGAAAGCGATGCGGAGGTCCTCCAGTTCGTTCGTGCGGTTTCTCTTTTGATCGTGGTGAATGTCATGTTACCTGACACAAATGAGAATAAGGCGAAGCTTATGTTGATGGATATCTTCGGAAATGTCGAAGAGTTCACAGCGCTTAGTTGGGATCTGCTGTACTCGCGAATTTATATCGTGAGTTGTGCAACGGGGCGATGGGTGGAGCCACGGTAGGTGGAGCGTTTTGGTTAGTTCAGGTATTTTTGTACAATATAACATTATTTAAACTTATATATGTTGTTAATATTTATGTAATTTATTTCTTTTTACTTGTAGATTTAGACATGGTCTCGTATACCATCGATCACACATTCGTTAAGGGGGTGATTCGTGGATGATGGTTACGATAATCGGTGTTTTCAGTATTATGGATGGAGGTAAATTTGAATGTTGATTTATTTGACCTAATGAAAAGTGATTTGATTATATTGATATTATGTTGTTGCAGAGTTTTCGGTGGTCGGTTGGACCACCATGGCACAGGGAATAACTTTATTTTGCCATAGGGAGGTATGGTCTGCAATTATATTTTTTATATTTTAGGTTGTTTTCATTGTTCTTTTGTAGTTCGTATGGCTGCCATACGAAGATGTAGACCTAGAGCAAGCTGACGATGTCACTACTTTGATGTTGTTGTACACCGGGCCGTTGATATACTTCGATCGCGTAGAGCCACATCACCCTGACTGTGTATCTCGGCAGTTTGGTCTGCCACTATGCATTCCCCGGGCACCAGAACCTACAGATGTCCTTCACCGGTTGCACTCATACCGAAGCGAGAGAGGACATGATTGATATATCATTCACGCACAATGGATTTCTATGTGGGAAAACTGCAACGAACATTTGTGCGGTGAGTTGGAAGGAATGGGCGAAGATACATACTTCGCATGGTACAAATCACACGGGGTCATGCATTTGGCGGTACGGTCGGAGGAAAGCAGCCGATGGAGGGGAGGATTTGCCGAGCCAATGGCTCACATGGTAATGTTTAATATGAGAAGTTTTTAACTAATTATTTGGAATGTTACTTTTGTAGGCAACTGATTTAGAGGATGTGGCAGAGACTCAATTAGGGGTAAACGTGAAAGCTTCACGTTTAGTCCACCTATGACCCAATCTCCACGTCATGAAACTCAGTCATCTTTTCCCCCATCCTATGGTGCAACAAGTCAGGGATGACACTCCTATCAGAATCAGCGACCGAACCCTGAAGTTGGGTAAAGTTCGTGGCAACCCCGGTATGAAACGCCACAGAATGCCCCTCGGCCTGTTCATAGTGTCACGTCTCCCTTGCGACGCGGTCGTCACCCTCGCAGAACACAGAGGGGAGGATCTAGTAATGTATTGCCGTATGATGACACTATGATTTTGATTTTATATGATTTTATACGATTAGTTAGTATTGTTTCTAAATTCTACAATGTTATGTTTTACTGTTAAAAATATTTTTAAACGTGTAATTCGACACTGTAATTAAAAAATTATACACTGTAATTTAAAAATATTTTAATTAAACAATTAAAAAATTATACACTGTAAT
The DNA here is from genome assembly GCA_009725065.1 of Utricularia reniformis. Classification (NCBI taxonomy): domain Eukaryota; kingdom Viridiplantae; phylum Streptophyta; class Magnoliopsida; order Lamiales; family Lentibulariaceae; genus Utricularia; species Utricularia reniformis. The sequence goes on from RWGZ01001025.1 coordinate 179,231, forward strand.
TAAAAAATTAATTATGTATATCCATGTCAGTTTGGATTCTAGTGCTTCGTCTTCGTCCTGCTCTTCTTTTTTTTTTAGCGCGAAAGGTCATGCCATAAAATCCATTCGGGGTTAGTCCACTCGTACTCTGGCCTTAAGGAGTCCAAAACCTCATGTTCATAGGTTGATTGGAGGGTGTCCAACGTAGTGCTTTGTATGAACATGTTATCTGTTTGTCGACCTATTATTTTTGCGGCTCTGATTGCATGGGAGCAAGGAACCCTATACGTTTGCCATTTGGAACACGTGCATGTTTGTCGCTGGAGGTCAATAGTGTGAATGTATGACGAACTGCTCCTTCCGCTTTCTACTTTATCTTGTGCTACGAGTCTATCAAGATCCCACATTACTATACCGTGGTAATCAACTTTTTTTTTGCTCGAAGGTAGAAATTTTGAGCTACAGGCAAGAGGACATATGTGTTCGAAATCATGCTTCCAATTTCACGTCGACGATCCATAAATGTTCGGTTGGCCTGATAGAACGTAGCCGTGACAATCTTACAAATTGGAAGACGTCGAGCAGCTTTCAATGCTCCATTTAATGCTTCAACCTGGTTAGTTGTTAGTGTTCCAGAACGCTTGGCCAGGTCGTAGGTCAGAGTCCATTTCACTTTGTCCTTCCCCTCTAACCATCGCCATGCATCAGGGTTCATATTTTGAATCTCCGTCATGTCATTTAGCCTTTTATACTCATTGGATCTTGCTCCCGCTCTATACGCAATCCGTTTTAACTCGGGGTTTTTGAATGCGCTATATAGGTTGGAGCAAAAATGTCGGAGACGCCACCGATGGTGCAAGTGCCCGTTTTGGAAACCTTCCAATTCATTCACCGCTTCTAGAATACATGCAGCTCGATCGGATATCAAACATGTTTCTTGTTCCCTAATTACATAACGATCGAGGTTTTGCAAAAACCATTTCCAGGCTCTGCGACTTTCGGTGTCTACCAATGCAAAGGCAACGGGGATAACGTGTCCACCACCATCACGACCGACGACCACAACCAATTTATGGTTGTACATGACAAATGATGTTACTTAAACCAGTCATGATCTGTCAAAGTAAAAAACTAACCACACAATTTATCATACCTTGAGTACAAGTGGGTGGCGTCAACGGAAAGAACTGGATCACAGTATTGATAAGCGTCTATGCTAGGTCGGAAAGCCCAAAACACATAGTAAATCATGTAGTTAGGGGGGCCAAGCGTTGTTTCCTCAAAATTCCATTTTACAATAGTCCCATCATTCCTTAAAATCATATCGTGGAACAACTATGGCAATTTCTTCATTGAAGACTCCCACAAACCGTACACCATCTCAAAGCTACGCTGTAGTGCGTACCAAACTTCCTCGTACTTCACAGTCAACCTATAGTTTACGTGAATATGGGTCTGGACCGTTTGCACTTTTATATCTATGAAAGAATAAAAAAACTTTTTAGAAACTCATGATAATATTATTTCATACTAAGAACATTACATACGGTTATCATTTCTGATGAATGGTTTCATCTCGTAAGCAATAAAATTCCGTGAAAGATTGCGATGACCTTCCTCCAACAATACATTGTCACATGAATGGCCATAAGCGTACACGGAAATATGCCACATGCGGTCACGAGCCGAACAGATCGCTCGTAGATGAAACGGACATGTACCGCTTACACATCTGATTACCCACTTCTCCAAATTGCTCTCTATTACTCTGTATTGCCACCGTCTACGAATATGAAAATGAGCAATACAGTACTGCAAGTTAAACTTATCTTTGAATTTCATCTTAACAGCAAGATGAGGTTGGTCAACGTTGTATTTTGTGTACCGACGTTTTGAAGTGGATATATCATTATTACCTTTTTCAAAAGTCGTTGTCAGGTGAATGAACCTCATGTCTATTTCCTCCGATGAGCATTGCAATCGCATAACTAAACCACTGACATTATGCATAGACCTAGATGGCTATAGGTTATCCTCTGGTTCCAAATTCTCCGTTTCATCTTCATCTTCGATTTCGATTTCCGGTTCTGGATCATCATCTAAACCATCCTCGTTCTCTTCTACCATACCTATATCACATACGCATGAATACTACACAACAAGTATTTAGACAACTTGATATTCTAGTACCTTGCGAAGTAGACGGATTCCCACTAGGCATTGCATTGTCGGTGTTCCAATAGTTAAAGTTGCTTAGGTTGTGAATGCTATTGTAGTCCGGGTAACTCGATCCATGTTTAGGATTGTCAGCGGAAGGTGTTGATGACGGATGATAATTCAAATCAAAATTAAACCAAGAATTGTTATAGAGATCTATGAAAAACTAAATATTACCGTGACAATTGCAACTAAACTTTTGTAACATCTACTACAAATCGGTGTCGATTACTTCTCACTGGTGAATTTCAAAATGAATCGAGCGCGATATATATAAATTTATTACCAAACGCGGCCGCCATCGTGTTTTCGCGGCCACGTTAAAATTCAATAGCGGTTGCGTATACTAAACGCGGTTGACCCGAAAAAAATTGATTTTTTTAGTATTATTTGAACGAAAAAACCTCATTTGCTATGCCTTTTAGGTTATATTTTAGGTTTCTAGCTTGGAATAAAAGAAGTATCTAACTACATCTTCATTCTTGGTGCTTTTGATTTATATTAGTGTTATATTATAAATGTAAATTTCCCAAGTTTATTCATGTGAAAAAATAATGATTTTCAATTTTTTGTTCAAGGGTCTGAGTCAATATTGAATCGTTTTTTATACTAGTCATAAATTGATTTATTCAATGCACGAATATATGCTTCGGATATATCAACATTGAAATAAAGTTTTTTATTAAATATCGATTCTATCCCACTCGTATATAAAATATGAATCCCCAAATTCGAGTAGCAAATTTCACTACTAAAGTGACACAATCCATTTTTAATAGTAGGTGGGAAAACAATTTTTCTATTTGTCACGTTTGAATTTTATCGAACCATTAGCAATCTTTTTTTAACAATCCGGTTTAATCGATTTTGCAGTTTATGTTAGTTTGTAATATTAGAATACAAACAAAAAATTATATTAAGATCCATGGAAAAATTAATAAATTGTAAATATTAGGTATATATATATGAATATTAAAGTTTAAATATAATTCATAATAACTATTGAAATTTCCAATATTAAATTATGTGGTTGGAATAACACTGTTACTCTCTTCACAATTCTATAAAATCTCATCTCATAAATTATTTCTACAATTGGTTGGCTCGTAGTATAATTCTACGATCCAATCTTTAACAATGAAAATTAAAGGTGTAGAAAGAATTAAGTTGTATCACATAATCATAACTTCTAAATATAGCATCGAAAATCATGTATAAATTATACATTTTCATTGCAATAGTTAGATCATCATTCAATTTACTCGATATCATAAACACCATGGGGCTCAAACGTTTAATAGCCACAACGATTGTGGTTATTATCATATCTTCGACATATCATGTCGAAGCATATGACCCCATGGTGTTTGATATCCGAGATTATGGAGCAGTCAATAATGCAGACATTGTTCAACCTTTATTGAAGGCATGGAATTATGCTACTAATTTAACAACACCAACTAAAATTGTGATTCCAAATGGGATTTGGTACTTGAGCCAAATTAAGTTGCAGTATAATAAGGCCCCTATAGAGCTTGAAGTTCACGGTACTATTAAAGCTAACGCTGATCCAAACCAGCTCCCTGATCCGAATTCCGAATGGATCACGATAAGTAACGTTAACTACTTCACCCTCTATGGAGGAGGAGTTTTTGATGGTCAAGGTCACCATGCTTGGAAGCTAAACGATTGCCATAAGAAACTGCAATGCACCCTACCTCCCATTGTAAGCATATGAATGTTAGTCGTCCTAGATTTTTGCCAATTAACTAAAAAACGAGCTTGTGATTGCAGAATCTTTTTTTCAACTCCATCAATAACTCTATCATTAGAGATGTTACAACCAAAGACAGCAAGAATTTTCATGTAAACTGTCTTTCGAGTCGAAATGTGACATTCCAAAGGTTCACAGTCTCTGCACCCGGTGACAGCCCCAACACTGATGGGTTACATTTGGCTCGGAACACAGGCATATATGTACTTGATTCAGATATTAAAACAGGCGACGATTGTATATCGATCGGCGATGAAAGCAGTGAAATCTACGTCAAGAACGTGACTTGTGGGCCGGGACACGGTATAAGCATTGGAAGCCTTGGATTGTATCTGGAAGAAAAGGACGTACGAGGAATCCACATCGAGAATTGTACTTTCACGGGTACAACAAATGGCGTTCGTGTGAAAACATGGCCGTCTTCTCCGGTGACTACACGAGTCTCTGATTTGTCCTTTGAAAACCTATTGATGAACAATGTTAGCTATCCAATTATCATCGATCAAGAATATTGCCCTCACAACCTCTGTAAAACCGAAGTAAGTGAAATCTTAATTATGAATCAATTTGAAACATGATTACGATATGAAATTGTTGGTTGCAGAAGCCGTCGCTGATCAAGATCAAAGGTGTAAAGGTAAAGAACGTGAGAGGAACATCGTTCACTAAGGAAGCTATTATGTTGAAGTGCAGCAAAGCTAAGCCGTGTGAGAATGTGTGGATTCAAGACATCGATCTTGCATCTAGTGGACCAGAAGGTGTGTTATCCACCAATTGCACAAATATACATCCCGTTTTCTACGGTTACATTAATCCTGGAGTCTGCAACTCATGATTTGCATTGTAATCAAAATTGAATGAACATTAATAAAACTTGAATTATTCATATTTATATATTTAATAGTAAATTTTCAATTGTTTAGATTTGCATTGTCATAGTTTTATCATTGATAATTGGTACACCAATAAAGGTTATTAAGTTGCAACATATAACATATATCCAACAAATTAAATGAGTTCAATAATTATTATAATAGTAAAATTATCATTATATATAGTTAGATAATAGTAAAAGATGGTGTCTCAAATTTGGACAAAAATGTTCAATAATCTTACAAAGATTGAGCAGCCAGAAACACCAACAAACAAGATACACAGCTTAACCAGATTTGAATAGAAGGACTGCTTTGTTCTCCAAATAGAAGTAGACAAAGTGATTTGTTTCATGAGTCACATAAGATCCTGCATTTACAACAAAACAAAACATGTTATTGAACCCGTAACATGCCAAATTCACTTCTAATCTTTGTCCATAAAATCCATATGAACATTACAGCACAGAAAGCAGCTACCACGATAGCATTCGCACTTTAAAACCCGTTCGATTCGTAGAGTAGAAGCATCAAAGCTTGGACTCATATCTCAGCTCAGAGAAACTATAAAAAGCTTATCACAATGCACAAAATTATGTTACCAGTATCATCAGAATGCACAGTTCCTTTAAACTTCAGTAGCAAATAAGATTATGTAGTAAGCTAACTAGATCCATACAAAAGCAGAAATGTCACCATTTGATCAAGGATGCTACAAGGCTTGTTCTCTAATACTCTCTTTGATTCTAGTATTTTAAAATGTAATGCAAACATTTGGATAAATATAGCAAATAGAACAAGCCCAAAAATTCATTTGAAGCAAAACCAAAAACATAGATTGATTACCAAAGTTCTTGCCCACAATACAATGCCAAGTAGAGCCGTACTTATCATCAAAAATCTTCTTTATACGCTCAGCTACATCCTTCTCTACACTATGCTTCTCAAACGCCTACGATAATTAGGGCAAACAAAAGTATTAACAATAAAGGGTTCCTGTAATTATGTCAATGTGAGTTGAAAGACAGAACTTACAGCAATTGCGATGTCAATTGCTTCCTTTTGCATGTCCTCCTTCATGTCGGCGCTCTTTATAGTAACTTTCTTAGCAGGATTAGAGACTGAGGGAGATCTACGATCTTCGCCGGAAGCTAAAATCGCTGGTCCACCATTGTTGCTCCTCTTCACACCATCAGTCATTTTTTCAATAATTGGTTACCCTTTTGCTGCAAATAGGTAACGAAAATCGAAGACTCCTTCCTACTCTCACTTTTTTCCCACTATACAGAGCTCTGATTGCAATTTCTTACTTCTTACTTGAATCAAATGCCGGAAGACGACGTACGTCCACCGTCCAGTCCTCTGCGAATTCAATGGTCAAGATCAAAGCGTCGCATCGAGGGAATCCTATGCCCAAATTGGCCCTTTGAACTTCCCAAGTTCCAAGTAGAATGGGCCTTTATCGGCCCAATATTCACATTATAATTCCAAATATTTGGCCCAACAAGGCCCTATCCAAAAATATTCTCAATAAATAAAAATATTAAATTGGTAAAATTACATTTATACTATTCTTTATAAAATCGGACTATAGGAGTCGGTTCATCCTACAATTAATGACCTGATTTGGAAAATAGTATATTTTCAAATTTTACCGTTAAACATTTCAATTGTGCTTCGGTCGCATAAAAATCAGAAATATTGGGCTAGAAAACCATTATTTATTACCAAATATCAAATTAGATTTAACTTTCGAGTTTGGACTGACGTAAATGCAATAATAATTTAAAAAAATATTGAATATTCAAGTATTCAATCATTTAATTTTTAAATTGAAATGCCATTTTATATATTTATTAACTTATTAATAGCGGTGTAAATGAATAGAATCGGTTAGTGAACCTTTTAAGTATAATCGATCAAGATTCGAGTTTGACCTCGATTTTTTCGAATTGAGCCTAGTTCGGTTCGAATTCCTAGCGAACCAAAACTTCGAATCTCAAATTTCTAATGAGTCGAACTAGTTCGTGAGTCAATAAAATTATAATATTTGTATATATATTATATAATTTAATATATATAATCATCTTTAATTTATTTTTATATATTAAAAAGTATATTATTTTTAATTAACTTGATCCTCAATCAAACCAAATCTTGTGTAAAACAAATAATGTAAATTTAAACATTTAAAACAAGTTTTTACATAGAAAGATCAATATTTAGCAAATCATCAAAAGCATTTATACAAAGATGTGTCATGCAATACTCGAAGCTTCGCGTGAATCGCTTTGCGGTCTACGATTCCTTGGGGGTCTGCTTAGGAGGTTGGGTAGGCATCATCTCGGCTGGAGAAGCATCTGCAGTTGGCGAAGACCTCATACCAGGAGAGGTGTGATGAAGCATCGGGAAATATCCGTACACCTGTGTGAGTAGGCAGTAGCTCCCGATTCCGTAGCCTCTGTGAAACCTCTATGTTGTCATGCAAATGAGTTTCTACAATATCATCAAGTTGTGCGGCCTGCATTTGAAGACAAGTTAAGACGCAAAATAAGTTCATAACCAAAATGTTTCAAAATTTACCACATGAGCTATAGGTTTGTCTAACCTTCCTTTTCAACAATGTTTTCATGCCAGTCCGAAATCACATATCGATCCGAACCGGTTTACGGTATAAAATTTTATTTTATTTTTTAAAAAATTAATATTTAATTAACTTTTTAGGATACGATATGAAAAAAATACCAATGCGAACGAGATATACCGTCCGGTATTAAAATATGCTCTTCTCCTCTCTCCCTACCTCGGCCATATGCAACACAAATTGTAAATTAAACATATAAATAAAACATAAATCAAATATAATAGATTTTATTTAAAATTTTAAACTAAAAAAGTGAAAAATTAAAATTTAATATTGGAACGCGGATGGGTTTGAGCAGCATGAAAAAAATTTCCAAAAAAATAATCAATATTTAATAAAAATAAAAACAAACATTAAGACATTATAATATTCAACAGAAATATCCAAAATAGTTGGACTGGTATGGTAGGGTGCGCCGGGCCCATGCAATAGTGTAAGACAAGGGCGACGCATAAATGCTCAAGGCAGCAAGCTACCTAGTTAAACATTTCCCTAATAAAAATTAATTTAATATCGTGTGAGCCATTGGCTCACATATCAGATATTAAACTGATAAGAACAGATACTACACTTGATCTTAGCCAAAAGGCCGAGAAAGGTATGAGCATGATTGTGAACAGCCCAGGTATTTAAAGCTCTCAGCCTTAGAAATTTTATGTAGCTTTCCGATGTGGGATATCCTACCATTGTATTTCCTGATTTCCATTGATACCCTCAATCTAAACCCTCCACCATATTCCCAGACCTGATTTGATCGGTTTTGGAAATAATTGATTTGTTTTATAAGCAAATTTGATTTTAACTTTGTATTATACAGAAATTCTGGATTCAATGGGTCTCCGGAAAGTGCAACCTAGTTCATAAGCGAAGTGAATCATATTAAAAAAATTCGGATCAAGACAATTACCCATGATATCACTTCCCTTATAAATTAGAATTTTACTATTTCCACATCCGATATGGGATATATTTCAATATTTCTGTTATTATATTATACATTTTTTGTCATAATCGTACTTAATATTGAAATAATTGAATTAAAGATTTAAAATTAAAAATTTGAAGAATAGGTTAAACTGTAATCGAAACTATATATTATATGGTTAAAGTTTAAATAATTATAATATTTTTTATGGATTCCACGGATTTTTGGGGATTAAACCAGTCTTTTCGGTTTTTTACAATTTTGAAAGAATTACTTGGTTTATTCCCGATTTGCGACTGAATTTATTGGTATTATTTCATAAAATATATTTAAAACATATTGATTTAATATAACAATAAGTGCATACATCCATAATATAATTTTATTACTACCAATTTAAACTAATTTCTGTCAAATATTTGTTGCAAGAGTCTTAAAATCAATTACTCACACTCATCAAAATAACGTGAAATTAGAGAAAAAACATGTTTTCCTCGTTGAATTAATAGTTTTACTAGTTTGAATTTATGGTATGTCATATTATACTATCGTTAAATATAATTGTGTAAGGACTAGATTGATTTGCGTTGAACTCTTGAACTATGAGGGAAGTTTCTACGCTACTCCAATATGATAATATTTCAAGGACTTATATTTGCAAAATAGTCGGATTTCAGGTAAAATCAATATTTATTAATATTATTATTTTATAAATAATAACTAAAAATGAATAAAGATAAGCCATCCTATCATATAAAAGTAAATTAAAATGTAAATATAAAGGATATTATATGAATATAAATATAATCATACAATTATAATTATAATTATAAATCTAAATATTTACTATTTTAAAAATGTTGAAAAGTGTATTGTGTAAAATTAATAACTCTTTCTTTTGTAAGAAATGTTGGTAATAGATGGTCATAGAAGGAAACATATGATTTTAACATAAAAACTTGAAATCTAAGAGAAAACTCAACAAAGCACCAAACTCAGAAGATTATCCACTAAAAGTGTAATAAGAAAAATGTACAATAGGCTGCTTTCTAGCTTTTTCACTCGTTTAAGCCTATGCCAGCTTCTTATTCTTCTTCAATTTTTTCAACTTTTATAAAAGTAGTTGTTGTGGTAAAAAAAGATTTAGGTATCAACAGTCAATCGGTTCGCAATAAACGAACCTAGTTTTGATTATTTAAATTGGAGGAACCATTATGAAATGAAGAATAAGAAATAAACACAGTTATTTATCGTGGAAAACCCCTAGAGAAGGAGAAAAAACCACATGACTAAGAACTTGGAAATACCCTTAACCGATATATTAATCAAATAGTTCATAGTACAAACAAAGAAAACTTATGAAAATGACTGAGGCAAGTAAGAAGACACAGAGAATAAAATCAGCAAAGTAATTACTGATTCGCGCATCCAAAAGGTCCTCTCGAGCTTGCCTTCAAGCCCTGTATTTATAGAGAGGAAACGTGCGTGAAAAATACTCCGTAACCGCTTTTGACAAAGTCGTTTTCCCTTTACAGAAAACGTGGATAAGCCCGGAGTACAGACAACGTGAGCAGACCGAAGCGTAGAAAACGTGTGCATGCCCACAGCTAGCTGTAACTGTTTGGTTATGTCAAACTCTAACATTCTGTCCTGAGAGTTAATGAGCTTGCTCACTTCTTTAGCTAAGTAAACCTTCGGATCTTGTTATCTTCATTGGGTCTAACTTTTGCCAATTGTTGGATCTTGGGTCTTTTAAGTTATTCTTCCGTCACGTGGATCAACCCAGAATGGTTTGAACTTTTACTAGTTTGAGATACCGGGCTCCAGAGTTCTCATTAGTAGTGATATTTATTTTATTAAGTGCACATATATTCATCGATCATCACTATATGCCATTGCTCGTCAACTACTTTCGACAATCATCCAGGTCGACCATTGGAATCTGACCCGACTTTACAATACCATATTCATGATTATCTATCAATGCATTTCATGCTTTAACAAAAAATAAATAAATAATTAGTTAAATAAAAGTAAAAAATAGTTAAATACAAAATAAATATGTATGCAATAAGTATACGAGAGAAATCGATGTTCGAGCAGAATCGAGTTGAGCTTGAACTAGTGAATCAAAGTCCCTTTCGACACCATTCTTCCAACATCGTTGATGTGTTGAGTCCCTCGAGAATAGTATGTCCATTATAGTCGGTTCGATCATACAAGTTCGGATCGGTATCAAACGATACAAATTTGATTTTTTATATATTAAAAAAATTAAAATATAAATTAATTGTTTTTAAGAATCAAACTCAAAAACTCATATTTCCACACTAATATCATATATCAAGAAATATCAAAATTGGTCCATATTTAACGTACACATACCCGCGGGATATGAAAAGATGGTTATAAACCTAATTGAGTTAGAGAATAACTTCAATAATTTTTGAATATAAGAATAAAACGATATTGCGATATAATTTAAATTCCAATATAAAACTGATCCTTTGGAGGGTGCGAATTCGGTACTTGTCGTCGTATAAAGTTCAATGCTTTGACTGTTGAAATCTTTGTCAACGAAGGAGGATTAGGAACTTCTCCATTCTACCCAGGTTATTGATATTTGATGTATTTACGTATGTATGATTCAAAGTTGATTCCTGTCCGTTCTTTTATGTTATCCCATTATCAGGTATTTGATATCTAGTTTTATGTTTGGGATTTTGTTTGTTCCGGGAACCCTATTTGCTGAAATTGTTCGTTTTTCAATTGAATTTGCCTTCTCCCAATGTTGGGCAACCAATCTTTTTGTGTAAGCATGGAAATCTGGCAACTTAATGCGTGGTTTGTTTTTTGTCCATCCACAATTTGTTGGGATGTGCTGGGGTAGGGACACCTTTAGCGTTCAAAAAGCGAGTTTATTTGAAAAATGGCATATTTTGCTTGCTCTGAAGGATGGAGGAAACCTGGAGGCTAAAGAGGGCTTTGATTGATGCTTCCGCAGGTGCTATATCTGGTGCAGTTTCGAGAACTGTTACGTCGCCTCTTGATGTTATCAAAATTAGGTTTCAGGTGGGGGGATTTCGCTTGTTTTGCTACTTTTACTTTTGTTATGTGATTTTTATGTCTTTTTCTCACTATATTCTAAGTGTTGAAGTTTTCTCTTTAAACTGTAATTAAAATGATTCCATGAGCTTAGTCTTTAGCTCATTGGCATGAGTTTATTTGGTATAAACAGGTTCAGCTAGAGCCAACAACACAATGGGCTTTGCTTCAAAGAAATGCGTTTGGACCATCAAAGTATACCGGTGTACTGCAAGCAACAAAAGACATATTCAGAGAGGAAGGTTTTCTGGTACTGGTTATGAATAATTCATTCATTGGTTGTTTTATGAATTTTGATAGTTCTGATCTGAATCCTTTGTTGTCTCGGACTCGGCATATTTAATACAAACATATATGTGTTTCACATTCTGAATCTGAATTTAGCAATAGAATATAATTTGGTCTGTTTTACATAATGTTGTTTTACCGTAGCTGCTCTTGTTTTATGATCCAGGGATTCTGGAGGGGTAATGTTCCGGCATTACTTATGGTTATGCCATATACAGCAATACAGTTCACAGTTTTGCACCAATTAAAGACAGTAGCTTCTGGTTCATCCAAGATAGGTCTGATTTATCATGTCACTGAGTAATTTTCTTTAACGAATAAACACGAAAATTCAACAACTTTAGCCTTTCTCTTTATATTATCTTGTCTTTGCAGCAGACCATAGTCCATATCTTTCTTATGCCAGTGGTGCACTAGCAGGATGTGCAGCAACACTTGGATCATATCCATTCGATCTCTTACGTACCATATTGGCTTCACAAGGGGAGCCAAAGGTATTATGATTATCCTTCGGGCCCGGTTCTTCCATTTGATTGTCGATTCTTCTGTGTTGATATTGGGATTTTATTGTTCTTATGATCAGATATATCCGAATATGAGGTCAGCATTCGTTCATATACTTAAAACCCGTGGAGTTCAAGGGCTTTATGCTGGTTTAACACCTACATTAGTTGAGATAGCGCCTTACGCTGGCTTGCAGTTCGGTACTTACGATACATTCAAACGTTGGGCAGCGGTAAACTACCGTCTCTCTATTTACCCCCCTCTCCATACTTTCAAACTAAACTAGTTGCACTTGACTTCTTTTTACACTGATGTAGCATTATTATACATATGTTGTCATAAGTTTTTCGTATTCGAAAAACGACCGAAATGGATTTTAATACCCTTATTTTGTAGGTGTGGAATCGGTACCAATCTCCGAATGTGACACCGGTATCTGATGCCCTCTCAAGCTTTCAACTTTTCATTTGCGGATTAGGTGCCGGAACAATAGCCAAAGCCATTTGTCATCCCCTTGACGTTGTCAAGAAGAGATTTCAGGTATATTTCTTGTTGAAATAATGGAATTGAGGGAATGTGGACCATATTAAATGAGTTGTTCAAGTCTTTTACGGTGTGTTATCTTCCCTTTTATATGTTATATCCGTACACACTCCCCACGTAAATTGACCCGACTCTAGAAATTTAACATGGTATCGCAGCGGGTATGGAAAAATCATGAATGACCTTGCCGGGGTTAGTCCGGTTTATGAAATTGATCGGTTGGTAATCAACCGATTTGAATGGTCAAGTCCAACTTGTCAGGTGGTTAGTGCTCGAGAGAGGTGTGTTGAAATAATGAAATTTGTCCCACATCGAAAATCGAAAGTGGTGTGGACTAACCTAAATGACTTGTGCAAGTCTTTTACAGTGTGATATCTTCCCTTTTATACGTTATATCCGAACACACTCCCCTCGTAAATTGACCCGACTCTAGAAATTTAATATTTCATATTTCTTACCTTCAACTAATCAATAGCATTAAATCCATTCATCTTTGACTCACAGGTCGAAGGTTTGCGACGAGACGTACGATACGGAGCTCGTGTGGAGCCTCTTGCGTATAGAAACATGGGTGATGGGCTTTATCAGATCATGCAAAAAGAGGGCTGGGCAGGGCTTTATAAGGGAATTGTGCCATCAATAATCAAAGCTGCTCCTGCTGGAGCTGTTACATTTGTTGTGTATGAATCTTCATCAAATTGGTTAGCCTCCATTTTCATCTGATCCTCTACAAGTAAGTTTTTTTCTCTTTTGATGGATTATTAGCTGAAAAGCTGAGTTTTGGTCAGATTTATAGATGAAGAAAATGATAAAAATTGATGGGCAACAATGTGATGTACCATATTTAATCCAAAAAATGTATTTGGATTCGTTGTTCTTGTCACTTTATATAAATATACGAATTGGATTCTCAAGAATTTGTTTTTTATATCCCTCACTCATCTTAGGTATATGAAACATAAAATTGGTAAAATAAAAAAAAACAAATTAGATATATAAAATTAGTTATTTTCATTTGGAAATCAATTTAATTTTTTAAAAAATAATTATATAATCCTTGTCAACTTTTAATATTATTCTTTAAAGTTTGAACAACACTCTAACCTTTTTAAGATTTATGATAACAATTTTATCATATCTTATGATTGTTATTCAATTAATGATTACAATACACTTTATCATATCATATGGTTATATTAACTTATAAAAAATTGTAAATTCTTTTAACGAGAAAATGAATCTTTCAATTCATAGTTTTGACAAATATGATCTCTATAATTAGTAATGTATATTTAATCCCCTAATTTTAAGATGTTGATAAATTTGATCATTTAAATTTGCAACATTTGACAAATCAGATCTCTAAAATAACAAAATCAATCCCTAGAAATTGATTTTGGCTGATGATCTCAATTGCAAAAATTGAAAACTTTTGAACCAATTATGACATATTAACTAAACTTTAGAACTGATTTACCAAAACTTTCAAAATATAAAGATTGATTTTGCTATTTCAATACTTTGAAGATCATAATTATCACAACCATAAAACTTTATGTGTTATTTAATCATAATAACTTTTACAAATCATGGACAAATCTAAGATGATTTTCCAAAAAACAATACAATATGAATCATGAATGGTGTCATATCACATATAACTAACTACATTCTTCTAGCTAGAGATTATTCGAAGGTAGTATAATATATTACTCTCTTATTCTTCTAGCTAGAATCTATTAATCTAGAAAGCAATAAAAATATACATACTTTACTAGGGCTGTTACACGATCCGAACAGTTCGTGAACAATATGTGTTCGGTTCGAATGTGATCGTGTTCGCTCGTTCGAATAAAAATATAAATATTGTTCGAACATTATTTTTTGTTTGTTTATAATTTGAACGAACACGAACATTTTCGTGAACAAATATGAACGTTCGTGAACAAATATATTATATAAATTAATTTTTATTCTAATAGATTATTATAATATTTAAATTAACAAACATTTACAAAACCATAATTTTCACTCTTTGAATCTAATGGTGGCTGAGAATTAGTTCTCAATTCTTCATTAGATTAAAAACCTATAAACCTATCTTTTTTCCTGATTGATTAAAATAAATGACAATGATTTTTTATGCTTTGGCAACAAAATTTTTTATTTAACACATAATGTTTTGTATGGATAATGAATTATAAATGACTTGAATTAGTTTTCTTTGTTTCGTGAAAATAATTATTTGATTATTTCTTCGGTATATTTATTTTTTGTGATTTTGTTTGTAAAACAACCAAATTTAATTTTTTTGGTGAATTTTGTCAAATAGTACAAACATGTTCGAACAAATCGTACGAACAATGTTCGAATAAGCTATTCGAACGAACATGAACATTCACTTAATAATTTGAATAATGTTCGAACATATTTTTACGTTCGAATAAAATATGAACGAACATGAATACAACACGTTCGGTTCGTTCGGATCGAATAACAACCCTATACTTTACATCCTAGACTAGTACATAGTTACCGTATATGAAAAATAATTATTACCTTATTGATTCTTATTCCTACAAACTGGAGAATCAAAAAATGAAAGAATCTGCACCATTTCTTTTATTGAATCGGATCAACTAATGCAAAAAAATATACTTTCTTCATTCTCTATATTCACAGGGCACTAACAAAAAACAGATCTCAAAGGAGCTGGAGAGTAGTATTATTACTTACTATTTACTCCTCCCAATCCCTTCGTTATCGATGTCGTTCAATGCAACCCGAACCAAATGATCAAGCTCCTTCGTATTTTGAAAGCTTATGTCAATTACCCTCTTAACTGAAACAACTGCTGCTTCGTTCTTCGTTTCCATGAGCTGTGCATAAGCAGCTGCAAATGCTTCTTGTCCCTTCTTTGCAGCCTCCATAGCAGAATTCGTATCTCTTGTCTGATCCCCAAGCAAAAAATGAAGCTTTTAAGTTCATATTCTGAAAGAAGCATTTTGTTGATTAATGAACTTACAAAATCGAGTAGACGAGCGATGTTAGATCGATCGAGAGCAGCGTTTGAACTGATTTTTTTGGACAAACAAGTGTTTTCCCCAGTTGAGATACTGCTCAGGTTGTCTTTGTTAGAAGCTGATGATGATGGAGATTCACCTGTGAAATACCATGTTAATGACAAAAAATTAAGTTTCTAGAGTCGAGTTAATGTCATGTGAGGAGTACGCTCGGATATACCATATAAAAATAAAAGATCACACTGTAAAAGACTTAAACAAGTTAATTAATTATGGTTTACAATCCTTCTTATAAGCTAATCCAATTCTATTGGAAGTGTGTTCGGATATATCATATGAGAAGGAAAAGATCATGTAGTAAAAGACTTGAACAAGACAATTAACTATGGTTCACAATACTTCTTAAAAACTAATCGAAATTTTTCATGTGGAAAGTGTGCTCGGACATACCATATAAGAAGAAAGAGATCATACAGTAAAACATAAAAGACGTGAACAAGTCAATTAAATATGGTCCACAATTCTTCTTATAAACTAATCCAAATCTTTAATGTGAAGAATGTGCTCGGATATACCATATAAGAAGGAAGAGATCACACCGTAAAAGAACTGAACAAATTAATTAACTATAATCCACAATCCTTCTTATAAACTAATCCAAAAGAAAGTGTGTTCGGATATACCATATAAGAAGGAAGATATCACATCGTAAAATATTTGAACAAAACAATTAAGTATGGTCTAAAAGCCTTCTATAAACTAATCCAAAACACATCTAATTTCCGACGTGAGACAATTATCATATTGTTTCGAATCATATATTATTGTATTGAAAAAGTTGCATACCTTGAGGCAAAGTGTGCAGATTTGATTGCAAATCATAACAGAGGCTAGGTATAGTTGAACTTCTGCAATAAAGTAGCCTCAAATAAGCCACCTCCATACATTTAAAGGCCAAAGCAGCAGCAGCCATTTCATTGCATTTCTCATATTCATATGCACACTTTCTGCAAACAAAAAAAAATAGTGCCCTCAGAATCAACATGAAGTGAAGATTCGAGTTTTCGAGTTTCGAAAGCACAACTTTGTTCAAACTATTTACGTAATACTCTTACTTGCAGAGTTTGGCAGCGGTATCGTAAGATTGCACCAGATACATAGTTGGATATTCGACAGAATTTGTAGTGCAAGTCTCTAATAGTGAAGATCCACGGAGAAACTTCAAGCCAGCTTGAAAGTTTATGTAATTGCTTTCGGAATGGAAACAAAAATTCTGCAGAAGTTCATGCAAATGAATTATTAGAATCAATCGAACACGACAAAAAACGAAAGTAGGATAATTTAGAAAACTGAATCTAATGGACAAACCTTTATCTTTTCACCATGAACTTTAAGTTGTTCAGCTTCTCTAAGTACATCTTCACACTCTTTCAGTGAGATAGAAACATCATTTCCTTTATCAAGACATGCTTCCGAATCAGCAAGCCGGTCTCCCGAATTTGTAATGCAACTTTTCAAGGATCCTAAAGATCCCGGAGCTTGTCTTCCAGAATGACGAAGGCCAATGTTCAAGCTTTCCCTGTTTAATTCTCTAACTCTAACATCATTCCTAGGAACCGAAGGCCTCTTTCGGGACACCATAAATCTGGAACTCTCATAAGAAACTGGATCATGATGAGATATTTTTGCTTCATCATGATCAATTCTGTTTTTATGGGATCCTGGAATTTTCGATGAGCAAAACTTGGCACTCTTTGGCATCTGTACGGTATCTTCGTCGATGATTCTCTTGTTAGCTCTACGATTTGGTGTTACTTTTTCTTTCTTCATTGCAGTGATCTTTCTTTCATCACTATGCTTTTCTTTGAACATCTCTTCAGATTGACAAACTCGAGATTTCTTGTGCATTACTGGAATAACTTTTCTCTCATTCTGGTCGTTAACTTTATCTTCAAAACGCTTTAATTTTATCTTCATAGCTATTTGGTCAATCTTATGCCTCTTCATATCTAAGGAAGAAGCACTCGGTAAATCATGCACCCGATTCTCCTGGTTCTTCGCACTACTAGAAAAATTGTGAGCTACCACATTTGTATCATTAAGCACACTAGTTGCCAAGTGGATCTTTCTTGCTTTTTTGCCTGGATTTTCATCATCTGAAAGATGCAAAATGCACCGATAGATGACTGAGAATCCACAAGAGAGGGATAAGAAAACGGCAATAGAAAGCTAGCAAACCTCCATGTGAAGCATCAGATTTTCGTTTAGTTTCTAGTTCACGTGCCATCGACTTGTTCGTTGTAATAACTTCAGTCGAGCAAAAATTCCCTTGTACTTTGTTGTATGACAACTTTATTTTCTTTCTAGGATCAAGATTTGAATCCTTCATTTGATCAAAAGTGCAACTTTGGTCAAAATGATGCACACTAGCTGAAGTGATCCCAGCCACTAAATCGCCGAGGAGGCTCTGCTGAGTTTCCGGTACTGGAGCTGGAGGCAAAGCACGGACAGCTGCTGTAGTCTCGTCTTCACTAATGCTGCAACGGTTCATTCCTGGACTGAAAAATCCCGAAATTTCGTGAATGTCGAGAGATTAAGTTTTAAAAAATGAACTAAAATATGCACAGAAAAAAGGAACTTACAGCCAATCTAGCATGCTGCACACCCATCTACCAGGGAATTGGTTTGAGTTCTTATCATGACGAAGAAGACGCCACTTCTCACAGATGTCACAGCATACCCAATCTTCTTTAACTACTTCAGAAGCCACATCTTTATGCTCTAAACTACTGAAAAATAGTCCATTAGACGATGTTGTGATAACAGGCAGTGCAACTCCACATGTCTCGGACAAAGGCCTGTCAGTGTACTGCCTACATGCAGCATTTTCAAGTTTTTGTTTGCCAACACGAACAGTGTCAATCCTTTGTTTTTTATGTGGAGACTCCACTAAATGAGATGAAATCTCTATATGACTACCTAGTCCTTCATGAACACTATCATGGCTGAGATGACTATGCCGAATTTCCGCAACACACTTGCTTTCTAGCACTTCACAGTTAACATTCCTCAAACAGCCAGCTTTTGGAAGTGATTCGTTGCAATTTCGAGTATCTTCTATTCTTTTCATTCCATTAAGGGAGGTCCCTTTTACAGATGGAGGAATCTCAGATCCTTTGAGTTTAGTCGACTTCGTATTCAGCCTAGATTTCAACATGGCATCAGACTTGGCTAGTAAAGAAGCTGATCCATTCACAGTAGTCTTGCTTCCCCTACTCCCAGTTTTAGAAGGAACACTAAAAATCTGCGGGGCGCCTGCTGGATTACCACTCCATGGAGATTTATTAAGCAGGCCGTGATCAAATGGAGGATGGTTCTCAAGACTCTGAGAAATCACACCAGCAGCAACGGTTTTTCGTTTGTTTACAATGGAATCATTTTTTGTATGGTCAAATGCAAATTCAGCCGAAATCCCGTCTTTTTCTGGATGGTCAGCTCCCCTAAACAAGTTCTCCAAGTCCTCAGAAAGTGGTGAGAGCAACAAGCCACCAGGGACCTTGAAAGACGTCATTATCTGCAGCAAGAAATGAAAGTGTCATATCATTGAAGGATAGTAAGTGTTGGAACTTTCGAATAGGCTTTTCTGGTTATCCGAAATGTCAAAAATAAGGCAGACAATTAAGGCATGTAATAATGTCCTGATACATCCAAAATACTTAACAACTTTATAATAATCAAAGAATTGGGTGCTAACTAACTAACTACACAATGCTCTTTGACTTTTTGTCTCTAAGCTATAAGCAAATTTCAGTACAAAGCGGGATAAATGAGTTGTCAAAAACACCCCAACAAAAAGAGAGTTAAAGAGGAAGCAACAAAATCTAGGAATGATAAATGAGTCAAAAATCTAAACATAACTAAAACTTAATAAGCGTATAATTTCAAGTAAAGAGCAGAATTAACCACACCCTGCAATGTGAAAGAAAATATACCTGGAGAATTCTAGTAGGGGAGTCATCATACATTTTTGGAGACTCACGTGGCAATCCATCCCTTTCATCATGAGCCACTGGTAGTTCAGCACTATTCTTTCTCACCGTGGCATCACTCATCTTGATTCGAAGCTTCAAGTTATTTGATCCGGAAAAATTGCTTGACTTACTTGAAGATAATTCTGCTTCCTTGGGAAAGGCGTCAGCCATCTTATTTGAGGCATTAGCAAATGAAGTTCTCAAGGTTTGCGATGAGCTAACGCCTAAAGCAGAAGAGGGATCAGGAACCGAATCAACCTGAGGCATATGAAGCACATTTAACTAAATGATGAACTTCACTCTGATCTATAGAGTACAATTATAACACTTGATCAAGATTTTAAAAGTGCACTGATAGAGCAATATACCTTCATCACAGTAACATGAGGAAATGTAATGAACCGGGGAGGTTCTTTTATCCCTGAATATTTGGACTGAGACATTACTGAAGGAGGGCGCTGAGAAACAGGTAAAAATGAGCCGTAAAACCCAAATCTTGCTCCTGCCACCATAGAAAGAGATAAGACAAAATTTCTTTTCTGCTTAGGTACAGAGGAAGACAATGTCAATGTACCCAATTTTTCTTCAGAAATGACTCCTTCGAAGTCTTTTTGGTGATGCCCCAATAGACTTTGAATCTTGTCTCCCTACATTATTAAATGGAAGTACCCAATACTCATAAACATAGTGAAATTCAAATAAAATGAAAATGCAAACATTTCAGCAGATAATTCATACTATAGGGCAAGTAGCAGCCAGTGATCATCAAAAGAAGCAGCTAAAAATCATTGAATGCTAACTTTATGTCAAAAACTCCGTTCAGGAACTTGTAAAAATAGCCATGAAATACAGGAAACTCCATGAAAAAATGTATACAATTGTTCTACAGGTAAAAGCATTTTGTGATCCATTTTCAAATCATTCACTAATACAAACATGCTTTTATTATATCAACTTAGACCATAGCTGTTTATCAACTAAATCATGGAAAGCAAAGGAAGTACAATTTCAAAGTGACAGCAAAATTCTGAAGGCCTTACAATATAACTAAGTGCGACATCAGGGTCCATTTTTGTACTATCATTGGTATGCAAAATCTCTTCTCCTTCAAATTTAATCATCCTTGGCCCACGTCAATTTCACATGTAACCCCTTTTCTTCCTGTCATCAATTTCTTCAAAAAATTACTCCAACAATATCTCTCTCCAAATTAATGCGACAAAAAGAAAAAGTTAAAACCAAACAAAAAACAAATTTTAATCCGAAACACCCACAACCCATATCCCTAAACTCTCTAAAATAAAAAACCCATCTCCTTCACCACCCATACAAGACAGAAACTTGAATCACTAAAACCCTTTTTTACTCTCCTTTTTCCTAAAAAAAAAAGTTAACCGCAACCCATAAAATCAAATCAAACAACTCAATTTTGATCAAAAGGATTCCGGTTTCAATGATGTTCGTATTGGGTATATTTAATTAGTTAATAAATGTATATTGCGTATCTCTTTTAACTTCAGTTTTCACACTAAGCAGCAGAGCAACCCATACGGAATAACAGAAGATTGAAGGACGCGCTCACTTCTTTTGATCTTTTTCTCTTACTTTTCGTTCGCTTTTCAGCCAGTTTTCCCTTCCAAAGTCCAAATCCGCTCCTTTTCTGTATTACCGCTATTACGTAATGCTTGGGAATTGGGAAAACTGTATATTATAATATATTATCAAATTATTACTTATTTCAATAAATAGCCCACAATATGGGCCATCCGACCCGACAAAGGCCTGCAAAAAATAAATACTATTAAAAAATATTGATTAACTTTTAAAAATGATTAATATTAATAAGTAAATAAAATCACATTTTTTCGAACTGGTTACATTGTTTAATACTTTAAATATTAATATTTTTATACAATAAAACATACTATTGAGCGATTGTCATTTTTTAATGATGTAACATTGAATAGAGTTATACTAGTGTGTATGTGTACGGATCATGATCAATCATTCACACTAGGTCAACTTGTTCGGGCAATTGGAGCAGATTTTTTAATAAATTTTGTATAAATATGATAATTTAGAAAAAAATGTCATTAAATCAATTTCGTGTGCAAAAAAATGAAAATAGACTTTATAGTAGATTTTAGTGATAATCTCATCAAATAAAAAATTATCAAATGAAAAATGTTATAAAAATAATCACAAACCCTAATGTGTTTTTATTGGCGAGATGCAATTTCGATTACCATAGTTTTTTGTAATTTTGATATCCAAAATTTCATATTATGATAATTCCCCAAAATTTGAAGTAAAAAATTAGACTCTATACTTTATAACTATGTATGGGAACCGTTGGCCGGCATCTCAGCCGTTTATTCAACGGTTCCGGTCAAACCGGCCCATCTGACCGGTTTAATTTACAAAACCTCCCATAGCAATTAATGACGTGAGGTCGCGAGCCCTCTTTTCCGGAGGCAAAAGAGGAGGAAATATCTATCTAGTTTTCGATAGCAAAATACCCCGTCTAGTTCTGGGTTCTCGTTTTTTCTCTACTATATTTTCTGAATTTTCCATTTTAGGTGTTTCTTTTGGTTATTGAGGTTTACACGGTTGAATAATCTTATTTAGATTGAAGGAAATTGGATCACATGTAAAGGGTAAAGAGATTTATCTTGCTTTGCTTTTGGTGCATATAGGCAGTAGATAATGGACAGAAAATGTGAGGTTTACGCGGTTGAAATATCTTGCTTTGCTTTTGATTCTCTAAGTATCTTAAACTGTCTTCCCAATGCTCATTTTCAACTGTCAGTCCCATCCTTAGTATGAAGAAATCCAAAAACTTGGGTGTATATCTGGGTTTTCTAGAACAAAGATCCGTCAATCTCTGTATTCCATCACCGTTGGAAAACAAATATTGCATCAATAATGATTTAAAGTGTACAGACGAACAGGGGTGGGTTGTGGTGCACAAATTGATTTTGGATGAAATTTTACCTTTGTGCATACCTTTTGGCTACTTGTTTCCGGCCTGACCGGTCAGCTAGCCGACGGTTTATATACACAGCTTGATAAATTGGCAAAATCAGTTCTCAATATTTAGTATGTTTGTCATAATTGCTCTTTATTTTTAATTTTATCAAATGAGATCATCGGTAATATCAAAATTTATGGACATTATGCAAATTCGATCACTATAGTTTTTGACAATATTGGTACACAAAGTTTTATAATTCTGATAATTTAATCCCCAAAATCTGAAGGCAAAAACAATTTCACTAGTATATAAGTTTTGACAAAATTAATTATCAATGATTAATGTATATATTATAATTGTTCCCTATTTTCAATTTGACAAATGAGATAATCTATCAAAATCAAATTTTAAGGACTTATTTTACTACTTTAGAGGTTGATTTACAAATATTGAAAAATTGAATAATTAAATTTGCCAAAATTTTAAGTTTGTGAATTTATTGTACCATTACAAAATATGATGACAAAGTTTGTAAAATATGTACAAACTTGAGGACTAAAAGCATAATTTTCTCGTTTTTTATGTATAGAATTGAAGACATAAATAAAATCATTGACATTAAATTTCCAATTAGTTAATTATATTGAAAAATTTATCGCCACAGATTTATTTATTTATTAGTACATTGATTGCTGACTCGGCAACTGAAAGAGAATCTACAATAAAATAATAATAAAGAAAACTTTGGGGGACCCACAAATGATTTCTACTCTCAATTTTAATTGCGAACGAAAATGGGATAGAGACCTTTCCCCAATATGATTCTTGACATCGGGAAAATTTTAGGGTTAGGGCATATCAATTTCTTCTCTGAAGCACTTTCCTTTGTTTTTTGTTTTCGAGTGTTTATGATTCATGGAGATTCTTGGTATTGATAAGTTTTAAACTAGGCGTGTATTTTTTCGTCCTGTAGGTTTGTGACTATTGGCGCTCCTTGCTGTCTTTTTCTTCAGCTTTGTCCGTGTAGCGGTTGTGTTTTTAGATAGATTCGAAAGTGGTAGTGACACTGCATTCCAATTAGGAATTCTGGTTTTGAAATCAAAGCGACGGTATTCGGTATTAGGGGTTTTCGGGATGTTCCAAATTTTGGGTGATATTTTATCCTGTTGAATTGTTGTGATTAGCTAATGTTTAGGTTCTTTTCTGGGAAAGTTTTTTTTGGGGAATCTTGAGTTTGTGAGAAGTGAATGCATCCTCTTGTCGTGGAATATCCTCGTGAAAGTGGAATGGTATTGATTCCAACCCGGTTTGTGTGGCCTTATGGTGGGAGGGCCGTGTACATCAGTGGATCCTTTACGGGGTGAGTGTTTGCGCCAATATATATACATGCTATTTTTTCTCTCTACTTCCTGTAATCCTAACTGATTTTCTGAATTCTTGATGGAAAATTTCCAGGTGGACGCAATGGCCAATGACACCAGTCGAAGGTTGCCCTACAGTATTCCAGACAATTTGTAATCTTCCTCCTGGTTATCACCAGGTTGGAATTTTTAATTTCTTTTAATTTTTTTGTGCTTCGTATTTTTTTCTACCGTTCACATTTGAAAATTGAACTTTTACTATTGTACCTACATATTCCATATGAATTGCTAATACATGTGATGAAAATTCGTTCTTTCTCATCATATGTTTAATTTTTTAGATTTTAAATGATAACATTAGCTGAATTTTTGCTAATTTTTCTACAGTATAAGTTTGTCGTTGATGGTGAATGGAGACACGATAAGCACCAGCCTTTCATAACTAGTAATCTTGGGACTGTGAATACTATCCTCTTAACACATGAATCAGAATATTCTCCAGCAATGCTAAGTCCGCAAGTATCCCCATCAGGTCATGTGTCTAGTATGGATGTGGACAAGGAGGCCTTTCAGCATGTGGTGTGTAATTACCACTTCTTGGATAATTTAGTTTGTATATTAATTTAAAGAAAGTGTGAGTTATTAATCTGGAGAAAAATGTAACATGTATTCCCATTTATATGTGACTATATTGCTTCCGCGTGAGGCAGAAAAAAAATATTTTTTCATATGTTTCCCTTTCACTTTTCAGGCCCAGGTGTCAGAGTTGCTGTCATCTGAAATTTCTCCAATGATATCAAAACCAGATCTGAAAATATCCAGCCAGCGTGTTGCTGTATTTTTGTCATCACACTTGGCCTATGAGTTGCTCTCTGAATCTGGAAAGGTAATCATATTAAATCTATAGTTCATAGATATCTTGTTCACATTGAAAATATGTTCATGTTTGCAGGTTATTGCATTGGATGTGGAACTACCTGTCAAGCAAGCCTTCCATATTTTTTATGAACAGGTACCAAGAGCACATTTCCTGCTTAAGCAAATTTTTGTAGTTCATAGATATCTTTGCCCTTAGAAATTCTGAAAGTTTTTATTTTTCATATTTTGCAGCTATTGATTTATCATTACATTTATGTGTTAGATTGACTAACTCTCCATGGAACCATACTCTGTCCTCAGTTTTTTTCACTTTTTGGTTTCAAGGGAATCTCCATGGCACCCTTATGGGATTTCTCGAAGGGAAAATTTGTAGGAGTTCTCAGTGCTCAGGATTTTATTTTAATTATGAAAGAGGTATAGTCTACTGTTATCTCTGACATCCTTGTTATTGAAAGTCATCTGGCATCTTGTCAGAGTTATTTTTATCTCATTGCGGCAACTGATTTTCGATAATCATATATAAGATTTATAGTATTGTACTTGTTATCAAATGCTACCACAACTAAGTGGCTTCGACCCCTCAGTGTCACTCAAATGGAAATGAATTATTTATTCCTGTAAATGTTCTATTTTCAGTGTCAACTTATTTATTTTTTCACCTGCATGTATACACTAAGATGTGCCTGTAAAATTTATGAGGGCATCTAGCGTCCTATTTTTTCTGATTTATTTTATCTAATTTACGTCAGAAGTTTTGATCTATGATTTTGTTGCTGTTCTCAATGTGTGGCAGCTTAGAAGGCATGGATCCAATTTGACAGAGGAGGAGCTTGAAACGCACACAATATCTGCATGGAAGGAAGCAAAGTCATACATAAACAGCCAAATTAATGGCCTGTCTAGAGTCATTTCAAGAGGACTTACACATGTGAGTCATTGTTTTCTCTGTTTAGAGTCGCCAAGTGTAATCTGAGCTAGCGTACTTATGATCTGTAAAAATATTATCAATTTAGCAATTCTTATGACATCATGGTGGTGATATTCAGGCTGGGCCTGATGACAGTTTGAAGGATGTTGCTTCGAAGATTTTACAAAGTGGCTTTGCCACAATTCCAATTCTTCATTCTTCATCAGCTGATGGCTCAAACCCTCATCTGCTGCATCTAGCATCACTTTCTGGAGTATTAAAATGTAAGAATTAAACATTTCCAAGTTTGCATAGAAGAATCGAGAATGGTGCACGTGAATATAACAAAAATGCTCTACAGGTGTTTGCAGATTCTTTAAGCATTCACCAAGTTCGCTGCCAGTGCTTCAGTTCCCACTGTCAGCAGTTCCTGTAGGCTCTTGGGCCCCCAAAATCGGAGAGCGAAATCAACGGCCTCTGGCAATTATGAGATCGAGTGCTTCGCTAAGTGCGGCCCTAAATTTATTAATTCAAGGTATATGCATATCATTTATCAAATGAATGCAATCTGCAAGAAGTGTTTTCCGTCCATTTCTTTCTTCTGCAATTATATGTAGAAGTGCATATGCTAATGAATTCAGTTCTGCTTATTCTTCGTGTTTCATTATACCACAGCTCAAGTTAGTTCAATCCCCATTGTCGATGATAACGACTCCTTAGTGGACGTATATTCTCGAAGGCAAGTGTTATTATGTGCTGCTGTTAATGTCTTGGGTTAATTAATGATTTCATGCAATTCACATGTCGTTGGTTTTTCAGTGATATAACTTCGTTGGCAAAGGACAGGATTTATACACACATTAATCTTGAAGAGACTACTATTCATCAAGTAAGCATATTGTGACATAATGCTAATAAGCACATTGAATTGAAGAAGAAAATGAATTATTGCAAGTATCTTATAAGACGACATATATCTTATCGAGTTTCTGTTTTTAATACAGGCATTGCATTACAGAGATGATCCCTTGTCACCCTATGCACACCACAATCAGAGATGCCATATGTGCTTGCGGTCCGATCCTCTTCACAAGATCTTGGAGAGATTAACTCAACCAGGTTACCATTTTGTTTTTTTGCATCCTCACGGGCACATAGAAACATACGGTGGAACCCCTCAAAAATGAACTTTTTGCAGGTGTGAGACGCCTTATTGTCGTTGAAGCTGGGAGCAAGCGTGTAGAAGGCATTGTTTCACTGACAGATGTGTTTCGGTTTCTCCTGGGTAGCTAAATTGTGGAACCTTAGACTACACCCTTCGCAAAATAGATGATTCTCGATATATTACACGTTTGGATTGGCCTGGTGGCTGTCTATGAAGAAAAATAGAGTGGATTTGAAGGTTCTGAGATTTGATGAATGGTGATTGGCAAGTTATAAGAGCAGAGAAAGTGAATGAGGTTGTAAAAAGGGAATAAGGAGAGGGGTGTCTTAGAGATTCTGATGAATCTTTGTTTTTTTCTTTTACTTGTTTGTCTAATTTTCTGAGCATTGTTTATTCGTCTCTTATTTATATCCCTTGGAGAAATTTTTTGCATTGAATCAAAATCTTGGGTTATTTTGATTGCTAACAAAGGTAATTTTGGGGTATCATTGGATCAAGGAAATTATATAGTTGTTGATTAGGGTCCTCTTTTGAGACCTGTACAAATTTACTTGTATAGATATCATACAATATCATTGAGAATGAATCACATATCTTTAAAATAGTGTAAATATGATATTCTTAACATTTGTAAATTGTATGCAAAACTTGTGAAATTTCAATTTTGTTCCAGAATTACCATTGGGTAAATAGTAGTGGTTTTAATCTTTTCTTGTGTGAGAGGTTTTGATAATTTATATACTCTTTTTAAAATTTTCAAAATTTGGATACATAGTCATTATATATTTTTAAGGTTAAATAATCAAAATCAAAATTATGGACGCATTTAAACATTAACGAGTGTTATAATCAAATTTAAACGATTTTGAAACATTAAGGGTCAACTACACAATTCTTAAACTTTGAGGGTATGTTGTTTACAAATTTTAAAAGTTTGGAGATCAACAACACACATTATATCAATTTCGGGGCTTTGCATTCAATATACAAACTTTTGGTCACCGTTTTTATACTATTGTAGAGTTCGGGAGTTATAGACAAACACCACTCCAATATCATTTATGTTATGAAAAAACTAATGTACCTTTATTTTGCAATATACAATCTTTATGGAGGTACAACGCATATCTAATGCAATAAATCTAACATTATTTTTAATATATACAATAAAACATATTATAAACTAGTATCATGATTTCTCAAATCGTTATTTTAACGCACACTGAACAAAATCATGTTTGTCATCATTGTTAAAATCAGTTGTATCGTAATTTGAGAAATGACTAATTATCTCACTTTTAATAATTAAAATATAATCGTCTTTTTTTATAGATATAATAATATATTAATATTTATTCATAAATCACAATTATAATACCATAACATTACAAAACACATTAAAAATTCACAATTATTTTATTTCACTACACCTCACTACATCACAATCTTAAAAAATTGAACAAAACAAACCTTGTTTTTTCATTTGATAGTTTATTTATTTTCTACAAAATAAACGCAACAAAATCGAACAACAAGAAAAGCAACAAAATCCAACACCAAAACTAAGCCTAAACTTGATGAGTAAGTTTGAGTAAATTGTGTTATAAGTTGGTTAGAAGTATATTTTGGTTTTAAGGATGGTTTCAGTAGGTATAGCTCAATTTTAAAGGTTATAGACATTTAAATCGAAGGTGAGTGGAATGATTGAGAGCAACATGTAGATTAGACTGTAAATGCATTCATGTTATTACTATATGTTATGAATTTTGCTATTCTTTCTATGGATATCGTATGATTATGGTTTTTACATGTATGAAAACCTATGTGTGTCTAGTTTCAGAGGAAATTTATGTTTTATGAAAACTGAAAGCAGACCAACAAGTTATTTTATGATTCACAGAAACAATAAAGTTTTGTCCCTATAGGCATGACATAATGTTGTAGGTCTGATCTCGCATTTTTAGAGAGCTCTACTAAAAATGGTTATTTTTATACGTTTTTATAATATTGCGTCAGCTTTCCAATGAGTATTTTTATGTGATTATTAGATATCATTTGAGCTCTAAAAAACGCATAGTTTTACACTGTCGACAGACTGTTATGCAGTTTCTCAGGTAGTTTTTGACATATGTACATGTTTATGTGATGTTATGTAAAAATTCGAGAGTTTGTGGATGCACAACTCTGATAACATGTCAGGAGCATGATTTCAATCACTTTATGATCTAGATAATCAGTTTCAGTTAAGTGATCACATTGGATCTGATTATTAAGGAGTGAAGTATGGATGAAAGTTGTAAATATCGATTGATTGGCCGTGCTTTCTGTCTATTTATGATAATAAGCGACTCATGACTTATATTCATTGATTCTTGGTGATGCATAAACCAATGATTAATGCATGGGCCATAACTGCTATGTTGGCAAATTGAACATGATAAGAATAAAAGTTTAAAGATTATGTGTTTATGTTTATGTGTTATGTAATGTGTTAAATTTTATGCTTATGTATGTATGTATTTCATTATTATATTATTTGTTTGTTCTCATTATTATCAGAACCACTCAATGAAATACTGTTATACATGTAGTGAATACTACCAATCCTCGAATCACACTTATGCTATAGGTCATTGGAACAAAGTCCGCGACTCGTAAGCCTCCTGATCATGCCTCAATCTACACGCTTAGGTCCCGGACGAGATCACCAATATGTGATGCGATTGTGGTATCTTACCTTTCCCCATACCCACATCTATCCTCGGTCTTGACCCGCCGCTAGCGTAAAGCTCTTAGCGATCAACACCGACCCTCGGATCCTATGCAAACAACCCGAGACGCCACCATCCGAGACTCATCCATGTGCAACCGATGTTGTCACATGAAGCTTGCCTCAGCACGATGCCTGATTGGAGATGGTAAAGAAGAAGAAAGAACGTACACCACATATAAACCATAACACCGTAGCATAATAGATTGAATTTTGATTAAATGTTACCACCCTAATATTAATTTTCTCGAACACCCTTATCGCCAGCCTCCTTGATGATTCTCATTCTTAACCTTCCTAAGATCCACCTTATGTTTATACTACTACTTGTCATACCCCATATGATGTAGTCATCCCTTAGTTTCTCTAACATTCTAATTTTTCTTCATATTTCCATATTTCCTTCCCACAGTCATGAGCTCATTTCCTCTTTTGGGCCTCTTCTGATAAGTCAACTGTCCTTCTTGGTCCAATCATAATAACCCATACCAAATTTGATGATGTTTTGCCCAACCCGAATTGGTCATTTTGTCCATGTGGCTCATGTCTTGCACGTGATCACTGCCTCATATTTTTTAACTCACACATCCTTGTTCGGCTTGTTGTTACATTCTCTACGATGAGGTGGTACGCAAACAACAACGTCATCGTTGGGTTCATAGTCAGGATGTATGTTTTGATGGTGTCGAACGTCTCATTAGAAAATCATCCTTTCTTATTGAAGGAGTAACCTCGTTCGTTTGCATAATTTCATATGCCTCAATGCACTTTCTTTTCCAAACAATTCAACCACCTCCCACCATAGGTAGTTTCCAACGTTTCCATTAAGAAGTTCTGGAAACGTATCTTCGACGAATCCACATTTGTTCTTGGTATAGAGGACATTCGCTATATCCCCTCTCAATTTGTCGTAATTGGCCACAAAGAGTGCCTCACTAACGAACAGTTGCATGAGATTATTCGAGACATGCAGAAAATAAGGCGAGTTTGAGTGTACCGCCTTCATTATCTCTTTGGACACACCGGCATCATCTTGCTATGATATCATGTTGAATATACGGAAAAAAATAAATTTGAGAAATAAAAAATTTCATTTCGGTTTTTGATAGATTCAATGAATGAATAATAACAAGCGTTTATCGTATATATACCCACTCAAGATTTCTTAACTAAAATATAGATTAAATATATATAGTATATATCAATTATTCAATATATTGAATATAAGATGTATTCGATAATTTACTTTCTAACATATCGATATATTTACATTCCCATGTAGTGAAAGGGGAAGACTATATTTCATTGATTTTTTTACGTATATTTTGGAATGCAAAAAAGAATGTAATCTTTAACGTGGAACCCTAAAAGGAAAAGAAAACAACGAGGCATAACCTATTCGGAACAAATCAATGTTTTCATACGGTCCGGTTCTTCAAATTTCGCTATGTACCGGTATTTTTTTTTGTACCACCCGGTACCTGGTATTAGGGTCGATTTATAGGTTTTTCGGGTCTTAGCCTAAAACTAATTAAATATTAATTTTTTAAAAAATAAAATTTGATACCGACCAGTATACCGATCCGTACCGATATGAAAATATTGGAACAAATCCAACATAGCACAACATCTTTACAAAGTGTGAGTACACTTTGGATAGTGTAGATGAATTTACAAACTCAAAACACATTAAACAATCATCGCATCAACGCACATATCCATGATCCCTACATTTCACATCACTTAGGCACGTTTGGAACATCGTTTGATAAATAGCAGTGAGGTGATATAATTGTATTGTGCTGTGAGGTGAACTGATCGTGATTTAAAAAACTGTTTTTGAAACAATGGTGCAGTGATCGTGATGTCATAAAATAATTTTTTTGTCCTTATTTTTAAATAATTGTTTATAACTTAAAAATTATATTTCATATTATTTTATGATAAATTCGTTATGTTAATCCTACATTTTTAAATTGTTATATATATTTTTTATAGTTTGAACATGTAATTGATAGAATATAAAAAAATATTGATTATAATTATTTTTTTAAAAAAATAAACTATAATTTACCAATGGTAAAATTGACATTTGGTAGGTTCGTTTCGGCAGCTGTTGGGTTAAACCAACTATGAACTCATCGCTATTTTCTGCGGTCGTACGAACGTTGTTATTAATGATGCTTGGTTAAAATACAATACAACTACGGTACGTCCACCACACCGGGCGGTTGACTGAGTTTCCAAACAACACGAATGATTTATTGATATCTTAATGGTATATAACTCTTAAAAATATTAATTATACTAGATTAATAATTCAATCTCTTATTCATGGTGCATATTTTTTAAAAATTAACATTTGTCACATTTATATTTTTTCGTTATTAAGAGAGCACAGTCAAATTGTGAATTAACGGTTCTTATTACTTGACTAATGTCTACCGTTCATTATTAAATTATTAATTATTCGCTATTTGTAAACTAATTATTATACGGATCCAAATAATATATTGAACGTAACACAATCATATAAGACTTTGTCCAAACTCAATAATTGAAGTAATTGTGTGAACATTAAATATAAATATAAATATAACTTAAAATAAAATAAAGTTCGAATTTTAAATTAAGATAAGTGTGTTATTCGTTCATTGAATCTCATTAAAATGTTTATAAATTATCATAATTTATAATAATGCAAAATATTTTTAAATAATTAAAATAAAATAATATTAATCCCTAAGTTGTTGACAGCATGCAATCCGCTAAATTTAATACATGTGGAAGGCTGGTTGCTGCATGATAGCGACAAAACAAATTATCTATTACTAATTGAAGAAGCATAACTAGTAAATAATTTAAAAAGGGTGACACGCCTGCCTCTAATTTGAAATCCGTGTAAATGAATCTTTCAATTCATAAAATTGCAAATATGATACATTATTTGAGCAAAATATGCATTTGTAGGTCTTCAATTTCAATTAAATACACGTGAGATATCTCAAGTTACAAATACCGTTTATCATTGATCTTTTAACGACGCTATGAATATTTTATATTTTATGCAAAATTCGCTAATATCAAGGGTTTTTTATAGTTTTTCCAATTATAAAGGTCTTATTTGCGTGCTTTGTGGACAAACATGTTAATTGAAAACATTTATCAATTTAAATGGAAAACCAATGTGTCATTATTGTTATTTCGTAAGTCAGTGGCTATTACCTTTACAGAGTTCATAAATTGGACAATTTTCTAAATTTTAAAAATAATAATACAATTTCCCACCTATTTAATCGGCCAATTGTTAGCATTACTTAACAAAGTGCAAAGACAATATCAATGTCTTTCATTGTATTCCTTTTCTTCACAACTCTACTCTCAATTTCAAATGCAAATTCCCATGTTTTCAACCCGATTCGTCTTTTCGAATCCGAGATCCACTCGGGCTGCCTGAGTTGGCATCTCGCTGTTGAAACAAACAACATCCAAAGATGGAAGGTCGTCCCAAAGGAATGTAAGAAATATGTCGCTAGTTACATCGAAGGTGATCAGTTCTTCCGTGACGTTACTTTCATCACAGATGCGGCTATACTACACGCCAATACATTGAACTTAGTCGGTGATGGCAAAGAAGTATGGATTTTCGACACGGATGAAACTACACTCTCGAATATTGCATACTACCGACGGTTTAACGTCAATTACGGGTATTCTTTTAAAGATAATGTTAAAATAATCTTTTAAATGGGTGGATTCTTTCCCTTAATCTCAGTATTTCACGTTCTCCCATCGTTATTTCGGCCAGACTCTCTAATTCCTATATGGTATCGGAGGTGGTTCGGTTCATTTCAAGTTGAAATCTTATGGTTGGATTTTAGAGGGAGTGTTGAATTTGTCTCATATTACTATAAGAAGTAGGATTGATTATGTTTACAAGGATGATAATTTAATCACATAATGATTTATTCAAGTCTTTTAAATGTGTGGTTTCTTCCCTTAATCCCGTTCGTTCACTTCCATCGTAATTTTAGCTTGAGTCTATAATTTCAACAGATAATGATATTTTTGATGTGGGATTATCACCGTGCTATTCATGTT
This sequence comes from Utricularia reniformis, assembly GCA_009725065.1. Taxonomy (NCBI): domain Eukaryota; kingdom Viridiplantae; phylum Streptophyta; class Magnoliopsida; order Lamiales; family Lentibulariaceae; genus Utricularia; species Utricularia reniformis. Next base: position 213,293 of record RWGZ01001025.1, read on the forward strand.
TGTAGGGCGAGACCATACAATAGTACTGAGTTCTACGAGTGGCTTAACAATGGATCTGCGATATCGATTCTACCTGTTCTTTATATGTACAATCATGTACTATCTCTCGGAATAAATACCATTTTCTTGGACGGGAAATCGGAGAGTATAAGAGAAGCTAGAGCTTCCAATCTCTTGAAGGCTGGCTACAAAAACTATTTGTTTCTCTTCTTAAAGTAATGAAAACTTTTTAATTATTTAAAAATAGCTTTAAATAGAATTGATTTATTTTGCTATATGGTTGTAGAGGAGAAGAATATAGGGAATATACAGCCGCGGAGTTTAAGACAAAGATTAGGACGAAGCTGGTGAATGAAGGGTATAAGATCGTTGGTAGTATCGGAGATCAATGGTCAGATTTATATGGAGAAAACACGGGAGAGAGGATCTTCAAAGTTCCAAATCCTATGTACTATGTGTGATCATATGACTTAAATCAGCTTCATATTTTATGTAAATTATAGTAATGTTTTGTAGCAAATAAAAATGACTCCTAGATGCCCGTGGAGGTTTCTCTATGAGTTGTTCAATGTAATGTTTGGTTTGTTGTAAAAATTTGGTTTGTTTAAAATGTAATTTTGGCTTAATATTTGATGTAAAAATTCTGAATGTATCCGAAAGTGTAAGTAGTTCAATTCATAAGATAATCATATCAGACGTATTTGAATAGTGTTAGGAGAAATAGCGTTGATGTTACATTATTATAATTTCTTGTGAGGTAATCGTAGTATAAATTATTGTGATTTCTGGAAAACAACAGTACAATGATCGTGAAATCATGAAATGATATTTTTACCTTTAATTTTAATTAATTTTGGATTAAATTATAATTTAATAACGATAAAAATTAAAATTTTAAAAGTGTATTTTACTGACAAATGAGGAAAGCATATTGTCAAGAGACCGTTGTTTTCTTGCGTTTAAAATAAACACAAATTTATTGATGTTTGGTTTTACTAAATAGAATTATCGTACGTCGACCATACTCCACCACTCACCATGATTCCAAACACAACCAACCATTGTAAAACATAATTGTTGTGGTCTGAAAATCGGGGGTGTCAACAGTCGTTCGGTTAGTTGCAAGACGAACTCGGTTTTAATTTATTTTGTATGGGAAAACGATTTATAATCAAATGAAAAAGACAAGACAATTTTAGAGTGGAAAACTCCTGAAAGAAGGGGAAAAAACCACTTGACTAAGAGCTGGAAATGCTCTTAGTCGATCCAATAATTAAGTTATTCATTACATATGCCATGTTTGTTATTTAGAAATAACAAGTGAAGGGAAAACTTAAGGGGAACATGAGAAAACCGAAGAAAAGGAAGATTGTTTTCGTTCTCAAGTGTCCCTTTTATTGGCATTTCCTGCTGTTTGAACAGTAGAGTTTCATTTTGTGCTTGTCCCATGTGGCTAGGTCGGCTTGTGTTGGGCGGGACAGCCGCCGGGCGTAGCCTTATCCCGCTGCGCGGCGCCAGAACTTTCGGCGCTACTAGCCGGTTGTCTCTAGGTCAAAGGAGGCTCGTATGAGTCGGTCAGGCACACATCTGACAAGATTATGAGAGACTATTGTCACATGTTTGAGGAGTGCGGATTGTCCGAAGCGTAATCTGTGCGTCCTGGACCGATCGGTCCCGATGAGGAGGAGAACACATGATTCCACCGATCGGTCCCGATCATTAAGAACGGGTCTTCGGGTCTGACTGTTCTCGCCGGCTCGTCCATTCGCGTGAGCTGGATCTCCAAGTTCGGCTTATGTCACTTGGCTGACCTAGCTAAGCTTGGACCTAACCAGGTTCGGGGTATCGGGTTCCAAAGGTCTCATCACTAGCCCCTCGGACTTTATCGCCATCGTGTTGGCGATGTAAGTTCGATCACCAGATTGAGAGCGTTTGAGGCGGGGGTGCCCGATCGAACCAACGAAGGACCGTACCCGAACGGGTTGTGACAGCGTGCTTGAGGACCGATCGTGTACTTAAGAAATTTGAAAGTATCAATTTTCAAATTTGAAATCTGTAACAGCCATGGGGAAAAGCGTAATTCTGGACTCTATAATAGCCTGCGCATTTCCGTATTCCAAAGGGGGGACAGACCGTCAGACTGCAGCCACCTGCAGGGGTGATATGTCACCCTGTGAGTGGCCAATGCACGGCTATAAAAGTAGGGATTTCGGTAGTGTGCAACAACTACTGCATTTCGCGAAACGAAAATCTGAGCCCTAGAGTTCTCTGGCGATTTCTTTCGACTGTCTTCAAACTCCGATTTCCTCTCAAATCTTAAGGTAACCATCCATGGTACCCCGTAGGGCTAGGTATCCGATTGTCTCTGAGATGGACCTCGAAGGATTTCGGGTCAAATTTTCAATCCCTAACCATTATCCCATCTGGAGGGGGAAGGAAGACGTTCTTTGCTTCCTTCCCGATGAGATGAATGTTCATGCTACGGCCTTACCTGTTAGCTACGCCTCCATGAGGTCTGGCCTGCGATATCCCCTTCATCCTTTCGTCGCGGCAGTACTTCGGGAGATTCACTACCCCACATTCGCTCTTTTTCCAAGCAGTTACGTTTACATAGTAGCCTTTATCTTTTACTGTCATAGGCAGGGGGTAGAACCAACCCTGAGAGATTTTTTCAACCTGTTCTCGGTGGGATCCCGGAGGGGAAGAGGTTGCTAGGAGGTCGTAAGTTGTACTATCTAGCAACCCGAACGAAGGATTGCATTATCGTTGACAATGAAGATTCCCTTCATGAATGGGACTCTTGCTATGTCTGGATAGACATCCCGATGGAAGACATGTCGAAGGTCACCTTCCTAACCTCCCATCGTGACATCGGGAAGTTGGACCGAACCCGGTTCAACCCATCCCGCCAGGACATCGCCAATACCTTGGCAAAGCTTCCTCCTCCCGAAAGGCGTCTGAAACGAATAGACATACTTCGGGAGAAGAAGCTGCTAGAGATAGGGGTGGCAGGCAGGACCGGTGCCCCTACCCTGAAGGGGATATTATCTAACTCTGACTCGTCAGATTAAGAAGGATCGGGTATGACTTTTGCTTGCTTTAATTCATATCTTCTGATCCTTATTATTTTTCTTTTGCAGATTCCACAGATATGATGTCTGGAAACCGACTTGCCGTATTGGCTACTGCTACAAAGGCCAAGAAAGACGCCCAACTGCAGGTATCCAAGCCAACCTTCAACGCCGCTGCTGGGTCTTCGCGATTGGCGGGAAGTTCCAGCAGTCAGAGGCCGGAGCCTCGATCGATGGAAGAGGTGGACGATGTGATTTCTAAAAGAATTCGCTCGTTAGGCCTTCCCGCCATGTACATAATCGGAAATAACTCACCTGTTGATCTTAACGTCGTGCGGTTGTTGCTGCAGGGGTCAATGCAGGTGGAGGATGTTCCCCCATATGGAGGAAAAAAGTGTCAAAACCTCCTGTCCCTCCAACAACGAGCAAGCGGGGCCCCGAAGAGGACGCCCCGAGGCAATTCAAGAGGTTGCGGTCGGCGGTGAGTAGGCCCGCAGCCTCGATCCCGGCGAAAGGGATCACCATTGGGGAGAGATCGGTCCCCCCAACATCGAGCCCGGAATCCGTTCGGGAGGCTATCCAGGAGATGGTGGCCTCTGTTTCAAAATCTCGGGGACTGAAAAGAGTCCACCCCTCCTGGAAAGACGCCGCTCTTGAAGAATACCGGCTTTTGGGGAGAAAGTACCCACCCGGTATCGACGGCGCACTCTCCGGCCTGGTGTTATCCTATCTGGAGTCCCAGGACGTGGTAATTTATCTTCAACTCTCGTCGCCCGATCGGGTTTTTGTTCTGATCAAGGCTATTTCTTGCAAGCACATAGAAGGGCTTTGGACCTTGCCTCTGCCGTCCAGCTAAGCCGAAACATCTCGTCGGCTTCTGAAGATTTGGAGAGTCGACTTGCCTTCGCTCAGCGGCAAGTCGAGATTAAGCAACAAGAGCTGGAATCGGTCCGGGTCTATCGAGACTATTTGAATGGAGAGCTGCTCGGGGCGGGTACTGAGCTTTCGCTAGCTACCTCTAAGGCGGGAGAAGCCCAAGCAACTGCGAACTCCGCAACGGCCCGTGTTTTGGAACTAGAGCGTTAGATCCAAGAGCTATCTGACGAGAGCAACAAATTTTTCCTTAGGTCCCAGGAGGAAAAAGATGTCTTGAAGGAAGAACTGGTTAGGGGTAAAGAAGCAAATGAGGGAGCGGTTTGGGAAGCCCTTCTGGGTTTTGCCGGATCGCTGCTGATGTTTGCCTTAGCGGCAAACGTTTACGGACCGAGCGTCTCTCAATACATGGATAACATGAAGGACCAAATGATCAGTAAATTTGGTCTAGATCCCAAAGATGAGCGTTAGGAGACGATCGACACCCTAACCAAGGATGGAAGCTTCCGTGAGATCCCCGAGCTAGAAGAGCCCCCATTGGAAAAAGATCCCAACTATCCTCTCTTTGACCTGATGGAGAAATCGATCAATAAGATAGTTGAAGAGAGGGGGAAAGAGGTGAAAGATCTCAAGGCATGGATCGCTGGAGAAGCATACAAGAAAGAAGGACAGATAGACTAGATCTCTAACTTTCAAGTCCATTCCTTTCTGTATTTGCTTTTTGTAAACTCCATTTTTCTTCTATAGAATTTATCGCTAAGTTTAAGATCGGGGTTGACGCTAAACCCGGACTGAATGGTCCTCTCAACTTAACTTTGAGTTTTGCTGAGCTTAATAAGTTAGGGGATTTTAACTACACCAACAGACCACACTTGAATCTGTCCCTGTAAAATATTATGACCTTGGAGGCGTTGCCTTGGTTCTTTATAAGTCCCATGACAAACTTAACCGAAGCCCAGGTTCTGAAGGCAGTCCCAAGGCGAGCTTCGTCTTGCGCTTTGACTGGCTAACTTTGTCCCTGTTATCTCGTTCATGGCTAAGCACAAAGAAGCAAGAGCTGTTTCCAACTGGTGGGTGCCATCGAAGGGGAAATTAAGTTCGTAGTGAGTTCTGAGAGTTTTGCAATCCATCTAAGCACTCAGCAAGTGTGGAAGCAACTGAGTCGTCAGAGCGGTCACACTACTTGGGAGCCTTATAGATGAATAGCTTCAGTCACCAGTCCAAACTCATCCAGAAAATCCAACTTCAAGATCGGCCAATCACCTAGCTAGAAATAGTTTGTATTGCATCTGTTGTAACTTATTCATATGTGATCTGTTCAGAATTTCCAAATAACTGTCAAAGATTTATAAAAAATACTACCTTAGGTTCATAACATTCCAGGTTCGGGGGATCTCGTTTCCATCTAAAATATCTAACTTATAAGCCACATCCCCCAAGTATTTCAATATGCGATAGGGCCCTTCCCAATTCCTGTCCAGCTTCCCAACGTGTCTCTGAACTCTCACATTCCTGAGAACGAGGTCGCCTTCCGAGAAGTCCCTAGGCACGACCCGTTTGTTATGAGCTCGCTCCATAGTTCGTTGATAAGCACACATGAGCGCATAGATGGCGTTTCGCTTTTCTTCAATCATTTCCAAGTCCAAGGACCTTCGTTCATTGTTCAGATGCTCGTCATATTGGGTGATTCGAGGTGATCGTATAGCAACCTCCACTGCACTGACCACTTCTGACCCGTATACCAAAGAGAATGGAGATTCCTCAGTCGTTGAGCGGGATGTGGTTCGGTAAGCCCATAGAACCTCGTAAATGTGATCCGGACACTTTCCTCCCAAATCTTCCAACTTAGTTTTCAATCCCTTCAGGATAACTTTGTTGGAGACCTCCGTCAATCCGTTAGTTTGGGGGTGGGCCATTGATGAGAAATGCTGAGCAATACCCAATCTAACACAAAATCCCGAACTGCTTTACTGCGGAATTGAAGTCCATTGTCTGATACAAAAACCCGAGGCATTCCGAAGCGGCTTATAATGTTCCTCCATAGGAAGTGTTTCACCACCTTTTCAGAAATAATAGCCACCGCTTCAACTTCGATCCACTTTGTATAATACTCAACCGTCACTATGCAAAACTTCCGCTGCTTTACTGATCGGGGAAACGGTCCCAAGAAATCAATCCCCCATCTATCGAACGGATAAGGAAGTGGAGTCATCGATAGGGGTGTTCCTGGTAGTTGGGGGACCTGAGCATGATGTTGGCAAGCAGCGCAGCGTTTCGTGTACTTTTTAGCATTCTCGAGGAGCTTCGGCCAAAAATATCTGGCCCTAATAATGCGATGATACAAAGATCGGGCCCCAGAGTGTATACCGCATATCCCCTAATGAATATAAATCATGACGACATCAGCCTCCATAGGGGACAGAAATTGCAAGAGCGGTAATTCAAAACTCCTCTTGAATAATCGCCCGTCGTTTAGCACATATTGCTTGGCCCGGGTCTCAATCTTTCTGGCCTAAGATGAATTCTCTGGTAGGTGGCCATTGGTAAGATATTTGATAAAGAGGTCCATCCATGTGAGTTCCCCTGGTGCGTCAATGGCGTTTATTTTCAGGTCCTAAAGTTCATGGCACAAAGCCTCAATTTCCTCAAGTGACTGTTCGGTCACGGTTATGTCGACCGAAGGTCGGTTCTGAATGTGGACCGATACGATGTCTGGTCCAATATCTGGTAAGCCGCAGCTAGTCTGGCTAATGCATATGCCACCTTATTTTGTTCTCTAGGCACGTGATCAAGTGAGAATTCACTGAACTTCATTGACAACTACATGACCTTTGCACGATATAGTTTCATGGTTGGCTCATGTGTTTAAATCTTCCTACGAACTGTTCCACCACCAACTTGGAGTCCGAGAACATTCGCACTTTAGCAACTCCCATCTTTCGGGCTAAGGTCATCCCCGAACGCACGGCCTCGTATTCCACCACGTTGTTCGTTCCACTGAATAAGAACTTGACCGTGGAATTGATAACGTCGCCTTGTAGTGTGGTAAGGGTGATGCCCGCCCCCTTTCCCCCGAAGGTTGATCCGTCGACATAAATGACCCATCGGTCGTCCTATTGGTTCAGAAATATGGCTGATTGGGCCATTTCAACCACGAAATCCGCAAGCACCTGAGCCTTGATCGCCCTTCGGGTACGAATTCCAGATTCATGGAGCTGATCTTGATTTTCCACTTGGCCAACCTTTCATTAGAGTCCGCCTGACTCAAAACTGCCTTCAGAGGCTGATCAATATACACATAAATCTTTCGGCCTTCAAAATAATGCTTAAGCTTGGATATAACTTTCTGCAAGGCCAGAATGAATTTTTCTAAGGTAGTGTATTTGGTTTCGGTTGGTACCAGAGAATGTCTCACGTAATAGACAGGTCGGTGAACGTCATCCCCAATGGTTACCAAGGTTGCGCTGACTGCGGCATCTGATACGGCCAGATATTACTCTAAAGGTTCATGGCAGGTCGGACTCACCATCACAGGAGGAGTGCTCAGATAACTCTTCAAGTCTGAGAAGGCCCGATCGCACTCTTTGGTCCAACCAAGATGGCTGGCTTTCCTTAACACCCTGAAAAAAGGTAAAGCCCGGTCCGTGGACCAAGAGATAAATCTACTTAGCGCTGCCAATCGGCCACCACTGGGTTCGCAACGTGACCGGAAGTGAACTTCAGGGTTTCGGATTGGTCCCTATTCGGCTCCCCCAACGTGACCGGGAAGATAATTTTCCCCACGGGATCACACTCCTTTGGTCGAATGCCCAAAGGGTTATGTTGGCAATAGGGAGATCATGAGCCGCGGCTCCCAGTATCAACCACTTCACGCTTAATTAGATTGCATGAAGCCCTGGTGTCCACCAAAATACTGTGGACCCGTCGGTCGTCGAAGATTCCAGTTATGATGAGAGGATCATCACAGGGATCGGTAACCCCTTCTCGATCGGCCGCGATGAAGGAAATATCGTCCTCGAAGGTAGAGGACCACTCGGCCGATTCATACTTTACCAGCGCTACAGACTCGGAGCCTTCGGGGAGCTCCTCACGTGCTGCTCTCTTTCGGTCCCTGACCGACTCATTTATTCTTATTCCTCCGGAGATAACATAAATATCTCCGGCAACCTCCCTCTCCCTAGGCACCACCTCGTTTGGAGGAGGTTGGGTGCCTACTTCAGCAGGTGGGGGAGCGGGCTGCTCCCGTCTTCCACATTCGTTTTGCGGGGCTCTGCCGTGACGGCCCCGCCATCTCCTCCTTCGGCCCTGGCCACGGTTTTCTTGGCCGTGCTGGCCTCTGTCTTGTTCGGGCTGGGGGGACCTTCGATCCCCCGCCCGATCATTGTAGTGTCATTGCTGGCCCCTATTATCTCTCCCCCTCGGCCGGTGACGATCGTCACCATGATAACCCATTTGGGGAGACTCCGCCCGTTTGCCCTTATGACCATCGGGCTTCTCCTTATGCATCGCTACTACTGTTTCTCGCAGCAGCGGGCATTTTAACGTCGAGTGGTCGCGGTTGTGATGCAACTCGCAATATACCCGATTGTCCTTCTTTGGGGGGACATCATTCTCAGCCACAACCACTACTTCTCGCGGCTGCTTTTTAGGGTATGAAACGCTATGATCGTCTGCGGGTTTAGAATTCCCGCTAGGTTTCCGATAACCAGCTCCCAGCGCTTCGTCCATCTTGATGTACTTGTTGATCTTATGAATGAGTTTTGCCAAGGTGGGTGGTGGACTCTTCACAAGGCTGGCCGAAAGGCCGCATGGTCCCAGGACCTGTTGTAAGATGTCGATCTTGTCTCGGAGCTCCAGCTTGATACCCCGAGCGGTTCTGTTGAACTTCTACATGAAAGACCTGAGACTCATCTTCGTCGAGATATATTTCAAGATGTACAGTTCCTGCCTACTTCGAGGCGGTCCTGCATTTGGAGCAAACTGCTCCGAGAAAGCCAGGATGAATCTACCATACGACTATATGGATCGGGCCGGCAAGTTCTTGAACCAGGTCTGGGCATTGCCCTGTAATCCGGCCGCAAAGATGCGGCACTTTAATGAGTCAGAGGCCCGAGCGGTCCCCATCCTTAGCATGAAATCCACGACGTGATCGATCGGATCACCGTCGCCTCGGAATATTGGCAACCCTTCGGGGTTGCGGTAATATCGATCGGAGACTGCCGCCTAGATCTCTTCAGAAAAAAGGAGCATCAAATCTCCCAGTGCGGAGGAGACACCTCCAGAATGATAGGATGATTCCTGGGCCATGTGTAGATTATGCCACCAGTCATCATCCTTACTCGGACTAATCGGGGCATCCATGGCCCGATCGAATAGTCCAAGATTGCGCCCAAGATCGGGCCCGCAATCCCTCTGCGTTTGTAGGGTCTCCAACTCCCTGGTAAGTTCATCGATGCGTCTCTGCATCTGTTCCTGATCAGTCCCAGGAACGGGAGTTGGGGTTCTGACTGGAGGAGGTGGAGTAGATTGGTATCTCTGCCTCCTCATCATCACTCCGCGCCTTATAATCTCCTCTTCATCGGAGCTTCGCGCATCAGGGTCGCTTTCTTATCCTCTGCTTGCTGGAACATGGCTTGTGATAGCCGGTGGTTCTGTTCCACTCCTCTCCGACGTAACTTCGAATATTACTTTCCTAACAACAGCCTCCAGGTCCTGCAGGGAGAACGTTTACACTGGAAGGTTGTTGGGAAGTGTATCACTATCGTTCGTCGAAGTTCCGGTTGCAATGCCTTTGATTATCCTATCCCAGGTAAAGACCTCAAATGGGGATTAGAAAATCGGTCCCCACGGACGGCGCCAAACTGTTGTGGTCTGAAAACCGAGGGTGTGAACAGTCATCCGGTTCGTTGCAAGACGAACTCGGTTTTAATTTATTTTGTAGGGAGAAAACGATTTAGAATCAAATGAAAAGGACAATGCAATTTTAGAGTGGAAAACCCCTGAAAGAAGGGGAAAAAACCAATTGACTAAGAGCTGGAAATGCTCTTAGTCGATCCAATAATCAAGCTATTCATTACATATGCCATGTTTGTTCTTTAGAAATAACAAGTGAAGGGAAAGCTTAAGGGAAACAGGAGAAAACCGAAGAAAGGGAAGATTCTTTTCGTTCCCAAGTGTCCATTTTATAGGCATTTCCTGTTATGTGAACAATAGGGTGTCGTTTTGTGCTTGTCCCATTTGGTTAGGTCGGCTTGTGTCGGGCGGGACAGCCGCCGGGCGTAGCTCTATCCGGCTGCGCGACGCTAGACCTTTCGGCGCTACTAGCCGGCTGTCTCCAGGCCAAAGGAGGCTCGTACGACTCGGTTAGGCATGTCTTTTACAAGATTATGAGAGGCTATTGTCACGTGTTTGAGGAGTGCGGATAGCCCGAATCGTAATATGTGCGTCCTGGATCGATCGGTCCCGATGAGAAGGAGAACGCATGATTCCACCGATCGGTCCCGATCACTAAGAACGGGCCTTCGGGCCCAACTGTTCTCGCCGGGCCATCCGTTCGCGTGAGCTTGATCTGGGCCTCCAAGTTCGGCTTAGGTTACTTGGGCTGACCTGACTAAGCTTGGACCTAACTAGGTTCGGGATATCGGGTTCCGAAGGTCTCATCAATAATTTCAATTTTATTATTCATGATATAATTGCTCTTATAAATTATAATATTGATATTTTTATGTGTGTTTGACTGTACTAATTTTGACATATAATCCCACTTACTTCATTTGTGTATGTTTACTTTGTTAGTTCTCTAGTAGGTCAATTTAAATTTTGCTACATAATCCCAATGCACTTTTTAAATCGCCGCCCCGTAACCCAACATGAGCTATAATACAATTGAAAATTTTACTATACAATGAATTGGAGAATATATATAAGAGAAATAATGATATTATAAAAGTTTAACAGAAACAACTATTCATGATTTTATTAATTTTATAAATTAGGAGATTTAGACATTTTTTTAACATGTCACATGTATATTGTACTTCATTTACCATCCTTATACATGTAATATTGTTTATTGGGTCCCCAAATTCATTTAAATATTTTTTGTCTTCAAAGGCATCAATTATTAATCATGATTTTTCTTGGATTGTGACATACGTTCAGCTTTGGATCGTCCAGAATTTTTTGTCATTTTGTTTTGATATATTCTAAAAATACTATAAAAATTTGCAATCTTTCCTAATCAAGATCTATGAATCTATTACTCTTGGTCACTTTACTTTTTAGGTCATTTTTTTGTTGATTGTTATTGCAAGAGATTGGAGAGAAAATATTGCCTTTCATTTTACGAATTATTGCGGAAGAATTAGTTTGAAGCTAAGAGGGAAAAAAACTTCTTCATTATTTAACATATACTTGATTTAATATATCTACAAATACTCTTTAGAGTTTAGAGTGACATTTGAATTTGTAGTTTTCAATTGCTCAATTTTGGATAAATACACAAGTATGTGTTAGAATTATTGAGAATAAACATAAGAATTTAATATTTATCCGCATCCATTGGAATCAATCTCTCCAGAAAAAAATAGTCGAGTTGATCAGTAAATTCAATGGTAAGTCTTCTGGATCAATACTTATTTTGTGAAAAATTTCTTTATTTTCTCTCTGAGTCAATCTTTCTATCGGATAGAGAATTGATCTGAAGAGATACGTATGATTTCAAACTAAAGTAATATTATATACGGCAATTTGGGTTTCATATTAACAAATCATAAAATTAGAAATTCAATAGTCTCTACATAATAAAGATTGTTTTAGATATTTTAAGTCAAATTCATTTGATTACTTTTAATAGATTTATAAATTAGGTAATTATCAACACATAATTATTTACATTTAAGAACAACGTTTACTTAATGATCAAACACTCTCTTACTTAGGCTATATGTTACTTTATAATTATATAGTGTATAAATGAACTCAAATTTATTAACATCACAATAATGTATTCACAAATCAATATAGTCAATCAATTATATCAATATAGTACCCAAAGTAAATGCCAACTAACTTCATCAATAATATAAGTATCAACACAAAAGAATGACAAAGATCAAGATGCGAAAGTTTATTATGGAAAATGAAATATAATGTGATTAAACAAGTATATTTCCAACTGATCCAGCTAATTATGTAGAGATCAAAACCATGTTAAACACAATTTAATAAATAAAATAAAGAATATAATGCAAAATGACAAAGATCATGATGCAAAAGTTTATCATGGAAAATGACATGTAATTTTTGGGAAAATTCCCTCATCCGGAGAAGAAGAGAATTCCCGTTGTCATGGGTCGGATCGAAATCAATGTGATGAGATCAAAACGTAAATGAAGAAAAGTAGAAGACACAAGATTTAGTGTGGAAACCAAAAACCGGGAAAAACCACGTGACTTATAAATCTTGTTCATGAACTCACTATTACAAGAAAAATAGGGAACAATATGTTTCACTATTGTTTGATTGATTGATGCAATTATGTTCATGAGATTCACTATTTGTAGAGTATAGAGTATGATCTAATCCATGAAATATTCTATCGAATATTCTACAATATTCTCTTTCTTTCTCTTTGACAACATCTTTCATATATATCATTAGCAGAATATATCTTCATATATTCTTCAATTTATATTAATCTCGTCTAAAAATATTTTGGATATTTATTTTTAGATCACTCAATTTTTCTTAATTATTTGGTATTTAATTGTTGTGGGGACACGAGCGATATACGAGATTGGGCCCACAATGTGTTAGCTTACGTCCTCGGGAGAGCGAAACTCTATCTTGGTTTTCACTATGATAATTAAAGAATACAATTACAATGAATATATATCGATAATCTAGGCGAAAATGGCACAAAAAACGATCAAATCTGCTCCGTCACGCCAGAACAGTCGAAATCTCGCGAATATGTGATGGCCGCGAGATTTCGAACAAAAACTCGTGAACAGTGGTACAATTTGGTGAAAACTCGCGACTAATCAAAGTGTCGCAGGTAGGAACTGCGTAACGGGGGATACTGTGCGAAAACTCGTGAATCAGGCAAGGAGTCGCGAGTTTGAGTACGCAAAGTCGCGAATCGCGACTTCTTGAGTGAAAAGTCGCGAGTGAAGGTTAAAACGAAGTCTCGCGGATACCTTCACAAGTTCGAGCGAGAGTCTTGCCTTGGGAGATACATAAAGAGTTTGAATCATTTTCAGTGCCTTGGGGTTCATATTTATAGAGAAATCCAACCCAATTAATAAGTTTCAGGCTTAGGAGCCCAATTTCACTTGATTCAGCCCAAAGAACTCAAATAATATTTAATTAAACTGGAATAAATGTCATACCGGAACAGAACTTCGGAAATACATCTCGATCGAGAAATAGCATGAAATGTCGATGAGATAATACCGGAAAACCTCGTAAAATAATTCCTTGCCTCTAGATATCAAATATACATCCAGAAATATCGCTACAAATTATTGGCGCGCTCCTCAAGTGCCAAATTACGAAAATACCCCTGGTCCTGTTCAGGGCCAACTTTGTGCGAAACTCATAGAAACGTTAGTGAAATGCTCATATTTAGGCCCGGGATGTCTGAATTTCTATGATACCCCCAAAACTATACAGTGACGTAAATATACGAGAATACCGAAAATATCATCTAGCGATATCGGACGAGCTCCCGGGATGTCGTAATACCAAGAATGCCCCCGGGTAATATCAATAGTCCCCTGGTTTTCAGATTCAGATTCTGAGTCGTAAACCATATCATACTAGCTCGTCCCTAATGTCGATAATCGTTCGGAAATTTTTCTGAGAAAACTGTGAGTAGGGTTGGAATCTCTTCGCAGACGCGATCGTTTTGACACTAAGAAAGTCAGATTCTGAGATCAGGCGAAAATCTCGGGATTTTCCGACTTGGGTGTCCGCCCCTATAAATACCTCTGCTTCCTTCTGTTACAGTACCATCTTGTGTCTCTTTCGACATTTCGAATGAAATGTCCACCCCTAGTTTCCGACATTTCGAACGAAAACTCGTGACTACTTTCGTAGCACAGTTCCATCTGCGACATTTCGAACGAAAACTCGCCACTACATTCTTTGAACAGTGACGGCAGGCTGACTATTCACCCTTAACGAAAACTCGTGACTGCATAGACTGCACAGTTCCTCTCGCGACTTTTGGTACGAAAACTCTCGAGACACTAAATAAAATCTGAAAAAATTAGAAAAATCTTAATTTTCAGAACTTAACACCATGTCCTCCGTCTCTGCTTACTCCTCGAACTCCGATGCCTCGTCATCCCATTGCTCGGAATCCTCATCCGATTCGGGGAGTTCCATTTCGAGTTTGTCAGCTTTTTGTTCTCCTATCACGAACTCTTATCCATACTTCATCGATCGAATCGCACATCTTGAGAATACGATAGGTCCTCAGAGTTCTGCTGTCAACCGGGTCCTATAGCATGCACCCCTGGAAGTGGATGTCTATCGTAGAGAATTATCACCTTCCTTCCGATTGTGTTCTATACCAACCGGGTCCCTCTGATCGGATTCTACGTCCACCGGCTGACATTCATGCTGTTTCTCTTGAGTACCTAGAGTGTGGTCTCCGCTTTCCACTTCATCCGTTCATTTCCACACTCCTAACTTGTTTAAATATCCACCTCTTCCAGTTGAACCCAAATTCGATATCATTGGTGGTTGCCTTTATCATTTTTATGGAGACAAACGAGATTTCGATGACCGTCAACAGCTTCTTCCAAATCTTTCAAATAAGAACCGCTATCCAGTATGGTGCTCAAGGTTGCATCTTTTATCGTCTAAGGCATAATAAAAACCATTTTCCATTCTCAAATCCCCAATCGAAGAATCATGACTGGAAGAAACACTTCTTTTTCGTCACTTGTGTGGATTCCACTAGGTTGTCTGCACTAAGCCTTCCCTGGCGGTTCCCAATTGAGGGGGAACCTTTCTTTCCGGAGTCTTATTATCCTATCCCGCGATTTGTTACTCCTAAAACTTTAGAGAGGATCCTTATTGTGTGCGCTAGATCGGATGGTGTTGATTGGACCCCGAAGACGCTATTCTATGCCCCGATCCTGATTGCTTCCAACATTCTTCCGGCCGCTACCCATTTTAGTAGGGGACTATTAGGTATCTAGGCCACGTGTTAATACTTAAATCATCTAAACAGCTCTTTTTCAATAAGAAAACCCTCCTAAATCCAGCGCATATATATTTTATAATCTTTTGAACTGTATTTCTCACGCGACTTGCTCATTTTGCAGATAAAATAATGGCTCCCCCTGAAGATAATTCAAGATTAGGTGATAGATTGAGATCACTCCGTACTCTTGTTACGGAGAAGGACGAGCTGATCTTCGAGATGACACCAAGATCTCGGAACCGCACTCTAGCGGTCGAGTTGGAACTAAGCTTGCAAGAAACAGTGCCGCAAATAGAAGAGACCGGACCGGTTACTCCGCCACCACCTGCCACGACAATTGAGAATCCCGGGCCAATAGAAAATGAGCCGACTTCAGAGGTCCCCGAGAGTCCCGAAGACTTGATTCCTGTGTCTCGGCGATTGGAGCTTGCTGCCAGAGAATTCTCCCCCGATGAAGGGATGTACGATTTCGCCGAGACACGAGTGGACGTTGTTTGAGACGAAGAGGAAGGTGAAATAAGCAGGGGTCAACCAATAGGCCCGGTAGTGGAGGAGGTTGTGCATGAGACCCGTTCGGAAGGAGGAGTAAACCAAGAAGCTCCTCCGGATAAGAGGAAAAGACCGGTGGAGGGCCCCACTGTTTTGGAGATTGCGGAACCCATTAAAAAGAGTGGGTTAACCGTTGAGTTCCTCGATGCCTTCCGTATAAGAGATATACCAAAGCCTACAATGAAGGAATGACTCGAGATGGGACGTTAAGCCGGCCTCATATTAATAAAAGATAGAGTTACCGTTCGGATTCCGCGGGGTGATAACATCTCCAATAGATCGGCCTTGACGTATTTTGAAAGGAATCCGTCGTTCCCGCCGCGTGGGCGGGACGATCACACGGTGTTTACCGACTTTATTCGGTTGATGAGTCAAGCTGCGACTCATCATGGGAGAGGTTTGTAATAACATTTACCATTGTTACTTCCTGCGTTATTCGCTCTTTGTTTCATCTATATATTATCTGTTTATTCACAGTTTTTGCTTTTCTCTCAGATGGAGAGGACGATAGTGGAGCTGAGCACCGCAGCTACAGTAGAGGAGTACTGCATGCTTAGGCATTCGGAGCTCGACTGTCCGGATATAATCGGGGAGCCGACAAAGAAAGCCGCATAAAGATTTATTCAGAATCAGCGGGAAAAGCATGCGCAAGAGATTGCCGCGCTCGAAGCGATCGAAGCTCTAACCCGAGTTCATCATAGCGAATTAACGGAGTGTGCGGCATTTCATATCGGGAAGAGGCATGCTCTCGAGCAGTCCATAGATACCCTCAAGGCGAACGAAAAATACGCTCAGGACAAGCCGAGGGAGATCAAAGCTGAGACTGAAGAAAAGCTGAAGAAGGCTAAAGATGCAAATGCTACTGATAAGAAGGCTCTCGAGAAGGCCTTGGAGGATAATAATGAGTTGAAATCAAAGAATGAATCCCTCCAGTCTACTGTAGACCGTCTTCGGGCTCGAGCTGCTAGGTTGCCGTCCTAGATCAATGTTTGTTTCCGAAAACTGATATGGGAGTTTACAGTGCACTCCCCGACTTTTCGAAACCTGGCCGCCCTAGCTAATGCGACGTCGTCTGCCCTATATTTCTTTAGAGGGAGTGTCCAGACTCAAAGAATCCTGGGCATATCTCTAACTTTTGAAGAGAGAGGAAGACTCGATTCCATTCTGTCCTGGAAATTCGAGTAAGTGCCTGCAGAGGACAAATTGGATTGCTCGCGGGATCTGTTCAGGGTGCTCCAGTTCAATCTGGAGGAGGATTCGGAGGAGATCGAAACTGAAGAAGGCCCACCACTGGATGCATTTCGAAGATTGGCCTTCTTATTCCCGGAACCGGTGGGTCCCCTCGTGGGAGATCTCCTTAAAGATGAGGAGGTAATGGGTCAACGCGACCCTCCGATATATACTCCCGCTATTGTGGTAGAGGCTCAGGAACGCCACGCGACTGAAATGGCGACTTTGTCCCTAGGAAATCGACCACTGCGGAGATTAAAGAATAAAGGACTAATCCTCCCTCTTCGACAATCAAGCTGGTAAAGAAACGCCACAGCGGACCTAGTGAAGGTTCGGGTTCCAAGAAGCCAAAGAAATAAGCTTCCAAATATTGTAGTTTCTTCACTTTTATAGTCTGTCCCCATTTTGTATTCCCAAATGTATATAAGAAATTACTTTCTTTTTAACTTCTCGTCACACTTTGACAAAAATATAACTCCGAATATTCCAAATCGAGAAATTGGCCTTCGAGATAATAAGAAACTGCTTGAGTCCTAGGTATTCCCTTAAGCGGGTAAGGGTGCTCAATGATCATGCACATAATATTTCCCGATAACTCGAAGTATGCGTAAAAGTCCCAGTAAGCAAACTATAAGGCGAGTATTTGGCCATTCCGATCGTTCATATTCAAGTGAAGATCGCGGATACGATAATGTACAACGGGGTTTGACCTTCGGCCATTTCAATAAGAGTCTAAAAATCTGATATCTCGAAATAACAGATTTTGGCGAACATGCCTTTTAAGTGAGTAGTTATTTGAGCTTGGGATTGTTCTACCTTCATCAATATGTCTTCGCCGCCGGTTTATACTTGCACCCGGGGGCGTCACACTCTCGCCGCCGATATATACTTGCACCCGGAGCCATCACACTCTCGCTGCCGTTATATACTTGCACACGGGGCCAACACAATCTCGCCGCCGGTATATACTTGCATCTGGGGCCATCACACTCTCGCCGCTGGTATATACTTGCACTCGGGGCAATTGCAGAAATGGACCAGCCTCCGACGAGGGTGCGACCCTCGACGGCGTGTCATGGAGGACTCGGGTATAAACTTACACCCAGTTTTCCCACCGAAACATGCTTGGTACTAAGCCGGCTATCTCATAATAAATCGGACCCCTTGACATATTCCAACAGTTTGTATATACATACAATTCTGCCGCAGACATGGAGACTCATCATGTTCAAAATATTTTGACACAATATCTAATTTGACGAGTTTGAAAATGATCGACTATAAGACATGCGATACATTGCATTTCTAATCTAACCTATTATTTTATTCCATCCTCCACCATACTAAAACACAATGGACCAACTCCTATCTTACCAGTCCCCTAGTCGATTGAATTCATGTCGTCAAAAAAAATTAGAATATGACCATAAAAAGAGTGGAAATTTTATTTTATAAAGATCGATGAGTCACGTCTATATATAATATTTTCGCAAATTGGAAATATGCCAAGTCCGTTGCAACTCCTCTCCGCTCATATTCACAATCTTATACATTCCCTCTCTCACCACCGCCGTCACTCTATATGGGTCTTCCCATTTTCGATTTAGTTTACCAACATGCTTCGAGATTTCCACTTTTTTTAGAATTAAGTCCCCAACCTTAAACAACATAGGGCGGACATTTTATTGTGCTTTTTGGCCATCCGTTTTTTACAAACCTCCATTCGTATGGCAGCTCTGTCCCTAAGATCGTCAACACAATGAAGATCCAACTTTTGCATATCCTCATTCAATACATCATCGTAAGCAATGACTCTCTCGGATAAAATAGTCACCTCTACCGGAGAAATGGCCTCATAGCCATACACCACAGAGAACGGGCTAAATCGAGTGGTAGACCTTGGTGATGTCCGATATGCCCACATTACATTATGCAGCTCATCGACCCATGAGACTTTAGATTCATCTATCATTGTTTTTAGTTGCTGCAAGATGATACGATTGATAACTTCTGTAAGCCGTTCGTTTCTGGATGTGCCACGGATGTAAATCGTTGTTGAATGCCATAACACCTGCACCATTCGTTAACTCATTTCCCAGAGAATTGTGTTATGTTATCTTATACTAAAATTCTGGGAATTCCAATCGACATATAATATATCTCCAAATGAAACTTATAACTTCCTGTTCCCGAACTCGAGCCACAGCTTCGACTTCTACCCACTTAGAGAAATGTTCCACATCTACAATGCAAAATTTCTTTTGACTAGGTGCGGTGGGAAATGGACCTAAAATATCGATCCCCCAAGTATCAAAGGGACATGTTGTTGGCAAATGTTTCATACTCGTTCTCGGCACATGGTGCACATTCGAGTGGAACTGACAAGCGGAACAAGCTCGGACAAAACTCACACAATCTTTTATTATTGTTGGCCAAAAATACCCGGCCCTCTTAACTTTCATTGCCAAAGATCGACATGCCGAGTGGTCACCATAGTCCCCAGCGTGAACTTCTTCCATAACGGCTTTTGCTTGTACTGAGGACAAACATCGAAGGTAGGGTCCTCCAAAATTTTTCTTGTATAACTTCTCATCTACATAGACAAAGTTTGTGGCTCTTTGCATTGTCCTGCGGGACTCGCCTTCATCGGCGGGTAAATCTCTCTTAACCAAATAATTGACAATCACATCCTTACAAGAAGGTTCATCTGTTACTGCATCTAATAAAAACTATGTATCGTTCGAAAGTTCCAAGCTTGCCACTTCGGCGGTCTGTCTCTCTGCCAGACTGATGGATGGCTGATAATGGATCATAGTCGTTATTTTTTACTCATCTTAGTTCTAACATCGTGGTTGACTTTGCAAGACCATCAGCACGGGTGTTTTCCTCACTCGGGATATATGTAAGAACAAATGTCTTAAGGCCTTTCGCCACTTCCTTCAACTTGTCTAGGTACACCCATATATGCTCACCTTTGGTGACAAAAGTATTTGCGAACTGGTTCACTACTAACTGTGAATCGGAGTGAGCATGCAAGCGAACAATTCCGATCTCAACTGCTAAGTTAACACCAAATATCAAGGCTTCGTATTCGGCGACATTGTTAGTTACGGAGAAGCGTAGTTTTACAGCATATTCATGTTCCTCACCAAACTTTCTTTCCTTAAAATAAACGTCGATACCAGCTCGCCCAACAGAAACTGATCCATCGACAAATACANTATGCCAAGTCCGTGGCAGCTCATCTCCGCTCATATTCTCAATCTTATACGTTCCTTCTCTCACCACCGCCGTCACTCTATACGGGACTTCCCATTTTCGATCTAGTTTACCAACATGCTTCGAGACTTTCACATTCTTTAGAATTAAGTCCCCAACATTTAACAACATAGGGCGGACGTCTTTATCGTGCTTTTTAGCCATTCATTTATTACAAACCTCCATTCGTATGGCAGCTCTGTCCCTGAGATCGTCAACGCAATGAAGATCCAAATTTCGTATATCCTCATTGAATACTTCATCGTAAGAAATGACTCTCTCGGATAATATAGTCACCTCTACCGGAGAAACGGCATCAGAGCCATATACCAAAGAGAAAGGGCTTAATCGAGTGGTAGACCTTGGTGATGTTCGATAAGCCCACATCACATTATGCAGCTCATCTACCCATAAGGCTTTAGATTCATCTATCCTTGTTTTTTGCTGCTGCAAGATGAAAGGATTAATAACTTCGTAAGCCCGTTTGTTTCTGTATGTGCCACGGATGTAAATCGTTGTTGAATGCCATAACACTCGCACCATTCGTTAATTCGTTTCCCATAGAATTGTGTTCCGTTATCTGATACTAAAATTTTGGGAATTCCAAATTGACAAATAATATATCTCCAAATGAAACTTATAACTTCCTGTTCCCGGACTCGGGCCACAGCTTCGGCTTCTACCCACTTAGAGAAATGTTCCACAGCCAAAATACATAATTTCTTTTGGCTAGGTGCGGTCGATAAAGGACCTAAAAAATCGATGGCCCAAGTGTCAAAAGGACATGTTATTGGCAGAGGTTTCATGTTCGCCCTCCGCACATGATGCACATTCGAGTGGAACTGGGAAACAGAACAAGCTCGGAAAAAATTTACACAATCTTTTATTACCATTGGCCAAAAATACCTGGCCCTCTTCACTTTCATTGCCAAAGATCGACATGCCGAGTGGTCACCACAGTCCCCGACGTGAACTTCTTCCATAACTGCTTTTGCTTGTACTGGGTACAAACATTGAAGATAGGGTCCTCCAAAATTTATCTTGTATAACTTCTCATCTACATACACAAAGTTTGTGGCTCTATGCATTGTTCTACGGGCCTCGCCTTCATCGGCGGGTAATTCACTCTTAACCAAATAATTAACAATCACATCATTCTAAGAAGGTTCATATGTTACTGCATCTAATAAAAACCACGTATCGTTCGAAAGTTCAAAGCTTGCAACTTCGGCGGTCTGTCTCTCTGCCAGATTGATAGATTGCTGATAAAGGATCATAGTCGTTATTTTTGACTGATCTGAGAGTTCTAAGATCGTGGCTAACTTTGCAAGACCGTCAGCATGGGTGTTTTCCTCTCTCAGAATATATGTAAGAACGAATGTCTTAAGGCCTTTCGCCACATACTTCAACTTGTCTAAGTACATCCACATATGCTTACCTTTGGTGACGAAAGTATCTGCGAAATGGTTCACTACTAACTGTGAATCGGAGTGAGCATGCAAGTGAACAATTCCAATCTCGATTACTAAGTTAATACCAAATATCAAGGCTTCGTATTCGGCGACGTTGTTAGTTCAGAGAAGCGCAGTTTTACAACATATTCATGTTCCTCACCAGACTTTCTTTTCTTAAAATAAACGTCGATATCAGCTCGCCCAGCAGAAACTGATCCATCGAGAAATGCATCCTAGTATTCCTCATTACCCAATTCTTCTGATCGAGTCATTTCCACTATTAAGTCTACTAAAACCTGGCCCTTTAAAGCTCGTCTCGAGATATATTCAATCTGATACTGCCCTAACTTGATATTTTACTTTGCTAGCCTGCCAGAGGCATCGATTTTTGATAGTACGCTTCTGATAGGTTGATCTGTTAAAACCGCAATATGGTGACTTTGGAAGTATTGCCTTAATTTTCGGGAGGCAACTATTAGGGTTATCACGAATTTTTCCAAATTTGTATAGCGGGATTTCGCTCCTTGCAATTTCCTGCTGACATAATACACTGGTCTATGCTCTTTATCGCTAAGCCTGACTACGGCGGCGCTCACTACCTCTTTAAATACTACTAAATACAAACTCAATGGTTCACTAGGGGACGGGGGAGACATAAACGGTGGTTTACTCAAATAATCTTTCAGACTTTCGAAGGCCATACTACATTCATCATCCCAATACAATAGATTTGTCTTACGCAATACTCAGAAAAACGGTAAACTTCTCTCTGCAGATTGCGAAATAAAGCGATTCAGTGATACTAATCGACCTGTTATTCTTTGGACATCCCTAACCGTTGTAGGAAAAGTCATTTCCTGGATGGCTGTTATCTTATCTGGATTTATCTCGATTCTCCTTTCTAATACCATGAATCCAAGGAATTTTTCCCCCTTTACACAGAAGGCACACTTAAGTGGATTCGATTTCATTCGATATTTGCTCAATATATCAAAACATTCATTCAAATAATGAATGTGATTATTCCCGTGCTGGCTATTTATCAATATGTCCTCAAAATAAACCTCCAAACATTTTCCAATCATATCATTGAATATCGAATTCATCAGACGTTGATAGGTGGCCCCAGAATTTTTTAATCCGAATGACATAACTTTATAGCAAAAAATTCCTTTATTTGTCATAAACGAAGTAAACTGTTTGTCTTCACAATGCATAAAAATCTGGTTATAACCTTTAAAAGCGTCTAACATACTAAGGAATTCAAAGCCACAGCCCGCATACACCATCATGTCAATGGCTGGTAATGGATATGAGTCCTTTAGGCATGCTTTATTCAAATCAGTAAAATCAATGCAAACTCTTCAACTATTATTCGACTTTGGGACCATCACTAGATTCGCGACCCAATCTGCATATCTAATAGGCTCTATGAATCCTGCTTGCAACAAAATTTCCACCTCCTCATCAATCGCTCTCTCTTTCTCATGGGAAAACTTCCTCTTTTTCTCATGAACTGGTCGCAAATACGGGTTAACATTGAGTTTATGAGAACTAACTTGGGGGTCTACCCCCACATAATCCTGATAAGACCAAGCAAAAATATTTATATTATTTCGCAAAAAAGAAATTACCTCCTTTTCAAACTCTGGTGTTATTTTAGAACCGATTATCAATGTCTTTTCCGGATTATTAGAGAATAAAGGCACTGTCTTGATGCCTAAGGGTTCAATCTTCCTCTCGTTTTCTTTGAATTTCCTATTGTATGATGTGTCAGCTGAATCAATAACTTCTTCGGATAAGACTTCCACCATACAGACAGGTTTCTTTGCTTTCGACCCATCCATACCACTCATGCACATTATGTTATAGCAAGAACGTGCCAATTCATGATCTCCTTTCATTTTTCCAACGCCCGAAGGTGTGGGGAATTTCATCATCAAATGTGGTTGAGAAATCACAGCCCCAAATAAATTCAAAGAACTCCTCCCGAGAATCGCATTATAAGGAAGTATAGGGAGATCCACCACTAGGAATTCCACTAACAAAGTCCTTGATATTCCTTGATCTCCCAAAGTGACTGGCAAAAAGACAGTTCCGTCAGCAGCAACAACACTATTGTTAAAACCAACTAATTTCGTCTGCACTGGCTGAAGTTTGGTGGTTCCCTTCAATGACATTTGTTCATAGGCTGCAAGAGTCAAGATGTTCATAGCAGCTCCGGTGTCTACTAACGCTCAAGAAAAAGGATGATTTGCAATAACATGATATATGACGAGTGCATCATCCTGTGGGGAGAAAACTCCACATAAATCTTAAGGTCCAAAAGATATAGCCATCTTTTCCAGGTCAGATCACTGGACCAATTTAATTTCCATGAAACGGCCTTTATGTTCCAACTCCCGATAAGATCGCTTACGAGCACGACTTGAATCTCCGATGCTCCTTCCTCTTGCAATAGTCATAATATTGGAGCCCATATTACTCCATCTTGGCTGAGCTTCTTTGATATTCAAAATAGGTTGACCCTGTTTCGGCACAACAGGAGGTGGAGATGGCTGTTGTTGATTTCCATGGGCAGGTTGATAACCTTCCTGCAGATAACCTTGTTCATTCCTGTGCTGTTGGTTTCTGCCGCGACCAAGATTATTATTTTCTCTCCTTTCGTCCCTGCAGTTCTGCCGACCGCCATTAAAAAATCCTCTTTAGCCACCCCTTTGATGGTGGCTACGTTGTCCTCCATACCCACGACCTCTCGTGTTAGGTCGTGGTGGGTCTGCCTTAGGGGGTTTTGCTGATGCTCCCAACTGTGCACTCATATCAATCTTTCATAGGTTAGCTTCTGGCAGTGCTTCCATAGTGCTAATCTATTCATCCAACTGACCCAATTCCAACAACCTCTCGACTTCGGACATCAGTTCACGACAATCGTTAGTGGCATGTCCAAAACTCCGATGAAAACGACAAAATACTTGGGATTCATAAGTCCCCGGTGTTGGTTCTTGTAGTGGAGAGGGATAATGAAGAGATCCACCCTTCTTATGTTCAATAATGGCAAAGATCTGCTCGTAACTGAACAATGGATACGTTCTTAGTTTAGGTCTTGATTGTGCGACGTTCTTATCCAGCACACGGCTTGCAACTATGCTGTGGGAACCATAAGTTCGCATTTCGATCACACTGTGATCCCGCAAGCCTTCATCCTCCCGGATGTACTGCCTACATCTCAACGCCAATTCTTCCATATTTTCTGGGGGATCTCTATTCAAAGAATTACACAACGGATGTCCAGCTAGAATTAGCTGGAGCACCCCAACTTTTTCACTAACAGTAATCCGAGGTATTTTCCTACACTCGGCTTCAAAACGGGTAACAAAAACCCAAAAATCTCTCTGAAGAAAGCTAGAATCAGATGGAGCACCCCATATTTCTCACTAACAGTAATCCGATGTATCTTCCTACACTCGGCTTCAAAACGGGTAACAAAAACCCAACAATCTCTATGAAGAATCATACCGCAACGCGATCAAAGAAGTAATAGACTTTATTGGCGCATTGAAAGGCGCAAAAGCTAAATAAAATTGATCTTTAAAATCCTGATATGAAATAATAGAGCGCCTCGGTAAACGATTAAACCATCAGAGGGCTGATTCCTTAAGAGAAGTTGCGAAAACGAAACACATTGCAGCATCGATGAAATTCATCAAGCTGACATGAATCTCCAAGTTTGATGTATGAGCAAGTTTGATGTAATCAAGGCATTTCAATAAAATCAGAACGGGTGACACCAATAATTGCCGTGGAAAATGGAGACATGGCGTTTGAAGTGTTCCACGGACTTTGCAAATCTTCCATAGATGGTAAAGCCTTTCCTCGATTACCATAAGGTTCACCAGCCCTTTCATGTTCGATATAATCACCCTCGTAACAGAAGTCTTATGGGTATCTCGGGTGTGCTCGCCTTGCACCCATCTCCTTTCTTGGCCAAGAGTCAGGTTGGCCTCCAGCTCGTTCAATCTAGCATCATTCTGCTCAATCTTACTGCTTATCTCTTTAAATTTCAACTCTATCAAATCTCCAATTCGTTGTAGAGTAACATTTTACTCTACAGTTGCCGCAGTATTTGCTTGCGGCTCTGGTACGTGATCGGTATCCTCCACCGCCACCTCATCATCAACCGGTTCCGAGGTAACATTGTTCCTCCGGGTTCTCTTTTGAGCTTCAACTTCCTCCAATTTAGCGATTAAAGTCCGTCTTCACTCTTTCAAATCTTCATCGGTTTCGATTTATCCCCGGATCTAGAGCGCGCCGGTGGCGAAAGGAGGGCATTATTACGGACTGCAACTCGACCAACTTTCCCAAATTCATAACATCAAGATAAACACCGAGGAAGATAAAAAATAGGTGCCCTTCCGGATGAAAACCCGCTCCGGGTGGGTCGAACAGTGACATTTTAGAGCAGAAGGCTCCTGCAGGATTGATGATTGAGCCCCCGGTAACGCAACAACCTCATCGTTCGCCCGAGGATTAGGTTCTACCTCAATATCTTCATCGAAAACATAATCATCAGAATTCTGAGTAGTCATGATAACAGAAATCCAAACCCAGTAATAAAGCTCTCAAAGGGATAAAATCTCGCTCTCCACGGAAGGCGCCAAACTGATCTCGTCGAAAAATATTTTGGGTATTTATTTTTAGATCAGTCAATTTCTTTAATTATTCGGAATTCAAATGTTGTGGGGACACGGGCGATATACAAGTTTGACCCACAATGTGTGAGCTTACGTCCTCGGTAGTGCG
This sequence comes from Utricularia reniformis, assembly GCA_009725065.1. Classification (NCBI taxonomy): domain Eukaryota; kingdom Viridiplantae; phylum Streptophyta; class Magnoliopsida; order Lamiales; family Lentibulariaceae; genus Utricularia; species Utricularia reniformis. Next base: position 239,746 of record RWGZ01001025.1, read on the forward strand.
ATGCTCTACCTTGGTTTTCACTATAACAATCGAGAAGTACAATTACAATGAATAAATATAGATAATCTGAGTGAAAGGGTACGAAAAACGGTCAAATCTGCTCCTTCACGCCAGAGTAGTCGAAAACTCACGAATAGGGGCTGGTCGCGAGATTTAGAACAAAGTGTCGCAAATAGTGGCCTGCTCTGGTGAAAACTCGCGATTAAAGCAAAGTGTCGCTGGTACGAAACTGCGTAACGGGGGAACTCTCCGAAAACTCGTGAATAGTGGCTCAAACTGATATGGGCGCAAGTTTTGGCACGAAAAGTCATGGGTTGAGGTTGAAAAACAAAATCTCGGAGATACCTTCTCAAGTTCGAGCGAGAGACTTATCTTGGGAGGTACAAAAAGAGTATGACATTTTTTCAGTGTCTTGGGACTCATATTTATAAAGAAATCCAGCCCAATTAATAAGTTTCAGGCCCAGGAGCCCAATTCACTTGATACAGCCCAAAGTACTCAAAGATTATTTAATTAAACTGGAATAAATGTCATACCGTCCTAAAACTTCGGAAATGCGTCTCAATCGAGAATTAGCCGGAAATGTCAGTAACATAATACCCTGCTTCCATATATCGAATATATAGCCCACCCTATCTTTAATATTTACCGGCACGCCCTCGGGTGCTAAATTAAGAAAATACCCTTGGACCCTCTTGGAATCGAATTTGTCCGAAACTGATAGAAGAGTTAGTGTAATGCTCATAGGTAGACCCGGGATGTCCGAATTACGAGAATACAACCAAAAATATACAGTGACGTAAATATACGACAATACCGAAAATACCATCTAGCCACGTCGGACGAACTCCCGAGGTGTCATAATACCGAAAATACCCCCGGGTAATATCAAAATTAGTATGTATAAACTGTTTTACTACACTCATAATTTATATTTCGGTACTATCATTGTAAAATAAGTTATTTTAAATTTGATATAGATATTAGTTTATTGTATACGTAATGAATGTTTTCATATTTATTTAAATTATATTTACCTATAACAAATATGCTAATATAAAGGTAAAATAGACATTTTTTTATAATCAGGGTAAAATCATCGCAATTTTTTCAAACAGTTTTCAATCCGATCTTAATAATCACGGTCATCTCAACGCACACTACGACTATCATACCTTACCGTGATTTTGAAAAACTAAACCAAAAAATTTCATTGTTTTTATATCATTCTAGAATTTCGTACCAATGTGAAATTACCTACCAATATGGCCGCATAACACCTTTTAGAAATTTCTTATCCTTAGTCAGTTGATTATGTTGAGTTTGCTAAGAATCTTCCTTAAGTTAAGGAGTTAGTTAATAATGTGATTGTGGAGGATTTGTAAAGACATATAAAGCCTTGTCTTTTCATTAATTCATTATTTAAAATAGTCATTCTCTTCTTCTTTACAACAAAATTCTAACACTTGGTGTTCATAGTAGGTAGAAAATGGATCAAAATATATTTAATGCAGATTTTGTCCAACCATGTGTGCCACGGTTTAACGGATACTATCAATATTGGAGTATGTTAATGAAGAACTTTCAGCGTTCCAATGAATATTAGGATCTTATTGATCTTGACTTTGAGGCTAAAGCAAATGTCACCTACATATGTGCAAAACAAGAAAAGTGATGATTTGAAACTGCGAGATTTGAACGAGGTTTTAAGGTAAAAAAATTATTTGTTCTAGGTTATTGAACGAACAGTTATTGATACCATCATCATCAAATATACGTCCAAAGATATTTGGAATGCTATGAAGAAAAGATATACTCGTAGTGCAAGAGTGAAAAAGCACATTTCCAATATCTACGCAACGAATATGAATTTTTAGAAATTCGAAATGATGAGACTATCCAAGATTATTTTGCCCGAGTTATGGTGGTAGATAGCAAAATAAAAGCCAATGGGGAAGGAATCAATGATACCAAGGTAGTAGAAAAGATTTTACAATCCTTGATTGATAAATTCAATTTTAATGTATGTCTTATTGAAGAGTCTAAGGATATTGATATTTTAACCATTGATAAGTTACAAAGTTCCTTAATGATTCATGAAAAAGGTGCAAAGGTTTGATAAGATGAGCAAGCATTGGCTGTAGCGCAAGGTTGTGGTAGAGGCCGTGGAAGATAAGCCTATCGAGGAGGATACCAGGGAAGAGGTCGAGGCCGATTTAATAAAGAAGTTGTGGAATGTTGCAAATGTCACAAACTAGGCCACTATAGCTATGATTGTCTGAAGTAAATTTTACAGAAACAACGAGTACTAAAGATGTTTTGTTAATGGAATATGTAGAATTCGAATGTACTGATACAACAAGTGGATAATTCTTAGATTTCGGACAGGTTGTTCTAACCATATGTGTGGTACTCACTCAATTTTTTTATTCTCTTGATAAAAATTTCAGACATTCGGTAAAAATTAGAAATAACTCAAGACTCCAAGTCCTTGCAAAGAAACTATTATTTTAATAATTGAAGGAGTCCGGTACATTTTGTCATATGTCTATTACATTCTTGAGTTGAGAAATAATCTCTTAAGTGTTGGACAGCTACAAGAGAGTGGAATGTCCATATTGATTAAAGAAGGTACATGAAAAATATTTCATCCAGAAAAATGGTTTTTTTTTCTAATTGAATGTTTTCTAAACCAAGATAAGTTCTAATTGAATGTTTGTACTTACTTTAGAGTCAACCTCGAAGCCAACTTCTTTGAATACACCAAGCGAATCCATAAATCAAAATATCACCGAAATTATAACCAAGCTTTGGCATCACCATTACGGACGCCCCAATCAAAATAGTCTCTACACACTTGAAAAGAAAGATGGTAGTAGTTATGTCTCTACTCACTCAAGATAACTTCATATGTGAACATTGTTTTCGTGGTAAACAACATAGGATTTCTATTCCACGCGTTAGCAAATGGAGACCAACATAACTTTTAGAATTTGTTCATGCTCCTATTTTTGGCCCTATATCACCAATCTCAAATAGCAAAAAATGTATGTTCTGGTTTTTATAGATGATTTTACTAGAAAAGCATGGGTGAGAATAACATGTAAACTCAATAGATAAGACTAAATTAAAGGATGATATTTGCCCACATACAAGGCATCAACCATAGACAGGAGGAGCACCTTAAAAGCGTGAGGCCTATTAAGGTAATTTTTTGTACACCGGCGTCAAGGGTGAGGCAGCGGGAGCAACATTGGCAGAAAGGGTGGGGCAATAGCATCGACGGAACGGATGAAGTAGCGGCAAGAAAATGCACTAGTGTGATGAGGTCGGTTTACCTATTTTAAAATTAAAAGTTAATTTTTACAAATAAAAAATATGAAAATAAATCATAAAGACGTCATTTAATATAATTTATGAGAGTTGTATATAATCCTGATCGTGATATAGACATTAAAAAACTCATATTAATAGTATAGCATCTCATGTCATCATTTACTTATTTTATTACGTCAACTTGTTCCTCAGTCGTCTTCTTTGCGCGTTTTCTTTTTCCACCAATCAGGCAGCTTTTTTTCATTTTTGCAAGGTGTAGGCCACGTGATAGGGGGAGTTTGGTACAATAATTACACGAATTAATGGTGTTATTTGGAAATGTAATGCAACGTCCGATAAACATGTCGTTGTTATATTCTATTTTAACGAACATCATTAATAATTACATTAATGTGACCGCAGAAACAGCGGTGAGTTTACCGTTGATTTAACCAAACGGTCACTAGAACGCACATGTTAAATATCAATTTAAAATTAGTAAATTATTGTTTAATTTTTTTAAAAAATAATTTTGATGAATAACTTCTTATATTTTATCAGTTACATCTTCAAATTATACAAATATATATAACAATTTTAAAATATAGTTTTAAATATAACGAATTTATCATAAAATAATATGAAATATAATTTTTAAGTTATACATAATTATTTAAAAATAAGAAAAAAATAATCATTTGTTGATATCACACAAATGTTTCAAAAACATATTTTTTAAATCACGATTAATTTACCGCATTACACATTACAGTTATCTAATATGAACGCTATTTATCAAACTCTGTTCCAAATATGCCCTATAAATAATATCAACATTTTCTTAATTTTGTACCAACATAAACATATTTAGCAACAAAATATATACTAGTGGTCGAGTTAAGAGGTATAAACAAGTCGGTCACGACTTCTTTATCCGAGACAATAACAAATCGAGTTCAAATTTGATTTTTCGAATCGAGAGGAATTCCGTACTAATCATTAAGGCAATCTCCAATAATGTTCGCCCGGAAACTTTATTATCTCCTTCACATCAGCTTTCTATCTATACAAATCATTATTCTTTAATTTTATAAATAACTTTTCTCTTATTACTAGGACATTTATAATTTTATGTTTTACACATTAAATACATAAAATCATAATATTATCGATAAAATAATTATATAAATCCATCATAAATTTTATATTTTATATCTTTAAAATTAATTTTTACATTTTTTAAAGAAAAAAATTCAAGAAAAAGAGTGTCTTGCGTGGGATATTCTCTTTCCTCTTGGCCGGGATACAATTTAACAAATTGGCCGCCCATATGGCCTAACAAATTAGGAAGAACATGACCATGAGTTAATGATATTATATTATTCCTTTATATTAAAATGTATATAATTTTAAATCAAGTTGAACTCAAGTCGAATCCAAACTGCAATTGAACGAAACCACGAATCATCGATTACTTAAAATTCAAACTGAGATGAAACCTAATGTATTTGGAAACAAACCTTTAAAAATATTTAAGTATGACTTCACTTGTTTTGTTTGCATCCATAATATGTTAAAGGACACTATAACTTTTTTGAGTTGTACACACAATTTAAATTTTAATTTGGTCTTTGACACTTACATATTACCCTATACTATGGTCTTGGTAATTGTGCCTTTTACATACACGGAAGTTTGTATAAGGCGCTCAAACTTAGGTGTTGTATAAAAGAACATGATTTCCATATTACGAAATTACAAATATGCTATATTATTTGAGTAAAAATATATATTTGCACACCAACTTAAATTAAATGCATGTAAGACACATAAAGTTAACATTTATGTCTATCATTAATCCTCTAACGATATCGTTAATATTTAGTTTTCTTATACATAATTCTCGAATTTCAATGATCAATTTTGTATAATTTTTCAAACAATAATCATCATATTTGCATACTTAGTGAATTTTGATGATCAATCATGCTAACACAAAAATATTTGACAACTTAGTGGAAAATTGGGTGTTACAGTGTCAATATTTAAAAATAAACAAAATTGATAATCTTATTGTCATTCTTGTAATTTCGTGGTAATAAAGTTCCCAAGAAATGTTTTTGATATGTATCTTAATATGATTTATATATCTTGCAAATGTTACTATGTTGGTGGCGATTTAGTTCCCAATGACAGACTAGATGTAGTAATTTCCATGAGAAGAAGGTTTACGTCATCATCTGCTCCTAGTATGAGAAGAAGGATGGAAATAACCAATGTGTTACAGGTCATTTGATGTAAAACATTGGATAATTAATCAAATTTATTATGTTGAATGTTAATTAAAATACTCTTACTAATAATCTCTGAATTCAATGCTTAAATAATTTTATCTAGTATAAAAATAAATGTATTCTTTTTGAATAATATATATAAGTAATCAAATAAATTTCTAAAATATTAAGTATATGGATAAGGTTATTGATATGAAAGTAAAATGGATGTTTTACTTGATACTAATGTTGAAGAAAAATAAAAATTTGAAAGTAAAATTATTATTTTTTATTTGATATTAATGTTGAAGAGAGAAAAATTCATCCAGATAAAGAAAACTAAAGTATATAATGATGAAAGTTTAGGACATACACATCATTGTGCACTAAGAATTCAATGAAGTCATATCGCTACTATGTCGTATGGTATACCAATCATATTGACAAATATTGCTCACGATTGTATACTAATATTCCAAAAAATTATCCACTTATAAACAAAATATCAAAACAATCTCATACAAGTCGATATGACTTCATTGGCTCGAACAAGGATGTGCCTGGGCATAAGAATACAATCATTTCACCACCTTGCCTATATACATTTATTTATTTACATTTCTCTTCAAAAAATGTATTATATTATTTAATATGCTTCCGTGTGGTATTTCAATTCAATAAATGTTTCTCCTATTTATAAACATTTATTTTCCAGAAATTCATAAAGATAGCAAAAAGATAAGTCTCCAAATAAAGTATAAAGACTAAAATAAAGATATTTTATTTAAATATTACATTAATTTCGAAGAAGTAAAAGTGTGTGAAGAAAAAGAAATTTGAAATTGAACGAGAAAATGTTTTTTGAAAAAAATTGCCCTTAGGTTGGCTTTAACGGTGGTAATACAATTTCTTAAATTTTTTGTTGAGGGAAGCTAGCTGTATTAGAAAATAAAAAAAGAAAAATAACATTGACTTTTGTATTTTTATATTTGTAACAATAGTACAAATTTTATCATAAAAATAGCATTGATGTACATGTGGTAGCTTGTGTTCTATTGAATCAGAAACCGACCTATTATTATTTTTTAAATAAAATTATGTAGCTCTTTGCCAAAATTATTGAAATCAGACTATCTGTTTTTATATTTCAGACGCTCCTTACCTCCGGAAAAAACTCTGAAGAGGATGACGGAGAAGAGGTTTGCTGGTCCTCGCACAACTTCCAATAGGATAACTAATAAAATGAGTTTATGAAAGACAATCTTCTTATATTCATAAAGATGATAAATTATACATAAACAAACAATTTGCAAGTATGGTTTTGTTTATCATTCATTTTGTAGCTTTAAAACTCATTTATGGCATCTTTTAGTGTATTCTATGGGTATCTCCCTTTAGGTAAAGACAACCACGGTACGATTGGTGATGTGAAATTGAAGTTAAAATGATGATATCTCAAAATCTTGTCCCTTAATTGTGTTGGACTCAATCCAAAATATTAAAGTTCAAAGCCCAAATTAGAAGTCCAAATTACAAGTCCATTAATGAGTCAAATAAGGTTAAGGAGTGCTGTACAAATCTATTGTTGTTCTTCAGGTTATTCTTTAGGATCTGTCATGCATTCAAAGTCATACAATGAATAATTTATGATTCCTTTATTCTTGTATCTTTTATTCCTTAGTTGTCAGAAGTTATTCTTATATATTTGTCTGATGATTCTAATAAAGCTATGCAAAATTCAATGTCTTTTTTCAATAGATTTTTGCTTATGATCTCAATTCATACTTCATAAAACAGTAGACAAAAACCCTTTGTTGATTGGATTATAAGTTCTATTGATTCACTTCTTCCTACTCTATTATCTTCAATAAAGTGGTATCGGAGCTTGGTTTAAATGAAGAAAAGAAAAGGAGAAAGCGTATGATCAGGAAGCTATAAAAAATTCGCTCGAGAAACTTCATTCCAAATAGATGCTATTGGAACATGAGCTGTGTGGAAGTTTTCGGGAGAAGATTATACTATATGGGCACATCCAATGAAAGTTTTTTTGGAAGATACGAAATTGTGGGAATCAGTAGAAGCTTTTTTTGGAAGCTATCTTCTACGGCTTCTACAGCAGCAATAGCAAGATATGAGGAACTTTTAGCAAGAAGAGTCCAGGCAAAGGTTGCTATCAAATTTGGGTAAAACTAGAAGCATTATTATTCGGATAATGGCATGTTCCACGGCAAAACAGATTTGGGTAAAACTAAAGCAAGAATTCGAAGGAGATGATCTAACGAAGGAACTAAAATCTCCAACCTTCACCAAGATTTAGAAAAGCCCAACATGAATTCAACTGAATCTATAAAACAATATGTGGATAGAGTCTCAAGCGTTGTAAATTAGCTTGCCATATTGGGAGAACACAAGACAGACAGTGCAAAGAAACTTTGAAGCTAGGGTAAGCGTCTTGGATTACTCTTTTGATTACAGATCTCTCATAATTGCTAAGGTGAGATGTGCTCTACAAGCTTTAGAACAAAGAGACCAAATTCATGGAGTAACTGAAAATGCTCTACTTGCAAACACGGGAATGCCCTCTAAGAGAGGAAATTTACCTCACTTAGATGAAGGAAAATTGCATAACTCCAATAACAGAAGAAAGAAAAAATATCCACCATATCAAATCTGCAAAAAGACTGCGTATTCAGATAAATATTGTTACTGGAGATAACATAGTTGCAGTAAAAACATAGATGAGATATTGTTTAAATTTTTTAAAAAAATGTATACCGGTTTCAGTATTTACAAAAATCAAGCTATTATCTTTATGTCCTGCTATATTCACAACAAAAAATTAATCATTAACAAATTATTCATGTACCCTATGTAACACTTGTTAGTGTACCAATTTTCCCCCGTTTTCACCACCAATATATTTAATAAATATATATATTCATTTTATTTTCATTAATAATTTGTTTATTTTGATACTTTTATTTTTAAAAATTAATATATATATGTATATTAAATTTGATTTTATTAATTCTTAGTTTATTTTGATAATTAAAATATGTATTTTTATTTAAGATTCAATAGTTTCGAAATTTATTACTAAAAATGAATTACAAAGTGAAATTGCTCGGGGCTATTTACAAAATTATGAGACGTCCGGGGATCGTCTAACATGTCTAAATGATATTTTCGGTTTTCTATTATATTTATTGAGTAATGTGATTTTGGGGGTAATCTCATAATGTGGGCATTCCAGACCAACGTTTATGAATTTTGATAACATTTTGAGTAATTTTGGATGATTCCGGTCGAGAATGATGCCATGAGTATTTTCATAATTTGGCACTCGGAGAGCTCATTGATGAGTTTATGCAATATTTTAGGCTATCTGCTAAGTACTCGGAGATGTGGAACTCGTGAAGTGTATTTTCATGTATTTTCTCGGCATTACGTGTGATAAATGTTTGATTGAGATGCATTTCGGAAATCCCGAGACATTATGATTCATATCTCGATGAAATTGGGTGTTTCCGAGCAACTCGAGCAAGGTTGGGCCATATTTAGTAATACTGGGATTTTGGATACTATGTTGACCGATTAGGCCAAGTTTCTCTATAAATACAAGATCATAGGCTCTATAAAAGGGTTCGAATTCTTGACAAGCTTTTCAAGGCAAGTTTTTCACTCGAATTGCTCTGGAATTCACAATTTTATGCCAACTCACGACTTTTTGGTTTTCTAGTCGCGAGAACTTGCCTTCCACCCATTACTCGCTTTGGTTTTCTAGTCGCGAGAATTTTCTAACCGGAAATTGTTGTATGGAAATACTTTCCTCCGCTTTGGCACCCCATGCCCTCGGAGATGGAATATTTTATTAATTTTTTTTTTTGTTTTAAATTTAATGTATATATATATTGTTAAATATTATTTGTAATATATAATTGTTTACAAATATTATAGATATTTAAATTATTAATTTAGTTTAATCATTTAAATATATAATTTTATTTTAAATTTAATAGTTTAAAAATGGAAATAATTAAAACGAAGTTCGAAGCACATAAAACATGTCGATGCAAATTTATAACTAAGGATTAACATCGAAATCATCTGAATCGTTACCTTGACCACTACTTCTCCAGTTACTAGCAGAATTTTGAGATCCAACCCTGCTATTAAGTGAACTACGTGCGATGAACTTGTGAAGAATATCCTCGAAGAATAACATCTATGTATGATTCAACTTGTCCGGATTAGTATTCATCGGACTTACACTTATGTCTAGCTCATATAACTTGTTGGATTCGTCGAAGCGTTTGTTGCTCTTATCAATCTTCTGATCTTTCTCTACCATTCGTTCCGTTCTATATGATGAACCCTCGCCTGTTCTAGGTTATTTTAATGTTAATCAATTTTATATTGATTTTAAAATATTAAAATTGAAATGTAATATTTAATGATAAATAAGGTAATAAAATGATAAAGTTGATGAGATAGAAATATAATATGAAATTTGGAGAGATATGTTAATGTAGATGAAAGAGAAATAAATAATGATGTGGATGAGTGAGAAATTTTAGAAGTGAAAAGACAACATGATGTGAATGTGAGAGAATGATGATGTGTAGAGAGATTTATACTACAGAAATTTGTTTTGGGCACGAACAAAGTTACAGGTAGCCTAAAGCTTTCTATAAGGGCGGAGATGCCCTTTTGGTACTGATATTACCCGGGGGCATTTTCGGTATTATGACACCCCGGGAACTCGTTCGACGTGGCTAGATGGTATTTTCAGTATTCTCGTATATTTATGTCACTATATATTTTTGGGGGTATTATCATAATTCTGACCTTCCGGGCCTACCTATGTGCGTTACATTAACGTTTCTATCAGTTTCGGACAAATTCGGTCCTGAACGAGTCCATTGGTATTTTCGTAATTTGGCACACGAGGAGCGCGCCGGTAAGTTGTAGCGATATTTTTGGTTGTATATTCGATATATGGAGACAATGAATTATTATACGAGGTTTTCCCGTATTATCTCACCGACCTTTACGGCTAATTCTCGATCGAGACGCATTCCCGAAATTCCGGGACGACATGGCATTTATTCCAGTTTTATTGGATATTATTAAGTACTTTGAACTAAATCAAGTGAAGTTGGGCTCCTAGGCTTGAAAGTTACTACTTGGGTTGGATTTCTCGATAAATATGAGCCGTAGTGCACTGGAAATGGGTTCACACTCTTTTTGTATTTCCCATGGCAAGGCTCTCGCTCGAACTTGTGAAGGTATCTGCGAGATTTCATTTTTAAGCCTCAACCCGAGACTTTTCGTCCCAAAAGTCGCGACACCTGGCCTGACTCACTAGTTTTCACGCAGTTCACTTGGTTACGCAGTTTCGTACATTATTTTGTCAAGGCAGACCCACCACTCTTTGCATGTGTCGCAACATTTCGCACTCCCTGTCTTGCGACTTTTCGCTAGGCAAGGGGATTTGCGAGTTTTTGTTGAAAACTCGCGACGAGCATCCTATTCGAGAATTTTTGGTTGTTCCGGTGTGATGAAGCAAATTCGATCGTTTTTCGGCTCGTTTTCACCTGGATTATCATTATCACTTGATTGTAATTGTATTTCTCGATTGTTATAGTGAATACCATGGTAGAGCTTCGCTATCCCGAGGACGCAAGCTCACACATTGTGGGCCAACCTCGTATATCGCCTGTGTCTCCACAACAATTGAATTTTGAATATTTAAAGAAAATGACTGATATAAAAATAAAAACCCAAAATATTTTTAGACGAGATCAGTTTGGCACCATTCGTGGGGACCGAGATTTTATCCCATTGAGAGCTTTATTGCTGGGTTTGGACTTCTGTTATCATGACTACTCGGAATTCTGATGATGATGTTTTTGATGAAGAGATTGAGATAGAACCTAATCCTCGGGCGAACGATGAGGTTACTACATTACCGGAGACTCAACCACCAATTCCGGAGGAGCCCCCAATACAAGATGTTACTTTTCGACCCTCCCTGAGCAGACTTTCATCCGCAAGGGAACCTATATTTTATCCTCCCCCACCTCGGTGTTTATCAAGGTGATGTGATTTCGGGAGAGTTGGTCGAGTGGCTGTCCGTAATAATGCCCATCTTTCGCCACCCGTGCGTTCTCGATCCACGGATCAAACCGAAAAGGATGAAGATTTGGAAGATCGAAGACGTACTTTAATCGCTCAATTGGAGGTAGAGGTGGGCACGGGTTTGGCCCAATGGGTTGCGGGTTGAACCCGTTGAACCCGTCAACCCGTACGGGTTGGCCCAACGGGTTACTAAACCATTTCAACCCTTCAACGGGTTGACCCGACGGGTTGTAGGTACAACCCAACTCGTCAACGGGTTGATACACAACATTTTATAATAAAATTAAAGTATAATTAATCTTTCAAAAATATTAAAAAATCAATATTTAATAAAAAATATGCCAAATACCATTAAAGTCTAAATTAGAATGATAGTAAGACGATTATAAAAAATTACATTTGTTTATCTCCCGACAAATGTTCTTGTTGCATGTCATAAACTCGATTAACCTGTGAATATATTAAAAAATATGAATAAAATATTGTACTAATACAAATATGAAACTTATATTTAGTAGAGATTTACCTAGAATGCTTAAAACTCATATTCATCCTCATATTCCCCGTCCGAACTTGAAGAATCATAATATTTCTTCTTTGTCTTCCGTTTCTATATTGCATCAATCCAATTCTTCACACATACACAAGCCTCTAAAGTATTAGGAACTAACTTTGATCGATATTTTGTTAATGTCATTCCACTTGCACTAAAAGCGCTTTCGATGGCACATTAGAAGCTGGAGTAGTAAGAATATATTTGGCTATCTTAGCCAAGATGAGATAATTGATAGAATTATTCTTCCACCAAGTTAGTATATGAAAAGAATCATCATCATAACCTTCAACAATAGGTGTATTATTGTACAAAAGATATTCTTCATAAGATGAAGATGAATATGAAGAAGAACTATTTTTGCTTCGAACTAAAGCAATAGGATTTATAGCAAATAAACTAGCCGGTGAAGAAAACAAAGGTATAGAATCATTAGTTTGAGAGATGTTTGAGCCACCGAAATTAATGTCATATAATTCATACATCGTTTTAATGGTAGCAATTGTTTCTCTCTCAATCTAAAAAATATTAATTGCATATCCAAATTGCTCCTTAAAACAATTACCATACAAATCAAGCATTGTTTTCAAACCATTTTCCTTTATTCTAGAATCCAAAATTGATGCAACAAGATACAATATAGGAATATTGTGAAAATACTCTAAAAATTTCTTTTGAATGACCTCAATAATTTCATTAAAAGAAGGAATACACTCAAAGTTGTTGAAAATATAAGAAATACGTAGTAATGATGGAACAACTAGAATAGTAGTTGGAAACAAAGAACTACTAAGCAATTTAGTCGAAGAATAAAATACACCTTACAAAGAAACCAATGAAGAAAGAATATGAAAAGTAGAATCATCAAAAACACCATTTATTTCGGGAAGATATTCTGAAAATTGAATTAAGGGAACTTTATATTCAATTAGCATAGTTATCATATCATAAGTAGAATTCCATCTAATTTTGCAATCAAGTTTTAATCGTTTAAATGACATATTATTTGCAATACACAAATGTTTTAGCTCCTCTCGTCTAGCATATGAATGCCTAACATGTAAAACAATTTCACGAAATGGTTTGATAACATCTTCGGCAATAGTCAATCCATCTTGGACACATAAATTGAAAATATGACACACACACTTATTTTGAAAAAAAACACCATCTAAAATTGGATTTAAACTATTTTTCAAAGAATTAATTGCATTATTATTAGATGAAACATTATCCACTGAAATTGAAAATATTATAGAAGAGATATCATAGTCACGATACACATTCATAATAATATTATGTATAGAGAACCAGAATGAGGATAACTCAAATGTTTAAAAGCTAGAATTCTTTTTTTCAAATACCAATCATTATCAATCCATGAACATGTCACAACAATATAACTTTCATTATTTATACCTAACTAACCATCACATGTCAAAGAAAATTAACACTTTAAAGACTCAAATTTTGAAATTAAGAGTTTTTTGGATCTTTCAAACTCATCTAATGCAATTCTACGTGTTTTTTTCTAGAAAATCCTTTATATGCTGGTTGAGCTAAAGTGCAAATTAATTCATTAAACACTTCATCTTCAACCGTAGATAACGGTAACTCTCTTGAAATAAGCTAAAGAACAAAAAAATTCTGAAATTTTTCTACGTTAAAAATAAAGTTTCCATAAAGTAATCCTTCAATTATATTAAGTTGAGTTTGTCTAGAATTAGATAGCATACCCTTATATTTATTTCCATATGCCTTTTCATATTACCCGTACCCCATTCTTTTCCATTCTCTTTATGAAACTTATATGTTTCTACACAATGAATGCAACGAATAGTATTCGGTGTTGGGTTATTTAATTCAAAATGATCCCACATTGCTGAACGTTTATTTGAAGATATACGTGAATTTGATCCTATATTTTCAGAAATATCATCTAAATTAATTGGTTCTTGTTAAAAATTTTCAGCATTCATATAAGGACTTATATTTTCTAACAAAAAGTTATTTTTTCCATTTTCTAATAAAAATGTAATCAAAATGAAACGAAAAATGAAAAATAACTCAATATTTTTGAAAAAAAATTTAGCTTTCTTTTCTGATTTATAAACAAAGAAAACTCTATAAACCATATAACATACCACGAAACAAATAAAAAATAAACAAAAACTCTTAATTTCAAATAACGAAATTCAATTTAAAACAAAGAAATCACTAAATTAAGATTAAGTGTACCGAATATCACCCGATTTGTATTTAGATAAGTACCCCAATATTGGCTAGCAAAAGAGATTCTTCAAACTTAAAACTGTATCGCTGCTGCTAATTTATCCCTGCGGCTAAGTGCAAATCTAAAAACAATATAAGCTAATACCAATTAACCTAAATATATATAATGGCTAAATATGAATGTGGGCTAATCAATTCTAAAAGCCCCAAAGTCTAAAAATCCAAAAGTGTATCTCTAAATTTTTCTTAAGTAAAAAAATTGGCCCATGGTAACCCATTGACCCGTATGGGTCAGCGGGTTAATTATATTGGCCCAACTTGTAATTCTAATCTCAATGGGTTGGCCCACGAGTCAACCCGTTTCTACGGGTTGGGCTGGCCCATCCCACCCCTAATTGGAGGAAGTTGAAGCTCAAAGGAGAACCCGGAAAAAACAATGTTGACATGGAACCAGTTGATGATGAGGTGGCGGTGGAAGATACTGATCACGTACCGGAGCGCAAGCAAATACTACGACAATTGGAGAGCATAATGATACTCTGCAAAAGATTGGAGAGCTAATAGAGTTGAAGTTTAAGGAGATAAGCGGAAAGATTGAGCAGAACGATGTTAGAATGAACCAGCTGGAGGCCAATATGACTCTTGGCCACGAAAGAAGATGCGTGTACGGCGAGCACACCCGAGATACTCACTAGACTTATGCTTTCGAGGGGGATTATATCGAACATGAAAGGTGATCGTCTAAAGATATTTTAGAGCGTTTGCTTATGATGAGTGAATTTATTATATAATTTTGAGTTCAATTATTGTGGGGACACGAGCTATATACGAGGTTGGGCCCACAATGTGTAAGCTTACGTCCTAGGGAGAGCGAAGCTCTACCTCGGTTTTCACTATGATAATCAAAGGATACAAGTACACTCATGAGATTATGATAATCCGAATGAAAA
Organism: Utricularia reniformis; assembly: GCA_009725065.1. NCBI lineage: Eukaryota > Viridiplantae > Streptophyta > Magnoliopsida > Lamiales > Lentibulariaceae > Utricularia > Utricularia reniformis. The sequence continues at coordinate 255,210 of RWGZ01001025.1, forward strand.
CGGTACGAAAAACGATCGAATACACTCCGTCGCACCGTGGACCAAGCGAGTCGTGAGTTTTTGACAATAACTCGCGAGTACTCACGAAATGTCGCGACCATGTGCACAATCTCGCGGATGAGGGCGAAATGTAGTGACTCCATGGGGTAAGTGAGGAAAGTTGCGAGTGAGGGGGCCAAGTGAAGACATCTCGCGACTACAGCCATCCGTACATGCTCTCGCGACTTTTCGAGCGAAAAGTCACGAGTCATGGAGTTCATTGAGGATCTCCATGAGCTTTGGGAAGCTTGCCAAAAGTCTGAACCCTTTTTTGGGACCTTGAGTCTTGTATTTATAGAAAGACTGTGCCCAATATGTAAACTTAAGGTCTAAATTAGCCAACTTACTTAGAATATATCCAATTAAACCGGAATAAGTATCACATCGCCCTGGAACTTCGAGAATGCACCCCTATCGAATACTAGTAGCACGTAATGTCGAGAAAATACCCGAGAATATTCTTTACTAGTTCATTGTCTCCAAATGCTTCAGAGATAGCCAAAAATATCGTCTTAGGTTGCCAACGAGCTATCTGAGTGCCAATTTACGAAAATACCCCTGTGATCATTTCCGACCGAGATCATCCAAAACAGCTCAAAACACCATCAGAATCCTCATACGGGGGCCCGGTATGGCCAAATTACGAGACTACCCCCAAAATCACAATACTCGATAAATATAATAGAAAATCAACAATACCATTTAGCCACATCAGACGAGTCCCGGGGATATCATAATTACATAAATAACCCCGTCAATATCAATAGTCCCCTGGTTTGCAGATCAGATTCTGAGTCGTAAACCACATTATATCGGCTCGTCTAGAAGTCTAGTTTCATACACTTTTTAAGAAACCCATGAGTAACGGTGAAATCATCTCGCTTACATTATGGTATTAGATTTCGAGTTCAATCGAGAATTTCATGATTTTCCAACTCGGAGGGTTTGCTCTTATACGTATCTCTCTTTACTTTGCGTTCCGACGCATTTTATTATACACTGAAATTCTGCTGCACCGCTTTGATTCGCTAATCTTACGCAATCGAGTTTAGAAAATATTTTTTACTGTCTATCAAGAGGTTTCAATCTCAACGTGGAGCTGTCACTTTTTGCTTCATCAAAATCTAGCTCTTCACAACTTAGGGGGTTCGTGACTCCTCAAGTTCGCCCGTCATGATTATCACTCCACGACCTCGAACTCATATGCATTTTTCCTGCATATGATATCCCTACGTTCGATCAAGAACATAACTTTCTCATCTTCGCCAAGAGGTCGGACTTACTCCTTTACCATTCTCATTATTTTGGGGCAATTATTTTACGCTTGTGGTCGATCGTGTGCATCTCTTATATGTAGCCCAATTACCGGCTACCTATATAGGTTATCTTATTTATAGTATGCTTGCTTTATTATTAAGGGGCCGCTGAAATAAATAAGGTCAGATGTCTAGGCTTGATGAGTAGCATGGGGTTTTGAGGGGGAGTTCCCAACTTTGATGCGAAATGATGACTTATTGTCTCTTTTAGATACGATCTCATAAAAAATACAGTGTCTCTAGCCGACATCTAAGTATAGAAAGGAGGGTTCAACTGAATAATAGCTATGTTGATCATCGAATATTATGTAGGGGACATACCGATCGAGGTAGGGTCATTACCTTTCTTCTATTCATACTTCCCATATATATTATCTGATTATTAAGATTCTTTCTGAAATAAATCTTTATTGAGTGGAGAACTTCGCCTCGGAAGATATTACCTAAACTCCATGAGTTATAAGAAAAGAAACCGAGAAACCCCGACTGGGAATCATATAGGAAACAACATGAAACTAGGGAAATAACTTAAAATTGCGTTATAAAAAAGCCAAGAACCGTTATATTTCCATCTCCTCAATTTTAATCCTTCATATGTTTCCTTTGATAAGATAAGCCTCCACTTCCATTTCAAATCACTTCTCTTTATTTGTGAATTTTAGATTTGACTTTACTACGTCCGTCTCTCATAAAATCTCACAACGATCAACCCTAATAATATTTGTATTATCTCGTGTATGAAAATCCATAGCATCCATAAAACGACTTTATGACATCTTCGATGGTAAATAGGATAATCTGTGTCATGCACGCAATAATTATGTGAACCGTATTACCATAAATAGCGATGCACGTGTAATACAACAACGCACTAATTCTTCCCTCTAATAAATAATGAACCCGAGGCATCCATAAAATACTTAAGAGTCATTCGCCATATGTCGAAAGAGTATAGACTTTTTCGGGGAGAATTACTTGATCAATGTCATACAGATGTTGGTTACGCATCTCAAATCGTAAATGAGATCGAAACATAAGTTTCCTTACTATACATAAGGGGATTGCCTTTGAGTGTCGCAACCGCATTTGAGGGAGCGATCTTAATACATCCTAACCAGTTTCTTGGTTTGCCGCTCCCAGGCACGAGACACTGTTTCTCCTAGACATGATAATACTTGCATAAATCACTTGTTTGTTTTACAAAGAGTTCATTGCATTATATGACATCAAGTCCTCAGGAATCTCAAACTAGCAAAGAATACTATCAGAATGAAACTTCTCATTTCATGTTCCCAAACTCGAGATAATTATTCGACTTATATACGTTCAATGTCTCATTTCAATACCATAATGCACAATTCATTCATGTCCACAGCCATCGCAAAGGCCCATACTAATGTCAGTCCCCATGTGTCGACTAGGAAATCATGAACAATTGTTTAATTGTCTCCACATATACTCAGAGCAAATATGACTCAACTTATAATTTCGCTTGCGATATTCATCGTAGATACTTAGGGCAACACTGAGCCATTTTCCAACTTCACTTGCAATATTTATCTCATCATCTTCTCATACTCAACATAGTCCCCGACATAAATTTCTTTCTTGAATGCACTTAGCTTGCATAAGATGGACAACGAAGATATAGATGGCCTAATAACCGATTATTTATATGATTCCACAGATTCGTCCTCGTCTTGACGTGACCTCATTAATTGATCTCCCGACAATCATAATTGACAGTTGATAATAAATCATCTCTATCACACTTGATTCGTTAGACAATAGGTGGATTCGCACTAGTATTCTCTTGCATCGCAATACACTTCACTGTATAAGATATCAATCTTGAATGCACATTATTATGAATATCCCACGAATGCATAGAATGCATTTCACTAAACATCTTTGTTTATCGATCAGGAGAAAGATAAACTTTTTTATGCTGACTTGAGGATAAATCCGTTAGCACTATCATGTGCGGATATATAAAAGAATCATTTGAGCAGAAAAACATGACTTTCCGATAATCGATAATATGTATCAAGAATTTTAACAACTATGGGTTTCACTCCCATCAACAAACTCTCATTCTTCCGAGTGAGATAAACTCTAGATTCTTTGTATTTGCTCCCTCATGGTTACTAGTTCAATGGATCACGATTATATCATCTCCATATTAATTCAAAACTTATAATGTACACATACTCTTCCATATTGACCAAACGTTTTTATTCGCAAGTCCCCAGTGTTAAATGAATTATATTTCTGAATATCGCAATTGTCCGCAATCTCTAATTTGAGAATAAGAAATTTTGCTCATAACAACGTACTAAACATACTCGTTTTATTACGTGGAAACTTTTGGTGTATATCCCATTACTGGGTTAAATAGCATGGATCTTTACTTCATCGGCCATCAAAACATGTGTAGTACCAGGAGCGGACACTGCAAATGTGAAAACGTCACGTACTATTCCTTTCAACGTTTCCTTGGAAGGAAATAATTACTCCACCCCTTCTTGTGAATAGAAGGCTACGCATTTATGATCACTTTAATGAGACTCACTTTCATAAGATCTTAAATCCTATCTCTTAACCGGTCTAAGGTCGGTTCATCGAAATTCGACCTTTTGTAGTCTCTTACTAACATCATTATGACCCCTCTTTCTCATCATCGAACCCAACTAAGATAGCACTTACGACTTCTTTGAATGCGCAAAATATAAACCCAAAGGTTTCTGAGGAGGAGTGGAGACATAAACGAATCGATACTTATATAACATTTTCAACCTTCAAAAGCCACCCGACTATGTACTTATCCATTTATATTTCTCTTACAAACATCATAGACCAAGAAAAATTTCCGTCTTTCACCAACAACTTACATCTATAAGGATTCCACCTCATTCAATACTTCCTCAATATACTAAATCACTCGCTTAAATATTGGAAATGATTATTTCCATAACGGTTTTTATTTGTATACCATCATTATTGACTTTCCACACATTCTTCTTCTCACATCTTTAAATATTGATGTCATCGTTCGTTGGTACATGGCATATGGTTTTTTGAACCAAAAGGCATAATTGAAAAACTACAATCCAGTCCGATAAGCCAGTATGTCAATAGTGGCAGTAGACATAGGTCCTCTGACTATGTTTCACTTGACTAAATAAAATCAATACAAACTCTCTAGGTATCGCTCGACTTTGGAGCCATCATTAGGTCCGTGACCGACTATGTGTATTTCACAAGTTTTTCGAACCCTGCTTGCAACACGATTTCCACATCTTCAAATAATTATCTTTTCGTTTTCATGGGAGAATATGCACTTCTTTCAAGGAATTCATTTTCATTCTTAAAAATTCCCTTAACAATAGATGTTCCATCTTTATACCGTTTTCTCTTTTTCTTCTAGAACAAAACCATATCATGTTAATACACTCGATCTTCCATTTGGAATGACACTATATAGATGCATCTCTTCGCATTAGACACCCTTGTGTCGCTTCGGAACATAACACTAGGAACATATCTTGCCGACACATGATTTCTCTTTTACTTTGGAACAGAATAATAGAGCTATCAAGGTGGAGTAGAGATATGATAGCTCCGATTAGATTTAAAGCACTTCTTCCAAGGGAAAAATTATAAAAGAGGATAGGAAGATCCACCACTACGAATTCCGTTAATAAAGACCTACATATTTCCTAATACTCCAATGTGACTGGGAGAATAACAAATCGTTCGAGAGCAACAAAATTGTTGTTAAACCAGACTAACTCAATATGTGGCTTATTAGTTAATGCCAAGACCTCTACTAGAATGCAGATATGGTCAAGATACTTGTCGGCTTGATAATGTCACAGGTTAATTAAGAAAGCGTGCTCAATAATCATACATTTCCGGACGAATACCATTCCAGGCAATCAATAAAATAACACAAATTTGACATCTCTTTCGTGAATTCCAATAGGCATAGTTTGATAAAGGTTAATGCTTCTAAAAACACAACAATCATAATTCTTAGATATCTCTAAATAATTCAAGCAATTAATGAATATCCATTAGGCAACCTTGTGTAGCCTATCCGGTCAAGAGGCTTAAAGCCCTTGGAGGTTGCCAAGGTTCGAACCCTGGCGGACGCGAAAGTAACTCTAAAATATAACCACTAAACTATCCGTTAAAAAAAACAATTAATGAATATCCATTAGTATATATGATGATCAAACTATTAGTAATCAATTGCTTAGCATCTTGATGGATACTTTCCAAGTGAAATCCGTTATGGCCAACGAAGTAAATCGAACAGATGAACCCTTCACGATAGAATAAGAATAATCCGACGAGTACAATTTCGGATGATTAAGAAAAACAATTAGATGCTCTCTTCAACATAGGGTTCATGTTATCAATAATTTGATCATCGAGTAGAGATTTAACTTCAACCATTGAAGCTCAATCGTTTCCTTTAATTCCAAATCCTCAAGCATTATTCCAAGAGTTGCGAGATTCTTCAAGGGTTTTCGTTAATGCAGACCCACACATGATCCAAATAGAGAACACCGGTCGGTAAAGACATGACCCATTTTTTCGAACAAAAATTAATCACCAATGAAAACCAGGGTGATTTGACTACTCCACAAACATGCTCGAATCAACTGAATGATGAGTAAGAGGCATGATAGTCAATATAACCATTAGGGAGGTTGTGATTACTGAGGAGGAATATCATGACATAAATATACGCTTCAAATAACGAGGAGACGAGGTCGTCTTTCAATAACACAACTCAACGACTGAGTTTCATTTTATGATCTTATGATAACTTAATACGTTCCTTTGTTATTCATCGATGACTATCCTGTAATTTTAACCACTTCTTCACGATTTATATTTGTATTTTCTCCTTCTATCACAATAAATACTTGTTCATTCACCAATGCTCTCTCTTCCACACTAGTTATCGTATCCTGCCATAATAATTGCTAGATGGCGTATGAGTTCCAAAAATGCGTACTCTTCAACTCCTCAATTTGAATATTAAGATATTAAATTCCATATTCTTGGACATGTACTATCTTTTTCACACCAAATAATTCACCAAGTTGTCGTGAACTTCGTTAATCTTTGAGTATCGAACATTAAACCACCAAAGTCATTGATATAACGAACGGAACATCTATGAAAGCTACAAAGCTTTTGATAGTTGTCCATAGAGAGGATTAGTATTTCACGAATGGATAACCAGAAAACCCCACTGATATTGAGTTAATTTCGCTCAATATTTTACGAATGGATAACTCAAAACTAGAAAACCCACATCATTAATTTCGCTCTTCCATACGTTCTATAATCCTGAACAAACTGAGTACATATTGAGTTAGCCCCTCCATACTCATGGCGTCTTTCCAAAGGTCGTGTTAAATCGTTATTAGGAAGAGTGTCTGTGTTCTCGGGTTGAATATTCAAGTAAACTTCCTCGGCCTCGGTCTCGGGCATTCCTCCCATCATGCTAATCAACTTACAAAACTAGCCACGCTTCAATATCCTCTCAACATCAGACACCAATTATAGACCATCTTTAGTAACTTGTCCCAAATTGTGATGGAAAAAGGATGAAATAATTGGGACTCTTGAGTCCCCGGTGTCGGTGCTTATAATAGAAGGTGTATATAAGGGATCCTACTTCCTTCTCTTCAACCATGGCGAGAAATACTTGCAACTGAATAAATATACTTGCTATTGAATACCAAAGTGGTTTGCATGTTGGACTTCGGCAGCGATACATTCGATTGATCACATGATTCACGACAATGTCATATGACCATAAGTATGCAATCTTTCACTTCTCGAATATACTGTGTATATGTGAGGCCAAGCTCTTCAATACTTTACTATGGACCCTCTAGAAATCAACGACGATAAACCTTTCTCATGTTCTCCATAACCTCTCATTTGCTACGAACTTTATTTCTTATAAAATCGCTATCGAAACGGAGTACAAAACTTGTCGTAATCCTTCAAAAAATCATATATCCGTCCTCTATGCGAGACATGGATCCAATGGGTGAACTCGTATCGGATAGGATTAGGATCATCACATAAGCAAACTATCATTTCCTTGGGAACCATGCATGCCCTCGTGATGTGTTTGCAACCATGCATGCACTTGCATAGCATTGAATACTTTCACACGACAATCCACATATACTCATGTAACCTCTTATCTTTCCATGTAATCAATACATCTTGTTTACTTGGCACTTGGCACTTCCAACTTTCCGCAGCAATCATTCTCTCCAACCATTTCCTGCACATACATACAATCAATCAACACGTGGCCAAATTCCCCACAATGCAACTATGCATCAGCGGAGGTATGTAAATGTATCGGGTATGTTTGCCATATACCCCTCGTCTTTATAACCGATGACCATATTGACCTCCAATATATCACTGCTACAGAGTAAAATCCTTTCAACCATTCAAGATATCCCTAATTTTCTATATATGGGCCGAAATGGAATAGTAAAACGCCAAAGAAATCCGACCCGGGAAATATTACACCGTCACATCACCATGTGATTCTAAACATAAAATTGAGCCTCCCATGAAATATTCGTAATGCTGAAAATCGACTTTTTCCTTTTGGTAAAATATCATTCATCTTGTCTTCTATCGCATAAGAGTTGCAATCCGGTCCACTTTCTTCATCTAGATCACTCTCATAACGAGAATCTCATATCATCACAAGATACAACAAGCTCCAAGCTCAGCACAAGAGCTCTCAATGGGACAAAGTCAAGGTCCCCACGTACGGCACAAAACTGATCGCGTCTAAAAACATTTTACAACGTTTGCTTATGATCAGTCAATTCATTATAGAATTTTGAGTTCAATTATTGTGGGGACACGAGCCATATACGAGGTTGGGCCCACAATGTGTAAGCTTACGTCCTAGGGAGAGCGAAGCTCTACCTTGGTTTTCACTATGATAATCAAAGGATACAAGTACACTCATGAGATAATGATAATCCGAATGAAAACGGTACGAAAAACTATCGAATCCACTCCGTCGCACCGTAGACCAAGCCAATCTTGAGATTTTGACAAAAACTTGCGAGTACTCACGAAATGTCACGAGCATGTGCACAATCTCGAGGATGAGGGTGAAAAGTCGCGACACCATGGGGTAAGTGACGAAAAGTCACGAGTGAGGGGGCAAGTGACGAAATCTCGCGACTACGACCATCCATACATGCTCTCGCGACATATTGAGCGAAAAGTCGCTAGTCGTGGGGTTCGATGAGAACTCGCGAAACCGGAGCTTTGGGAAGTGTGCCAAGAGTCAGAACCCTATTTTGGGGCCTTGGGACTTGTATTTATAGAAAAACTCGGCCCAATAAGTCAACTTAAGGTCCAAAAGCCCAATCTTAGTCAAATTAGCCCAATTTACTTAGAAAATATCCAATTAAACCGGAATAAGTGTCACAACGCTCCGAAACTTCGAGAATGCACCCCGGTCGAACACTAGTAGCACGTAATGTCGAGAAAATACCCGAGAATATTCTTTACTAGTTCATTGTCTCCAAATAATTAGGAAATAACCAAAAATATCGCATTAGGTCGCCAACGAGCTCTTCGAGTGCCAAATTACGAAAATACCCCTAGCATCATTTCCGACCGAAATCATCCAAAACAGCTCAAAGCACCATCAGAATCCTCAAACGGGGGCTCGAAATGGCCAAATTACGAGAGTACCCCCAAAATCACAGTACTCAATAAATAATAGAAAATCAACAATACCATTTAGCCACGTCAGACGAGTCCCGGGGATATCATAATTACATAAATAACCCCGGGCAATATCAAAAGGGTTGGTGAGCCTTATGGAAATCGAGGAAAGACTTTACTGTCTATGGAAGTTTTGCAAAGTCCGTGGTGTAATTCGAACGCTCTGTCACCATTTTCCATTGTGATCATCAGTGCGACTAGTTCTAAGTTTAATGAGATGCCGAAGGATCTCCCCAAATACCGTGGGTCAACTGACCCACATGCTCATACATCGAACTTGGAGATTCATGTCAATTTGATGAATTTCAGCGATGCTGCAATGTGTTTTATTTTCGCAACTTCTCTTAAGGAATCAGCCCTCCGATGGTTTAATCGTTTACCGAGACGCTCTATTGTTTCATACCAGGACTTTATGGATCAGTTTTATTCACCTTTCGCACATTTTAATGCTCCACTAAAGTCTATTACTTCTTTGACCGCATTGCATTATGATTCTTCAAAGAGATTGTTGAGTTTTATTAACCGTTATGAAGCCGAGTGTAGGAAGATACCTCGAAATACTGTCAGTGAGAAAGTTGGGGTTCTCCAACTTATTTTGGCCGGACATCCTTTATGTAATTCCCTGAACATATATCACCCTGAGAATTTGGAAGAATTGGCTTTGAGATGTACGCAGTACATCCGGGAAGATGACGGCTTGCGAGATCCTGGAGTAATAGAAATGCCAACTTATGATCCCACAATATCGTTGCAAGCCGAGTGCCGGCCAAGAATGTCTCGCAATCACGACCTAAATTGAGAATGTACACCGCTTTCAGTGATGAACAGATTTTCGCCAATATCAAACAGAAAAAGGGCGGATCCCTTCGCTATCCCCTTCCATTGCAAGAGCCAACACCGGGGACTTATGAATCCCAAGTATTCTGTCGTTTTCATCAAGGTTTTGGACATGCCACTATCGATTGCCGGGAATTGGGTCAGCTAGATGAGTTGATTAGCACTGTGGAAGCACTACTCGAAGCTGACCCAGGAAAGTTTGATATGAGCGCACGTTGGGGACGGCAGCGAAACCCCCTAAGGCTGACCCGCCACGACCTAACACGAGAGGCAGTGGATATGGAGGACAACGTGGCCAGCATAAGAGGGGTGGCAAAGAGGATTTTTTAACGGAAGAAGGGAGAATCATAACCGTGGTCGAGATAGGAATCAACAAGGATATCGGCAGGAAGGTTATCAACCTACCCAAGGAAATCAACAACTACATCCTCCACCTTCTGCTGGCACGAATCCGGGTCAACCTATTTTAAATATCGAGGAAGCTCAGCCAAGGTGGGGTAATCTAGGCCATAATATTATGACTATCGCAGGAGGAAGGAGCGTGGGGGATTCAAGTCGAGCTCGTAAACGATCCTATCGAGACTTGGAACAGAAAGGTCGCTTCATAGAAGTTAACTTGGTCTAGTTATCTGACTTGGAAAAAATGGCTATATCTTTTGGACCTGAAGATTTATCCGGAGTTTTCTCACTACAGGATGATGCTCTCGTCATCTCTCCTGTTATTGCATATCATCCTGTTTCTCGAGTGTTAGTGGACACCGGAGCTACTACCAATATGTTGACTCTTGCAGCTTTCGAACAAATGTCTTTGAAGGGAACCACCAAGCTGCAACCGGTGCAAACAAAATTGGTTGGTTTTAATAATAGTATTGTTGCTACTAAAGGATTTGTTTTTTTGCCATTAACTTTGGCAGATCTAGAAATATTGAGGACTTTGCTAGTGGAATTCGTAGTTGTGGATCTCCCTACAATCACTCATAATGCGATCCACGGGAGGAGTTCTTTGAATTTACTTGGGACTGTGGTTTCTCAACCACATTTGATGATGAAATTCCACACACCTTCGGGTGATGGAAAAATGAAAGGAGATCAGGAATTGACACGTTCTTGTTATAACATAATGTGTAGGAGTGGTATGGATGGATCGAAAGCAAAGAAATTTGTTTGTATGGTGGAAGTCTTCTTCGAGGAAGTTATGGATTCAAGCGACAAATCATATCACATGAAATATTAAGAAAACGAAATGAAGATGGAACCTCTAGGCATTAAGATAGTGCATTTATTCTCTGATAACCAAGAAAAGGTAGTGATAATCGGTTCTGAGATGACGCCAGAGTTTGAAAAGGAGATAATTTCTTTTTTGCGAAATAATATAGATATTTTTTCTTGGTCATATCACGATTATGTGCGGTAGATCCCAAAATTTGTTCTCATAGACTTAATGTTAACCCATATGTGCGACCAGTTCATCAGAAAAAGAGGAATTTTTCCCCCGAAAAAGAAAGAGCAATTGATGAGGAGGTAGAAAGTTTGTTGCAGGCAAGATTCATAAAGCCTGTTAGATACGGAGATTGGGTCGCGAATCCAGTGGTGGTCCCAAAGTCGAATAATAGCTGAAGAGTTTGCATTGATTTTACGGATTTGAATAAAGCATGCCCGAAGGATCTGTATCCACTACCGGCCATTGACATGATGGTGGATGCGGCATGTGGCTTTGAATTTCTTTGTATGTTAGACGGATTTAAAGGTTATAACCAGATTTTTATGCATTATGAAGACAAATTGTTTACTTCTTTTATGACAAATAAAGACATTTTTTGCTATAAAGTTATGCCATTCGAGTAGAAAAATGCTGGGGCCACCTATCAACATCTAATGAATTCGATATTCAAGGATATGATTGGTAAATGTTTGGAAGTTTATATTGATGACATATTGATAATAAGCCAGCACGGGAATAATCATATTCAATATATGAATGAATTTTTAGATATATTTATGAAGTATCGAATGAAATTGAATCCACTTAAGTGTGCCTTTTGTGTAAAGGGGGGAAAATTCCTTGGATTTATGGTATCAGAAAGGGGAATTGAGATAAATCCTGATAAGATAACATCCATCCAGGAAGTGACTCCTCCGACAACTTTTAGAGAAGTCCAAATATTAACAAGTCGATTAGCATCATTGAATCTCTTTATTTTGTGATCTATAGAGAGAAGTTTAATGTTTTTCCGAGTATTGCCTAAGACAAATCTATTGTATTGGGATGATGAATGCAGTATGGCCTTCGAGAGTCTGAAAGATTATTTGAGTAAACCACCGTTTATGTCCCCCCCGTCCCCTAGGGAATCATTGAGTTTGTATTTAGAGGTATCTAAGGAGGCAGTGAGCGCCACCTTAGTCAGGCTTAGCAACAAAGAGCATAGAACATTGTATTATATCAGCAGGAAATTGCAAGGAGCGGAATCCCTCTATACAGATTTATAGAAGTTTGTCTTAGCATTAATAGTCACCTCCCGGAAGCTAAGGCATTATTTCCAGGGTCACCATATTGCCGTTTTGACATATCAACCTATCAAAACTGTACTATCAAAAATCGATGCCTCTGGTAGGCGATTGAAGTGGAATATCGAGTTGGGGCAGTATCAAATTGAATATATCTCGAGACGAGCTTTAAAGGCCCAGGTTTTAGTTGACTTTATTGTGGAAATGACGCGGCCAGAAGAGTTGGATAATGTAGAGTATTGGGATGTATTTGTCGATGGATCGGTTTCTGCAGAGCGAGCTGGCCTCGGCGTTTACTTTAAAGAAAGAAAATCCGGTGAGGAGCATGAATATGCTGTGAAACTGCGCTTCTCTGTAACTAACAACGTCGCCGAATACGAAGCATTGATATTCGGCATTAACCAAGCAGTTGAAATTGGAATTGTTCGTTTGCATGCTCACTCTCATTCACAGCTAGTAGTAAACTAATTTGCGGATACTTTCGCCACCAAAGATTAGCATATGTGGCTATAATTAGACAAGTTGATAGACGTGGCGAAGAGTTTTAAGACATTCCTTCTTACATATATTACGAGAGAGGAGAATACCCACGCTGACGGTCTCGCAAAGTCAGCAACGATTTTAGAACTCTCAGACGAGTAAAAAATAACGACTATGATCCACTTTTATCCATCTATCTGTCTAGCAGAGAGACAGATAGCTGATGTTGCAAACTTGGAACTTTCAAACGATACATGGTTTTTGTTAGATGCAGCAACTGATGAACCATCTTGGAAGGACGTGATAGTCAATTATTTGGGTTAGAGACATTTGCCCGCTGATGAAGACTGGGGGCTCGCAGGACTATGCAAAGGGTTACAAGCTTCATCTATGTAGATGAGAAATTATATAAGAAAAATTTCGGAGGACCCTACCTTCGGTGTTTGTCCCCAGTCAAAAGAAATTTTGTATTGTGGTTGTGGAACATTTTTCTAAGTGGATAGAAGTTGAAGCTGTAGCTCGAATCCGGGAACATGAAGTTATAAGTTTCATGTGGAGATATATAATATGTTGATTCGGAATCCCTAGGATTTTGGTATCAGATAACGGAACGCAATTATCAGGGAAACGTGTGAACGAATGGTGCGAGTGTTATGGTATTCAGCAACGGTTTACATCCGTGGCACATCCAGAAACAAACTGGCTTACAGAAGTTATTAATCGTATCATCTTGCAACAACTAAAAAAAAAGATAGATGAATCTAAAGTCTCATGGACGATGAGCTGCATAATGTGATGCGGAATACCGGACGTCACCGAGATGTACTACCGGATTTAGCCAGTTTTCTTTGGTATATGGTTTTGAGGCCGTTTCTCCATTAGAGGAAACTATTTTATCCGAGAGAGTCATTGCTTACGATGAAGTATTGAATGAGGATATGCGAAAGTTGGATCTTCATTGCGTTGATGATCTCAGAGACAGAGCTGCCATACGAATGGAGCTTTTTAAAAAGCGAATGGCTAAAAAGCACGATAAAGACGTCCGCCCTATGTTGTTAAAATTTGGGGACTTAAATCAAAAAAAGTGGAAGTTTCAAAGTATCTTGGTAAGCTAGATTGAAAATGTGAAGGCCCTTATAGAGTGACGGCGGTGGTGAGAGAAGGAACGTATAAGATTGCGAATATGAGCGGAGAGGAGTTGCCACGCATTTGGCATATTTCCTTACCAACTTGATTGTCGTGAGGGGGGATTAGTCCTTTTTTCTTTTATCTCCACAGTGGTCAATTTCTAGGGTCAAAGCCCGCCATTTCAGTCTCGTGGCGTTCCCGAGCTTCTGTCACAATAGTGGGAGTATATATTGGAGGGTCGCGTTGACCCATTACCTCCTCATCTTTAAGATCACCCACTGGGGGACCCACCGGTTCCGGGAATAATGAGGCCAATCTTCGAAATGCATCCGATGGTGGCCATCTTCGTTTTCGATCTCCTCCGAATATAGTTGCTGGTGTAAGTCCTCCTCCACATTGAAGTGGAGCACCCCGAACGGATCCCACGAGCAGTCTAATTTATCATTTGGAAGCACATGCTCGAATTTTCCGGAGAGACTTGGATCGAGTCTTCCTTTCTCCTTAGGTGTCAAGGATATGCCCATGATTCTTTGAGTCTGGACACAAGCTTTCGCATTTGCTAGTGCCGCCAAATTCCGTAAGGTCGGGGAGTGTACAATAAATTCCCACACTAGTTTCCGAAAGCAATCATTTAAATGGGACGGCAACCTAGAAGCTTGAGCCCGGAGACGATCTACGGTAGATTGGAGGGATTCATTCTTCGATCTCAACTCTTTAATCTCCTCCGTGGCCTTCCCGAGAGCTTTCTTATCAGTTGCATTGGCATCCTTGGCATTCTTCAGCTTGTCATGGGTCTCAGAGTTAATCTCCTTAAGCTTGTCTTGAGCGTATTTCTCATTCATCTTGATGGTGTCTATGGTTTGCTCGAGATCATGCATGTTCCCGATATGAAAGGCTTCACACTCCGTTAGCATGCTGCGATGAGCTCGGGTTAGAGCTTCGATCGCTTTATTGTTTTCTTCCCGGAGCGCTGCCATCTCTTGGCATGCTTTTCCCGCTGGTTTTGCATTAGTTTCTCTACGACTTTCTTTGTCTGTTCCCCGATTATATCCGAACAGTCGCGCTCTGAGTGCCTGAGCATAGAATATTCCCCTACGGCAGCCGCGGTACCCAGCTCCACTATTGTCCGCTGTATCTAAAGGAAGATAGAGTTATGAGTACATATATATAAAATAGTGGGTAAACAATTGAAAATAGACAACGGTTAATGTCATTACGAACCTCTGCCCCCATACGGCATACCGTCGCAGCTTGGCCCATCAATCGACTGAAGTCAATAAAGACCGTGTGGTCATCCCGACCACATGGCAACATCTGCGGGTTCCGGTCAAAATATGTTAAGGCCGGCCGGTTCGACACCCTATCACCCTTCGGGATCCGAGTTGCGACTTCGTCTTTTATCAGTATGAAACCGTCCTGACCCCCCATCTCGAGTCATTCCTTCACCGTAACAATCGGGATATCCCTTATGCGGAAGGCATCGAGGAACTCAACGGTTAACCCACTCTTCTTAATTCAGTTCCTAGTCCTCGGTGCCATTTAGAAAATTAATTCGTCGTCCTCAGAGACCAGCGCACGAAGTGACCTTAGCCTGTCCCCCAATCTCGACGAATCATGTGCCGAAGCCATTATTCTACTTGCAAAACAAGCAAGTCGTATAAGTTACCTAAGATGAAGATTATAAAGCAGGCCTATGTTTACACGGAGTGGCCGTCTCATTCTATCGAGGAAAATTTTACCGAGAGGGCCATACACGAATATAAGAGATAGATACCTAATAATTCCCTACTGAAATGCAGGGGAGCAAGGAGATCCCCGTAGGCGACCAGGATCGGGGCATAGAATAGCGTCATTGGGGTCCAATCAACGCCATCCGATCTAGCGCACGTGATAAGGATCCTCTCCAAGGGTTCAGGAGTAACGGATCGCTGCATAGGATAATAAGACTCCGGAATGAAATGTTCCCCCTCAATTGCGAACCGTCACGGAAGGCTAAGCGCAAACAACCTAGTGGAACCCACACAAGTGACAAAAAAGAATTGTCTCATCCAGTCATGATTCGATTGGGGATTCGAGAATTGAAAAGGGCTTTTTTGGTGCCTTAGACGAAAAAAGATGCAACCTTGAGCTGCATAATGGATAGCGGTACTGATTTGAAAGTTTTGGAAGAAGTTGTCAACGATCCACGAAATCTAATTTATCTCCATAAAAATGATAAAGGCAACCACCAAAGATATCGAATTTGGGTTCAGCTCGAAGAGGTGGATATTTAAGCGGGTTAGGAGTGTGGAAATGAACGGATAAAGCAGAAAGCGGAGACCACACTCCAGGTACTCAAGACAAACGACATGGGTGACATCCGATGGACGTAGAATCCGATCAGAGGGATCTGACTGGTATAGAACACAATCGAAAGGAAGGTGGTAATTTTCTATGATAGACATCCACTTCCGGGGGTGCATGCTATAGGGCTGGTCAAAAGATTTTAAGGCTTTGACGGCAGAACTTTGAGGACCGAGGGTATCCTCAAGATGTGCGATTTGCTCAAAGAAGTACGGATAGGGGTTCGTAAGAGTAGATGGAAAGGCTGACAGACTCGAATCGGAACTCCCCGAGCCGGATGTGAAGTCCGACGAATGGGATGTCTAGGCATCGGAGTTCGAGAGGAATGAGCAGAGTCGGATGACATGGTGTTAAGTTCACGAAATTAAGATTTTTCCAATTTTTTCGAATTTTTTCAGATTTTATTAAGTGTCTCGCGGGTTTTCGTACCAAAAGTCGCTAGAGGTACTGTGCAGCCTATGCAGTCGCGAGTTTTCGTTCAAAGGTTACAAGTCTACCTGTTCGTTACTGTCCAGGCAACGTAGTTGCGAGTGGCACTATGCGATGGAAGTAGCCGTGAGTTTTTGTTCGAAATGTCGCGAGAGATTGCTGAGTTTCCTCGAAATTGCGTTGTAACAAGGGGAACAGAGGCATTTATAGGGGCGGACCCCGGAGTCGAAAAATCACGAGATTTTCGCCCGACATCAGAATCTGATGTTCTTAGTGTCCAAACGATCGCGTCTGTGAAGGGATTTCAACCCTACTCACGGTTTTCTCGGAAAAATTACCGAACGATTATCGACTTTCGGGACGAGCTAATATGATATAGTTTACGATTCAGAATATGAATCTAAAACCAGGGCACTATTGATATTACCCGGGGCATTTTCATATTATGACACCCCGGGAGCTCGTCCGATGTGCCTAGATGTTATTTTCGGTATTCTCGTATATTCATCGGTATTCTAGTATATTTATGTCATTGTATATTTTTGGGGGTATTCTCGTAATTCGGACCTCCCGAGCCTACCTATGAGTGTTACACTAACGTTTTTATCAATTTCGGACAATTTCAGTACCGAACGGGTCCAAGGGTATTTTCATAATTTGTCACACGAGGAACGCGCCGGTAAGTTGTAGCGATATTTTTGGTTGTATATTCGATATCTGGCTAATTCTCGATCGAGACGCATTCCCGAAACTCCGGGACGACATGGCATTTATTCAAGTTTAATTGGATACTATTAAGTACTTTTGCCTAAATCAAGTGAAGTTGGGCTCCTGGATTGAAAGTTACTTCTTTGGTTGGATTTCTCTATAAATATGATCCAAGTGCACTGGAAAAGAGTTCGAACTCTTTTTGTACTTCTCAAGGCAAGACTCTCGCTCGAACTTGTGAAGGTATCCGCAAGATTTCATTTTTAAGCCTCAACCCGCGACTTTGTGTCCCAAAAGTCGCGACACCTGGCATGACTCGCGAGTTTTCGCACAGTTCAACTGATTACACAGTTTCGTAGCTTATTTCGTCAAGCCAGACACGCGACTCTTTGCTTGAGTTGCAACTTTTCGCACTCCCTGTATCGAGACTTTTCGCTTGGCCAGGGGATTCGCGAGTTTTTGTCGAAAACTCGCGACCAGCATCCCATTCGCGAATTTTTGGCTGCTCCGGCGTGACGGAACACATTCGATCGTTTTTCGGGTCGTTTTCACCTGGATTATCATTATCACTTTATTGTAATTGTATTTCTCGATTTTTTATAGTGAAAACCAAGGTAGAACTTCGCTCTCCGGAGGACTTAAACTCACACATTGTGGGCCCAACCTCGTATATCGCCTGTGTCTCCACAACAATTGAATTCCGAATAATTAAAGAAATTGACTGATCTAAAAATAAATACTCGAAATATTTTTAGATGAGATTAGGTATGAGCATCTCAAGCCTTGTCCCATGACATGTCAGCCAGCGCCCATGAGTACATGGATGTTAACACTTTTCCACTGAAATCATGTATTTTGTTTTTTTACTCTATTAATTTATTTAAAATAATTTATTAATATAAATATTATAAAATTTATAATTTTAGGTAAAAGTATACAATTTCGAAATTGAAATATTAAAAATGAGTACGAATCAATGAAAATAAATATAATCCAATAATTGAAATATAATACATACAATGATATAAATTTTTAAAAATAATGTTTAATTATCTAGATCATCAAAATTTATAATATTAAAATTAAAACCTAACATTTATTGATAAAAAGAATAGTAAATAAATAAAATTGATGAGATACAAAGTGATATTGCCCGGGGTTATTTAGGTAATTATGATACCCCGAGGCTCTTTGACGTGACTAAAAGGTATCTTCGGTTTTCAATTACGTTTATTGAGCAATGTGATACCGGGGGTAGTCTCATAATTTGGTTATGTCTGGTCCACGTATGAGGATTTTGATGGTGTTTGAAGCAGTTTTGGACGATTTCGTTCGTAAGTGATGCCAGGGGTATTTTCGTAATTTGGATATCCCCGAGTCCGATCGGTACGGTCACTATGGTATTTTCGGTATTCTGAGGTGATTTGGTGTTGAAATGGCGATGGATGTACTTTCGTAATTTGTACGCCCCGGGTCCGATCTGTACACCCACTATGGTATTTTATGTAATTTGAGGTATTTTTTTTGTTTTGGGCATCTCGAGGCTGCATGGAAAGTTTCCATAGGAGTCACGAGTATTATTGCATAATTTCGTGTTGGAGTGCGTTAGGGGTATTTTCGTAATTTGGTGTCCGAAAGATGTTACGACAAATATTATGTGATAGTTTCGATATCTGATGAGTATTGTTGAGATATATCTATGTTGAGTGTATTTTGGTTTATTTTTGCAGGTTACGAGCTGATGGATAGGCATTCCGAGTAATCGGAGACATTACGATAGATATTCGATTGAAATAAAGTGTTTTTTTGCAAATTGGGTCAAAATGGGGCATATTGGAGTATTTGGGCTTTTAACCCAAAAGTGAGTTATTGGCATGAATTCTCTATAAATACATTTCATTGATCACTTGAAATATGAGAGGGAATGAGAGATAAAGAGAAAATCCGAAGTTTGACGTCGTGAAATTTGTCAAGTCCTAAAATCTGCGATAAATAGTAACTCCGGCGATAAATAGTGAAATCCGTGATGAATAGTATATCGACGGTGAATAGTGAAATCCGCGATAAAATAGTGTCTCCGACGATGAATAGCAAATTCAGTTATAACTCGTGAAATCCACGATGAATAGTAACTCCGGCAATGAATAGTGTTATCCGCGATAAATAGTGACTCCGTTGATGAATAGTGAAATTCTCGATGAATAGTAAATCCACAATGAAAAGTGCTTCGATGATGAATCGTGAATCCACGATGAATAGTACATTTGACGTGAATAGTGAAATCCATATTGAATAGGGACTCAAACATGAAAAGTAAAATATGCAATGAATAATGATTCAACGGTTTCGTGCCGATTGTTATTATCGAGCTCATTTCTTCCCTCCAGATCGAGTCTATACCTTTTATTTGATTAAATAGATCATATTTTGTAATAATGAACTTTATTATAATGAAACACTAAGATAAAGCTTCGCTCTCCGGAGAACGAAAGATCACACATTATGTGCCAAACCTCATAATTTTTTGTGTCTTAACAGCAACGACAAAAAAAGTCAATCAATAATTGACTGATACGATAAAATATTTTAAGACTATATCAGTTTGGCACCGTGTGTGGGGACTTGTGACTTAGTTCCATTGATAGCTCTTATGCTGAGCTTGGATTTCGTTATCTATTATAACGATATGGGATTTTGGATATGAGAATGATGTAGATGAAGGGATTGTAACGGAGTGTATCCTCATTCGATAGAAATCGATAGATATTTTACTTGGGACTGAATCAGTGCCACCGGAAGAGTTCGCGGTAGTGTAAACGCATTGCATCGGTGTGTGCCATGATATATATCTGGAGCGGGATTTCGTTAGCGGTGATTTCAACTCTTGCGCAATAGAGCAGTGGATATTGTGTGAGGTAGAGTTTTATAAGAAAGAATGAGACTAAAGAGAGTATGTGAAGAGTTGGCAGTTGGTTGATATCTTGAGTAAATAAGGATATATCTGTGAAACAAGTTTTTCCGAGGTTAATGTGATGAAAGTCAAAAGAGTATTAGATAAACGGTTTGTTAACGCTTGATAATTAGAGGCACGAAAGATATCTTAAGTTAATATTGTATAAGAGTTTTGATCTAGTCTAAAAATATTTTGGTTATTTATTTTTAGATCAGTCAATTTTTTAATTATTCGGAGTTCAGTTTACGTGGGGACACGAGCGATATACGAGGTTGGGCCCACAATGTGTGAGCTTACGTCCTCGGGAGAGCGAAGCTCTACCTTGGTTTTCACTATGATTTTCAACAAATACAAGTACAATGATATAATTACAACAACATGGATGTGAACGGCTCGGAAAACGATCGAAAACACTCTATTACGTCAAAATTGCCGAAAACTCGCGAGTGAGGGGGTGGTCGCGAGTTTTCGTACGAAAACTCGCGAATGGCACTATTCCAGCAAGGTCTCGCGAACAGTAAGTGCCTAACAGAAACTCGCGAACAGTAACTCCGAACAAGAACTCGCGAACAGTAACTTGTATGGTCAGTCGCGAGATTTGGTGCAAAATCTCGCGAATAGTGGCACAAACGCTGTGGTCGCGAGATTTGGTACGAAATCTCGCGAACAGTGGCTGAAAAACGAAGTCTCGCGAATCCTGACGAAAGTCTTGCCTTGGGAGATACAAAAAGAGTCAGGGGTCCTTTTTCAGTGCATTGGGGCTAATATATATAGAGAAATCCAGCCCAATTATTTAGTTTCAGGCCCATGAGCCCAATTTCATTGGATTAAGGCCAAAGTACCTAAATAATATTCAATTAAATTAGAATAAATGTCATTCCGCAATAGAACTTCGGAAATGTATCTCGATCGTGAATTAGCCAAAAATATCGATGAGAAAATACTGGAGAACCTCTTAAAATAATTCACTATTTCCAAGTATAAAATATTCAGCCAAAATTGTTGCCACAACTTACCGGCACGCTCCTCGGGTGGCAAATTACGAAAATACCCTTGGCCCTGCCCGGGTCCGAATATGTTCGAAACTGCTAGAAACGTAAGTTAACTGCTAATATGCAGGCCCGGGAAGTCCAAATTACAAGAATACCCCCAAAATTATAGAATGACAAAAATATACGAGAATACCGAAAATACCATCTAGCCACGTCGGACGAGCTCCCGGGATGCCATAATAATGAAAATATCCCCAGGTAATATCAATAGTCCCCTCGTTTTCAGATTCAGATTCCGAGTCGCAAACCACATTATATCAGCTCGTCTAGAAATGCAGAACTCGTTCATAAACTTTTTAACAATACCATGAATAAGGTCAAAGTCATCTTGTTATTACTAACGGAATCAGTTTTCGAGATGAATTGAGAATTTCACGCTTCTTCAACTCGGAGTGTATGCTATTGTACGTATCACTTTTTACATTGCATACTAGTGCGCTTCGTTATTGATAGAAATTCTTGCATCGCTTCGATTTGTTAGTATTACTCGATCGAATTTAGAAAAAATTTCTCAACTGTCATCAAGAGGTTTTAGTTTCGCCTTGGGGCTCGCGCTTTCCTCTTAGTCAAAGTCCCGCTTTTCATAACTTTGAGGATTTGCTCAACTCCTTAACTTCGCAATTTAATTTTGTTCCCGTCGTGATTGTAACTCTGCGAAATCAAGCTCATATATCTTTCCCCGGCATATGATATCCCCATGTTCGAACAAGAACATCACTTTCTCACATCCGCCAGGAGGTCGGTACTTACTCCTTTGTCATTCCCACTATTTCGGGGGAACTATTATACGCTTACGGTAGATCATGTGCATCTTATATATGCAGCTCAATTACCGGCTATCTGTAAAGGCTATCGTCTATATAGCATGCTTGCATTCTTAGTAAAGGGCCGTTGAAATAAGCAATGCATTGCTTAAACATGAAGAGTAACATTTGAATTCGAGGTCGAGTTCCCGACTTTGATGCGAAATGATGACTTATTGTCTCTTCTAGCTGAATTCTAAGTATACAATGTAGGGCTCAACTGGATAATAGCTTTGACGGTCATCGAATATTATATAAACATACCGATCGAGTTAGGGTCGTTACCTTCCCTCTATTCCTACTTCCCAAATATATATTATCTAAGAATTAAGATTATTTCTGAAGTAAGTATTTATCACTGGGAGAAGTTTGCCTCGACAGATACTAGCTTAACTCTATTGAATATGAGATGAGTAAACCGAGAAGCCTCAACTGGGCAATAAGATACTAGGGCAATAAAGTGAAATTACCTCATAAGAATGCCAAGAAACGTCTTACTTTCGTCTTACACCCATATGTTTCCTTTGATAAAAGAAGTCTCAATTCCGAATGAGATTGATACTCTCTATCTTCGAATTTAAGATTTGTCTCTGCTTAGTTCCGTCTATAATAAAACCTTTCAACTCGATCAAGCCTGATAGATATTGCTAAATTTGTGGTTTTATCTCGGGTAAGAAAATCCATGACGTCCATAAAACGACTTTACAATATCTCCAATGATAAATAAAATAATCCATGTCATGCTCGCAATAATTCTCTATACCGTATGACCGTAAATAGCTCACACGTGTTAAACAATAACGTGCTAATCCGTCTGTCTCATGAATAGTGAACCCGAGCCATCCATAAAATACTTAAGACCCATTCGCAATGTTTTGAAAGAGTCTACTCATTTCGGTTGTAATTACTTGATCACTTTCGTACAGATCCCGATCAGGCGTCTCTCATCGTAAATCAGATCATAACATGAGATTCCTTACTTACTATACATAAGGGAATTGAAATTGAGTGTTCAACCACATTTAAGAGAGCGATCTTAATACGTCCATGTCAGTTTCTTGGTTCTTGAAACCATAACAAAAATACTAGGAACTCATGAGACAATCACTGGATACACCATTTATATGAAATAAAAATACGTGCTCGTCCACTTAACATTGATTCATCATGTTCATTGCTGACATAAATAAGCGCCCAACAATAACTTGATTCTATCTCTTTAACTTATCCCCCTATCATCCGAAGAACGGGCGAATGACACAACGTTGTCCGAGACAAAGATACCTCTTCATGTGAGCCAGTTTTGACAACTTATCAAATGACTATTTTGTGCTATGGACGACACAAACGTCTTTCTTTACATCTGTCCGACACAAATCCACTTCGTATACCGCTTTAGAATCTTTCTCGAGAATTTTTCTGTATAGATTTGCTCATTCACGATTAAACAAGCTGTCGTGTCGTAAGCTATGAAAGCTACCAAAAATGAGACCTCTTAATCATCAAATGGGCAAATATCGATGTCATTAAATGTTCTTATATGACAAACATTTTATCCATAATATTCTTTGTTGTGGGATACTTTTTCGATCACTTTGATCATAACTGTGAGTCCCTAGTCATAGAAGAATTAAGTTGAATTCATATCATATGGTGAATATTTGGCTACTCTAATCATTTCTCTGAATGAAAACCATGAAACGATCCATCAACAAGTAAATATATGTGCAGATGATTAAGCCTAAATGATGGATTCTCGAGCCAATAGTCTCTTGGTGGGGGTATCATTTTACAATTTCTGTAATATCTGAGAGTATCCGATCATAACTAACGAGAATTGATACCATAAGGCAATCAATTGGTCAATTTGACGGTCAATGAAAATACACCTTTGCAAATAATGAAGTCTGTGCTATACTACCGTACTAAGTTGGTTTAGCGAATGAAGTCATGTCATAATGTGGCTTCATAACTACACCGCTAATACACTATTCTCTTGATATTAAATGACTTAATAGTCCTCGTCATTTAATGAAACTTCCTTTCATTTCTCTTCAATTTCTCCGATCGCCTTAAGAAAAATCCAATATCGAATAATCTGAAACAAGAAGATTTTCTCCCAAAAATAATAATAGCTTATCATATGATTAGTTCGCCGATTCAGAATAAATACTTCTTCGGCGTGACTTGGCGAAGAGATATTTCAGGAATATGACAGGGATTCCAGATAATCACATAAAGTTTATACGATATTTCCGATCTTGGGTGCCAGTCCCCAGTAATCATAACGTTTGTTGAATGCAAACAATAAAGTGAGTATTTTCCAGTTTCCAATCGTTTATTCAACTGAAAACCATACGCACGATCACAGTCGAAGATTAACCGTTCGGCCATACCAATCGCAATAAAAAATGCTTGACCTTTTAATAGGTTTCGCTCCTAGTGGACGATAGATAGCTAACCACGCAAACGGGTGGTTTAATATTTTCTTTGACAATAAATAACGCGCTTTAATCCGGGTAATCGGCCAAGAATTTCGTGAAAAAGGATATCTATGTCGCACAAACAACATTTAGTATGTCTCATAAAAATATGTTCTCGACGAACTTGCATTCTAGTTGAGCATAAACATGAATCTCGGCATTCACAGTTCCACAGGTATAAACTTGCACCCGGGGTCAAAATAATATCATAGGGTCTCACGAAGCACCCACAATTCACTACACATTATCTCCGGGTATAAACTTGCACCCAAGATCACCTCATTCGATAGGGCCTCATGAAGCGCCCGCAATTTACTTGCACGTTGTCTCCGGTATGTACTTGCACCCAGCGCTATCATACTCTTGCCGCCGATATATACTTCCACCCGAGGCCATCACACTCTCGCCGCCGGAATATACTTGCACCCGGAGCCATCACACTTTCGCCGCCGGTATATACTTGCACCCGGGGCCATCCCACTCTCGCCGCCGGTAAAAACTTGCACCCGGGGCCATCACACTCTCGCCGCCGGTATATACTTGCACCCGGGGCCATCACACTCTCGACCCGTTCATAAAACGGTGTCATTCGGGACGTCCATAAGACGGTGCCATCACATTCTCGACCCGTCCATAAGACGGCGTTGCCACTTACTCGGCCCGTCCATAAGACGGCGCCATCGCACTCTCGACCCATTGATAAAACGGTGTCATTCGGACCGTCCATAAGACGGTGCCATGCAGAAATGGACCAGCCTCCGGCGAGGGCGCGACCCTCGTCGGCGTCTCATGGAGGAGTCAGGTATATACTTGCATCCTGATTTGCCACGGAAATATGCTCGGTTCTAAGCCGGCTAAATCACAACAAACAAGGCTCTTAACATATTCTAACATTCATTATGTACAGACAGTTCTGCCGCGGACAGGAAGACTCATCACATTCAAAATATTTTGACACAGTATCTAATTTGACGAGTTTGAAAATGATCGACTATAAGATAGGTGGTACATTGTGTTTCTAATCTAACTTATTTAATTTATTACATCATCCTTCGTACTAAAACGCAATGGACCTACTCCTACCTTACCAGTCCCCTAGTCGATTGAATTTATGTCGTCAAAAAAGATACTTAAAGGATTAGAATATGACCACTATAAAGAGGGGAAATTTTATATTTTTAAAAAGATAGATGAGTCACGTCTATACATAATACTTGCGCAAATTGGAAATATGCCAAGTCCGTGGCTGCTTCTCTTCGCTCGTGTCCACATGTGGGGGCCACACGTGACACCTGCATCAACCACTTGATTTCCCATGTATATCGATAACATCACTAAAAATTATGAATGCCCACATGTGGAGGCCACACGCGACACCTGTTTTCACGCCATTCACCCATGATTTTTCCAATAATTGTGCAAAGTATCTTTCGAAGAGTTTCTTTGCATTATCCAACACGAATTCCTCAGGAATCACAGACCAGCAAACAACACGACCATAGCGAATTTTATCTTGCATGTTTCCAAACTTGGGATATTTATTCGACGTATATACGTTCAATGTACCCTTTCAATTCCATACACACGATTGCTCTTTGCCAACAGCCATTTGGAAGGCCTATAATAATATGAGTCCCCATGAGTCGATAGGACAATCATAAACAGTTGTTTCATTTTTGAAATAGATATTCCGCGTAACTATAACATCTATGTTTGCTTGCAATATTCACCGTATATGCATAGGGTAACACTGACACAGTTTCCAACTTCACTCGCAATATTCATCTCATCCTCTTCTCATACTCAGCATAGTCTCTTTCGTAGATCTCCCGACAACCGTACTTGACAGTTGATAATGAATCATCTCGATCACACAGTACACTTCAATGTATAAGATATAAATCTTGAAAGCCCATTATTCTAAATATCTCATGAATGCATAGAATGCATGTCACTAAACATCTTTGTTTATCGATCAGGAGAAAGATAAACTTTTATATGCTGAGTTGAGGATAAATCCNGGTTCCGGGACACGATCGATATCATCCTCTGAGGCCACATTAATAACCGGTTCCGGGGTGGCATTGCTCCTTCGAGCTCTCCTTTGAGCCTCAACTTGCTCTAGCTGGGCGATTAAAGTACGCCTTCGCTTTTCTAAATCCTCATCGGTCTCTGTCTGATCCGCGGATCTAGAGCGTATAGGTGGCGGTAGGTGGGCGGTGTTACGAACCGCAACTCGGCCAACTCGCGCGAATTCATAATATTTGGACAAACATTCGCGCGATTGAGGATAAAAACTCGGTTCCCCCCCGGATGAAAACCCGCTTCGGGAGGGCCGGATAGTCACATTATGAGCAGGGGGCTCTTCCAGAGCTGACGATCGAGCCCCCGGTAACACATTAAAATCATCGTTAATTCGAGGAATAGGATCCACCTCAAATTCTTCATCAAAAGTATCTTCATTAGAATTCCGAGTAGTCATGATGGTAGAAATCCAAACTCAGCAATAAAGCTCGCAATGGGATAAAAATCTCGGTCCCCACGAACGGCGCCAAACTGATCTAGCCTAAAAATATTTTGGATATTTATTTCTAGATCAGTCAATTTATGATTAATTCGTAGTTTATATTGTTGTGGGGACACGAGCGATATACGAGGTTGGGCCCACAGTGTGTGGGCTTACGTCCTCGGGAGAGCGAAGCTCTACCTTGGTTTTCACTATAATAATCAAGTGATACAATTACAATGAAATGATAGCGATAATACGGGTGAAAACGGATCGAAAAATGGTCAAAACTGCAGTTGCGTCGCACTGGGCGCGAGTGAACAGTGCAGGCAGGTGGGCTTCTCGCGACGAATCGATGACTGGTCGCGAGGAGGGCACTGTTCGCGACGAATCGATGACTGGTCGCGAGTCGGTTTTGCTGGCCACTCGTCGCGAGTTGGCGGTTGGTCGCGAGTTGAAGGATTCGTCGCGGCTGATCAGGAGTGGTCGCGAATAGTGAGTTTCGTCGCGAGTCGAGAGTCAGATTCTGCCTGGGAAGTGCGATAAAAGTCCGAACCCTTTCTCAATGCCTTGGGGTTCTTATTTATAGAGAAATCCAGCCCAAAACCCACACTCTTGGGCCCATAAGCCTAGTTCACCTCACTTAGCCCAAAATAATTAAATATTCCAAATTATAATATAATAAATACCATGCTGATCTCGAAGCTTCGGGAACCAATCCGGACAAGATGTTAGTCGGGAATACGATCAGGAAATTCCCGAGAACTTCGTATATCAGTTCTTTGCCTCTAGATAGCGAATACGCAGCCACATAACATCATTGCACCTGACCGATGCACTCCCGGGTGGCAAATGACGAAAATACCCCTGGCCCCGTCCGGGGCCGAAATGACCCGAAACATCTCAAAGTGCTTAAAGAGACTTTATATGTTGCCCAACGAGCCAGAATTACGAGAATACCACTTGAGGATGCCATCCGATAAAAATATGAGAATATCGGAAATACCGAGAATACCGAGAATACCGAAAATACCAATAACCACGTTAGACGAGCTCCCGGGTGAGAATAAATACAAGAGAATACACCTGGGTAATATCAGACGGCATGGATTTTCTTACCCGAGATAAAACCACGAATATATAATTATCTATCAGGCTTGATCGAATTGTAAGCTTTTCCTATACACGGAATCAAGTAGAGGCAAATCTTAAATTCGAAGATAGAGAGTATCAATCTCAGACGGAAGTGTGACTCCTTTTATCAAAGGAAACTTATGAGCGTAAGACGAAAGTATGACGTTTCTTGTCTTTCTTATGAGAGTTAAGCTAGTGTCTTCCGAGGCGAATCTCGCCGCAAGAGAAACTCATTAAAAAAAAAGGGAATCCTAATTCTTAGACGTCTGCTAGACACACCTTGCTTTTATGCGAATTTTTATGCGATCGTATCTAAAAGAGACAGTAAGTCGTCATTTCGCCTTAAAGTTGGGAACTCAACTCCAAATTCAAACGTTGCTCTTCATGTTTAAACATATGACCTTGTTTATTTCAACGACCCTTACTAAGAAAGCACGCATGCTATATAGGCGAATGCCTTTACGGTAGCCGATAATTGTAAATTAGTGGGAATGACAAATGAATAAGTATCAACCTCCTGACAAAGGCGGCAGAGTGATTTTCTTCCTAGAAGATGTGGATATCTCAATTTGGTAAAAATATATGAGATCGATGTTTTGTGGAAATAATATATGAGCTCGGTGTTTTGTGGAAAAAGATATATAACGCTCGAAAAAATATACGATGGTAACAGGATTGAATTATGGAGTTAAGGAGTCGAGCAAACCCTCAAAGTAATGAAAAACGAAACTTGGACTAAGACGAAAGCGAGAGCCCCAAGGCGAAACTAAAACCTCTTGATGACAGTTGAGAAATATTTTCTAAGTTCGATCGAGTAATACTAACAAATGGAAACGATGCATCATAATTTAAGTAAATAACGAAGCGCACTAGAATGCAAAGTAAAAAGTGATACGTATAAGAGCATGCACTCCAAGTTGATGAAGCGTGAAATTCTCAATTCATCTCGAAATCTGATTCCGTTAGTAATAACAAGATGACTTTGACCTTATTCATTGTATTGTTAAAAGTTCATGAACGAGTTCTTGATTTCTAGAGGAGCTGATATAATGTGGTTTACGACTCAGAATCTGAATCTGAAAACGAGGGGACTATTGATATTGCCCGAGGTTATTTATCTAATTATGTTAACCTCGGGGCTCGTCCGACGTGGCTATGTGGTATTTTCAGTATTTTTATATTTCTATCGCGAGGCGTTCTCGAGGGTATTCTCTTGATTCAGGCATGCTGGACCCCATATAAGGCTTCTGTAAGTGTTTTGAGATGTTTTGGGCTATTTCGGCCAAGGACGTGGCCAGGGGTATATTCGTAATTTGCCACCCGGGAGCACATCGGCGAGGTGCAGTGATGATATGTGGCTGCGTATTCACTGTTTGGAGGCAAAGAACTGATATACAAGATTTTCCGGTATTTTATCACCGCATTTCCGACTAAACTCTTAACCGGGATGTAGTCCAGAAGTTTAGTGGCGCTGTGACACATATTCCGGATTAATTGCATATTTTCTAAGTAAGTTGGGCTAATTTGACTAAGATTGGGCTTTTGGACCTTAAGTTCACTTATTGGGCCGAGTTTTTCTATAAATATAAGACCCTAGGCCCCAGAAAAGGGTTCAGACTCTTGGCACGCTTCCCAAAGCTCCCGGTTTCGCCACTCTTTGCCCCACTCGCGACTTTTTGATCTAAAAGTCGCGAATCCCACATCTTCAAGGCCACACTCGCGACTTTTTGCACCAAAAGTCGCGAGAGCATGTGTTCATTGTTGTATTTGCGAGATTTCGTCGCCTGGACCTCCGATTCGCGTGTTTTCGCCTCTCGGACACCTGAACTCGCGAGTTTTCGTCCCTTAGGCACCAACACTCGCGACTTTTGGCACCACTTTAATTCGCGAGAATCACCTTAATTCGCAAGTTTTCGTCGCCTTTGGTGCGATGGAGTGGAATTGATCGTTTTTCGTACCGTTTTCATTCGGATTATCACTATCTCATGATTGTACTTGTATCCTTTGATTATTATAGTGAAAACCAAGGTAGAGCTCTGCTCTCCCGAGGACGTAAGCTCACGCATTGTGGGACCAACCTCGTATATCGCTCGTGTCCTCACAAAAATTAAATTTCGAGTAATTAAAAATTGACTGATCATAAACAAACACTCTAAATATTTTTCGACAAGATCAGTATCATTTTACAATTTCTGTAAAATCTGAAAGTGTCCGATCATATCTAACGAGAATTGATACCATAAGGCAATCAATTGGTCAATTTGACGGTCAATGAAAATACGCCTTTGCAAATAATGAAGTATGTGCTATAGGACCGTACTAAGTTGGTTTAGCGAAGAGATATTTAATTTAATGAAGTCATGTCATAATGTGGCTTTATAACTACACCGCTAATACACTCTTCTCTTGATATTAAAATGACTTAATAGTCCTCGTCATTTAATGAAACTTCCTTTCATTTCTCTTCAATTTCTTCGATCACCTTAAGAAAAATCTAATATCGAATAATCTGAAACAAGAAGATTTTCTTCCAAAAATAATAATAGCTTCTCATATGATTAGTTCGCCGATTCAGAATAAATACTTCTTCGGCGTGACATTGGCGAAGAGATATTTCACCAATATGCCAGGGATTCCAGATAATCACATAAAGTTTATACGATATTTCCGATCTTGCGTGCGAGTCCCCAGCAATCATAACGTTGTTGAATGCAAACCATAAAGCGACTGTTTTCCCGTTTCCAATCGTTTATTCAAATGAAAACCATACGCATGATCACAGTCGGAGATTAACCGCTCGGCCATCCCAATCGCAATACAAAATGCTTGACCTTTTAATAGGTTTCGCTCCTAGTGGACGATAGATAGCTAACCACGCAAACGCGTGGTTTAATATTTTCTTTAACAATAAATAACGCACTTTCATCCGAGTAATCGGCCATGAATTTCGTGAAAAATGATATGTCTGTCGCACAAACAACATTTAGTATGTCTCATAAAAGATGTTCTTGACGAACTTGCACTCTAGTTGCAGCATAAACATGAATCTCGGCATGCACTGTTCCACAGGTGTAAACTTGCACCCGGGGTCAAAATATTATCATAGGGTCTCACGAAGCACCCACAATTCACTACAGATTATCTCCGGGTATAAACTTGCACCCCAGATCACCTCATTCGCATAGGGCCTCATGAAGCGCCCGCAATTTACTTGCACGTTGTCTCCGGTATACTTGCACCCGGCGATCAAACTCTCGCCGCCGGTATATACTTGCACCCGGGGCTATCACACTCTAGACCCGTTCATAAAACGGTGCCATTCGGCCCGTCCATAAGACGGCGCCATCGCACTCTCGACCCGTTCATAAAACGGTGTCATTCGGCCCGTCCATAAGACGGTGCCATGCGGAAGTNTCACGAATATGACAGGGATTCCAGATAATCACATAAAGTTTATACGATATTTCCGATCTTGGGTGCGAGTCCCCAGTAATCATAACGTTTGTTGAATGCAAACCATAAAGCGACTATTTTCCCGTTTCCAATCGTTTATTCAAATGAAAACCATACGCACGATCACAGTCGGAGATTAACCGCTCGGCCATCCCAATCGCAATACAAAATGCTTGACCTTTTAATAGGTTTCGCTCCTAGTGGACGATAGATAGCTAACCACGCAAACGAGTGGTTTAATATTTTCTTTGACAATAAATAACGCACTTTCATCCGAGTAATCGGCCATGAATTTCGTGAAAAATGATATCTCTGTCGCACAAACAACATTTAGTATGTCTCATAAAAAGATGTTCTCGACGAACATGCACTCTAGTTGAGCATAAACATGAATCTCGGCATGCACTGTTCCACAATTCACTACAAATTATCTCCGGATATAAACTTGCACCCCAGATCACCTCATTCGCATAGGGCCTCATGAAGCGCCCGCAAATTACTTGCACGTTGTCTCCGGTATGTGCTTGCACCCGGCACTATCAAACTCTCGCCGCCGATATATACATCCGCACGGGGCCATCACACTCTCGCCGCCGGTATATACTTGCACCCGGGGCCATCACACTCTCGCCGCCGGTATATACTTGCGCACCCGGGGCCATCACACTCTCGACCCGTTCATAAAACGGTATCATTCGGCCGTCCAAAAGACGGTGGCATCACATTCTCGAACCGTCCATAAGACGGCGTCGCCACTTACTCGGCCCGTCCATAAGACGGCGCCATCGCACTCTCGACCCGTTCATATAACGGTGTCATTCGGCCCGTCCATGAGACGGTGCCATCGCACTCTCGACTCGTTCATAAAACGGTGTCATTCGGCAAGTGCATAAGACAGTGCCATGCGGAAATGGACCAGCCTCCGGCGAGGGCGCGACCCTCGTCGGCGTGTCATGGAGGAGTCACGTATATACTTGCATCCTGATTTGCCACGGAAATATGCTCGGTTCTAAGCCGGCTAAATCACAACAAACAAGGCGCTTAACATATTCCAACAGTCATTATGTACAGACGGTTCTACCGCGGACAGGAAGACTCATCACGTTCAATATATTTTGACACAGTATCTATTTTGACGAGTTTGAAAATGATCGACTATAAGACAGGTGGTACATTGCGTTTCTAATCTAACTTATTTAATTTATTCCATCCTCCTTCGTACTAAAACGCAATGGACCTACTCCTATTTTATCAGTCCCCTAGTCGATTGAATTCATGTCGTCAAAAAAAAATACTTAAAGGATTAGAATATGACCACTAAAAAGAGGGGAAATTTTATATTTTTAAAAAGATAGATGAGTCACGTCTATACATAATACTTGCGCAAATTGGAAATGTGTCAAGTCCGTGGCTGCTCCTCTCGGCTCGTGTCCACATGTGGAGGCCACACGTGACACCTACATCAATCACTTGATTTCCCATGTATATCGATCACATCACTAAAAATTATGAATGCCCACATGTGGAGGCGACACGCGACAACTGTTTTCACGCCATTCACCCATGATCTTTTCCAATAATTGTGCAAAGTATCTTTCGAAGAGTTTCTTTGCATTATCCAACACGGATTCCTCAGGAATCACAGACCAGCAAACAACACGACCATAGCGAATTTTATCTTTCATGTTTCCAAACTTGGGATATTTATTCGACGTATATACGTTCAATGTACCCTTTGAATTCCATACACACGATTGCTCTTTGCCAACAGCCATTAGGAAGGCCTATAATAATATGAGTCCCTATGAGTCGATAGGACAATCATAAACAGATGTTTCATTTTCACAATAGATATTCCGCGCAACTATAACATCTATGTTTGCTTGCAATATTCACCGTATATGCATAGGGTAACACTGACACAGTTTCCAACTTCACTCGCAATATTCATCTCATCCTCTTCTCATACTCAGCATAGTCTCTTTCGTAAATCTCCCGACAACCGTACTTGACAGTTGATAATGAATCATCTCGATCACACAGTACACTTCAATGTATAAGATATAAATCTTGAAAACTCATTATTCTGAATATCTCATGAATGCATAGAATGCATGTCACTAAATATCTTTGTTTATCGATCAGGAGAAAGATAAACTTTTATATGCTAAGTTGAGGATAAATCCGTTAGCACTATCATGTTCGAATAACTAAAAGAATCCCTCGAGCATAAAGACATGTGATATTACCCGGGAGTATTCTCTTGTATTTATTCTCACCCGGGAGCTCGTCTAGCGTGGTTATTGGTATTTTCGCTATTCTCGGTATTTTCGGTATTCTCATATTTTTATCGGATGGCATTCTCAAGTGGTATTCTCGTAATTCTGGCTTGCCGAGCGACATGTAAAGCCTCTGTAAGCATTTTGAAGTGTTTCGGGCCATTTCGGCTCCGGACAAACCCAGGGGTATTTTCGTCATTTGCCACCGGGAGCGCACCGGACAGGTGCAATAAGGTTGCCTGGCTGCGAAATCACTATATAAAAGCGATGGATCGATATACGAGGTTCTCGGGAATTTTCTGACCGTATTTCCGACAAACATCTTGTCCGAGTTGGTTCCCAAGGCTTCGAGATCTACATGGCATTTATTATGTCATAATTAATAATATTTAATCATTTTGGGGTTAAGTGAGGTGGACTATGCTTATGGGCCCAAGAGGGTGAGTTTTGGGCTAAATTCCTCTATAAATAGGAGTCACAAGGCTTCGGTAAAGGGTTCGGACTTTGTCACACTTCCAAAGGCGAAATTTGACCTCTCACTCGCGACCAAACAGCCTAGCCGCTACGAGTCACCCTGACTCGCGTCCAGTGGCTCATTGAACCTAGCCGCGACGAGTTACCCTTAACAGCCCAGCCGCGACGAGTCCTCCACTCGTCGCGAACAGTACCCGTATCGCGCCCAGTCCACTTGCCTGCACTGTTCACTCGCGTCCAATGCGACGCAACCGCATATTCGACCGTTTTTCGATCCGTTTTCACCCGTATTATCATTATCACTTCATTGTATTTGTACCACTTGATTATTATAGTGAAAACCACGGTAGAGCTTCGCTCTCCCGAGGACGTAAGCCCGCACATTGTGGGCCCAACCTCGTATACCGCTCGTGTCCCCACAACCACATAATTTACGAATTAATCATAAATTGACTGATCTAAAAATAAATACCCAGAACATTTTTAGACAAGATCAGTTTGGCGCCGTCCGTGGGGACCGAGATTTTTATCCCATTGAGGGATTTATTGCTGAGTTTGGATTTCTACCATCATGACTACTCGGAATTCTAATGAAGATACTTTTGACGAAGAATTTGAGGCGGATCCTATTCCTCAAATTAATGATGATTTTGCTGTGTTACCGGGGGCTCGGTCGTCAGTTCTGGAGGAGCCCCCTGCTCAAAATGTGACTATTCGGCCCTCCCGGAGCGGGTTTTCATCCGGGGAGGGACCAAGTTTTTATCCTCGATCGTGCGAATGTTTGTCCAAATGTTATGAATTCGCGCGAGTTGGCCGAGTTGCTGTTCGTAACACCGCCCACCTACCGCCACCTACACGCTCTAGATCTGCGGATCAGACAGAAACCGATGAGGATTTAGAAGAGCGAAGGCGTACTTTAATCGCCCAACTGGAGCAAGTTGAGGCTCAAAGGAGAGCCCGAAGGAGCAATGCCACCCCGGAACCTATTATTAATGTGGCTCCTGAGGATGATATCGATCATGTTCCGGAACCGCGGGCAAATGCCGCAACAGTCGAAGAGCAAAGCAACACTTTGCAAAAGATTGGAGAATTGATTGAATCAAAATTTAAAGAGATGAGCGGGAAGCTGGAACAAAGCCAGGCTAGGATGAACCAGCTGGAGGACAATCTGACTCTTGGCCAAGAAAGGAGGCGAATGTACGGGGAACACACCCTGGATACTCATCAGACCTCAGCTTATGAGGGAGATTACTGTGAGAATGAGAGGGCTAATGAGCCCACCGCAAATCGAGGAAAAGCGTCACCGTCTCTAGAAGTTTTGCAAAGTCAATGGAACACTTCGAATGCCCTATCTCCTTTTTCCATGGCAATTATCGGAGCCACTCGCTCCGAATTTATTGAAATGCCTAAAGATCTCCCACAGTACCGCGGGTCGACTGACCCGCATGCTCATACATCGAATCTGTAGATTCACGTGAGTTTAATGAACTTCAGTGACGCGGTTATGTGTTTCGTCTTTGCCGCATCTCTTAAGGAATCAGCCCTCCGATGGTTTAATCGGTTGCCGAAACGTTCGATCGTTTCTTATCAGGATTTCAAGGATCAGTTCTATTCGGCCTTCGCGCCCTTCAACACGCCAATAAAATCTATTACTTCTTTGACCGCGTTGCGGTATGATTCTTCGGAAAGATTGTTGGGTTTTATTACCCGTTTTGAGGCCGAGTGTAGGAAAATACCTCGGATTACAGTTAGTGAGAAAGTCGGGGTGTTGCAGCTTATTCTAGCTGGGCATCCGTTATGTAATTCTTTGAACAGAGATCCCCCGGAAAGTATGGAGGATTTGGCTTTGAGATGTACACAGTACATCCGGGAAGATGAAGGTCTACGAGACCATGGAGTGATTGAAGTACGGACATACGGATCCCACAATATTGTTGCGTGTCGCGGGCTAGATAAGGTTGTCCCCCATGCGAAACCAAAACTGAGAGCATTTCCGACATATAACTATGAACAGATCTTCGCCATCATTGAGCAGAAGAAGGGTGGATCTCTCCGCTATCCCCCTCCCTTGCATGAACCAACACCGGGGACTTACGAGTCCCAAGTATTTTGTCGCTTCCATCGGAGTTTTGGGCACTCAACCAATGATTGCCAAGAATTAATGTCTGAGGTAGAAAGATTGCTGGAGTTGGGCCAGCTTGATGAACTAATCANACGTAAACTTAGAATTTCCTCGAAATTCGCGATAATTCTATGCTGGAATATGAAATCCGCGATAATTTACTCATGAAACCAAATCCGCGACAATTCTCTTCACTAAGCAGAATTCGCGATAATTCTCTTCATCATCAAATCCGCGATAATACTCTTCATCATCAAATCCGCGATAATACTGCACTGATCACAATTTCCGCGATAATTTACACAGCTTCCACTTTCGCGACAATTTCCTCTTCACATGAAATTCGCGACAATTTGCACATGAACTTTTTCGCGATAAAAAGACATGCAGGTAAAATTCGCGATAATTTTCCTTCTTTGCGGGAATTTTCGGATTTTCGGGTCTTAATGATGATTAACCCATTTTTGGGCCTCCTCACTCCTATTTATAGACATCCTAACTTTTCTAATTCACACTTTGACCCCTCCTTCCTTTACTTTTTTTGACCCCTCCTTTATCTTTTTCTTTACTTTTCTATTCTTCGTTCCCTTTTACGTTCTTTCGTTCCCGTATCTCTCATTATCTACCGTCTAGACTTTACCGTTACATTCCCTACTATTTGTTTCGACATACCTTTTTCTCGGCTATTACAATAGGTTTCACTCCCGTTAACAAACTCTCATTCTTCCGAGTGAAATAAACTATAGGTTTTTGTACTCGCACTCTCTTGGTTGCTGGTTCAAAAATCACGATAATACTATCTCCACATTAATTCGAAAATATCATAATATCCACATATTCTTCCGTATTGACTCGCGAAATATACTGTATCAGCAACAATTCGCGATATACACTGTATCAGCAACAACTCGCGAGACAGGCTGTGTAGCAACAAGTCGCGACTGCGTGCAGCAGAGCAATAACTCGCCAAATATACTGTACCAGCAACAAGTCGCGGATGCGGGATAAAGATCAATAAGTCGCGACTCAGGCTAGGATGCAGGTAACAAGTCGCGGCTACAGACGAAAAGTCGCGAATCTACAGTATGCAGAATAGTACTTTGCCTTGGAAAGTGTGATAAGAGTCTGACTCGTCCAAATGCACTAGGGCTTGTATTTATAGAGAAATCCAGCCCAACTTAACTTACTTGAGCCCATAAGCCCAGTTTACTTCACTTAACCCATAACACTTACATAACCTCAAATTATAATATAATAAATGTCATGCTTATCCCGAAGTTTCGGGAACCTATCCCGGTCGATATATTAGTCGGAAATACGATGAGAAAATAACGTAAAACCTCACAAATTAGTTCTATGCCTCCAAGAAGTGAATTCGAAGCCACAAAACATCGTTGCACCCGACCGATGTGCTCCCGGGTGGCAAATCACGAAAATACCCCGGGCCCCGTCTGGGGTCGGGATAACTCAAAACATCTCAAAACACCTGCAAAAACTGTATACGGGGCCCAGCGAGCCTGAATTACGAGAATAATCCCCTGAGAATGCCTCGCAATAGACATATGAAAATACCGAAAATACTACGTAACCATGTCGGACGAGCCCCCAGGTAAGGATAAATACAAGAGAATATACCCGGGTAATATCAATGTGATTAAACTATAGTTTAAATGCTATGACATGAAGTCGTGTTATTATGACTTGCACGATCATTCCGTTTTCGAACTTACTTTTTTTGTATATAGAACAAGGATTCGTGATGTTAGGCTGTTTTTGTTTGAATACACTTGGTTTTTACAAATTTACAATGTAATTTGCATGAATATAATTCGGCTCATTTTTAACATAATTCCACATTTTCTAGGTGTAATGATTTTTATTTAAATTAAACTTGAATTGATGTTGTTAAAACATGAATACATGTTGCTAGAACCAAGAATAAGTTGGTTACACCATGTTTTATGTGATTCAACTATAGTTTGAATGCAATCACTTGAAGTTGTGCTGTTATGATTTGCACGATCATTCCGGTTTCGAACTTACTTTTTTTGTATATAGAACAAGTATTCG
Organism: Utricularia reniformis; assembly: GCA_009725065.1. NCBI lineage: Eukaryota > Viridiplantae > Streptophyta > Magnoliopsida > Lamiales > Lentibulariaceae > Utricularia > Utricularia reniformis. Next base: position 294,130 of record RWGZ01001025.1, read on the forward strand.
TGATGTTAGGCTTTTTTTAGATTGAATACACTTGGTTTTACCAAATTTACAATGTGATTTGGATGAATATCATTCGGCTCATTTTCACATAGTTAGACAAGTTGTAGGTGTGATGATTCTGTTTTCAATTAAACTTGAATTGATGTTGTTAAAACATGAATACATGTTGTTAGAACTTAGAATAGCTTGGTTATACCATGATTTATGTGATTAAACTATAGTTTAAATGCTATGACATGGAGTCGTGTTGTTATGACTTGCACGATTATTCCGTTCTCGAACTTAATTTTTTTGTATATAGAACAAGTATTCGTGATATAAGGCTTTATTTAGTTTGAATACACTTGGTTTTACCAAATTTACAATGTGATTTGCATGAATATAATTCCCCTCATTTTTCATATAGTTCCACATGTTCTAGGTCTTACGATATTGATTTCAATTAAACTTGAATTGATGTTGTTCAAACATGAATAAATGTTGTTAGGACAAAGAATATCTTGGTCGCACCATCATTTATGTGATTAAACTATAGTTTAAATGTAATGACATGAAGTCGTGTTATTATAACTTACACGAACATTCCGTTTTCGAACTTACTTTTTTTGTATATAGAACAAGTATTCGTGATGTTAGGCTTTTTTGAGTTTGAATACACTTGGTTTTACCAAATTTAGAATGTGATTTGCATGAATATGATTCGGCTAAATTTTCACATAGTTCCACATTTTGTAGGTGTAATGATTTTGATTTCAATTAAACTTGATTTGATGTTGTTAAATCATGAATTCATGTTGTTAGAACAAAAAATAAGTTGGTTACACCATGATTTATGTGATTAAACTATAGCTTGAATGCAATGACATGAAATTGTGTTGTTATGATTTGCACAATCATTCCGGTTTCGAACTTACTTTTTTTGTATATGCAACAAGTATTCGTGATGTTAGGCCTTTTTTAGATTGAATACACTTGGTTTTACCAAATTGACAATGTGATTTGCATCAAAATCATTCGGCTCATCTTTCACATAGTTCCACATGTTCTAGGTGTGATGATTTTGATTTCAATTAAACTTGAATTGATGTTGTTAAAACATGAATACATGTTGTTAGAATCAAGAATAACTTGGTTGCACCATCATTTATGTGATTATACTATATTTTAAATGCATTGACATGAAGTCGTGTTGTTATGACTTATACGAACATTCCGTTTTCGAACTTACTTTTTTTTAAATGTACAACATGTTTTCGTGATGTTAGGCTTTATTTAGTTAGAATACATTTGGTTTTACCAAATTTACAATGTGATTTGGATGAATATAATTCGGCTCATTTTTCATATAGATCCACATGTTGTAGGTCTGATGATTTTGATTTCAATTAAACTTGAATTGATGTTGTTAAGACATGAAAACATGTTGTTAGAACCAAGAATAGCTTGGTTATACCATGATTTATGTGATTATACTATAATTTAAATGCTATGACATGAAGTCGTGTTGTTATGACTTGCACGATCATTCCGTTTTCGAACATACTTTTTTTGTATATAGAACAAGTATTCGTGATTTTAGGCTTTATTTAGTTAGAATACACTTGGTTTTACCATATTTACAATGTGATTTGCATGAGTATCATTCTGCTCATTTTTCACGTAGTTCCACATGTTTTAGGTGTGATGATTTTGATTTCAATTAAACAAGATTTTATGTTGTTAAAACATGAATACATGATGTTAGAACTAAGAATAACTTGGTTATACTCTGATTTATGTGATTAAACTATAGTTTAAATGCAACGACATGAAGTCGTGTTGTTATGACTTGCACGATCATTCCGTTTTCGAACTTACATTTTTTGTATATAGAACAAGTATTTGTGATGTTAGGCTTTATTTAGTTTGAATACACTTGGTTTTACCAAATTTACAATTTGATTTGCATGAATATCATTCGGCTCATTTTAACGTAGTTCCAAACGTTCTAGGTCTGATGATTTTGATTTCAATCTAACTTGAATTGATGTTGTTCAAATATGAATAAATGTTGCTAGAACAAAGAATATCTTGGTCGCACCATCATTTATGTGATTAAACTATAGTTTAAATGCAATGACATGAAGTCATGTTGTTATGACTTACACGAACATTCCGTTTTTGAACTTACTTTTATTGTATATAGAACAAGTATTCGTGATGTTAGGCTTTTTTTAGTTTGAATTCACTTAGTTTTACCAAATTTACAATGTGATTTGCATGAATATAATTCGGCTAATTTTGCACATAGTTCCACATTTTGTAGGTGTAATGATTTTGATTTCAATTAAACTTGAATTGATGTTGTTAAAACATGAATTCATGTTGTTAGAACCAAAAATATGTTGGTTACACCATGATTTATATGATTAAACTATAGCTTGAATGCAATGACACGAAGTTGTGTTGTTATGATTTACACAATCATTATGGTTTCGAACTGACTTTTTTCGTATGTACAACAAGTTTTCGTGATGTTAGGCCTTTTTTAGATTGAATACACTTGGTTTTACAAAATTTACAATGTGATTTGCATGAATATCATTCGGCTCATTTTTCACATACTTCCACATGTTCTAGATTTGATGATTATGATTTCAATTAAACTTGAATTGATGTTGTTAAAACATGAATACATATTGTTAGAACCAAGAATAGCTTGGTTTCACCATCATTTATGTGATTAAACTATAGATTAAATTCAATGACATGAAGTTGTATTGTTATGACATACACGATCATTCCGTTTTCGAACTTACTATTTTTGTACATAGAACAAGTATTCGTGATGTTAGGCTTTAGTTAGTTTGAATACACTTGGTTTTACTAAATTTACAATGTGATTTTGCATGAATATCATTCGGTTAATTTTTACATAGTTCCACATGTTCTAGGTGTGATGATTTTCATTACAATTAAACTTGAATTGATGTTGTTAAAACATGAATGCATGTTGTTAGAACCAAAAATAACACTGTTGCACCATCATTTATGTGATTAAACTATAGTTTAAATGCAATGATATGAATTCGTGTTGTTATGACTTGCACGATTATTCCATTTTCAAACTTACTTTTTTGTATATAGAACAAGTATTCGTGATGTTAGAGTTTATTTAGTTTAAATAAACTTGGTTTTACCATATTAACAATTTGAATGCCATGAATATCATTTGACTCATTTTTCACATAGTTGCACATGTTCTAGTTGTGATGATTTTGATTTCAATTAAACTTTAATTGATTGTGTTAAAACAAGAAGACAAGTTGTTAGAAAGAAGAATAATTTGGTTGCACCTTCATTTATGTGATTAAACTATAGTTTAGATGCAATGACATGAAGTCGTGTTGTTATGACTTGCACGATTATTCCATTTTCGAACTTACTTTTTTTGTATATACAACATGTTTTCGTGTTGTTAGGATTTTTTTAGTTAGAATTCACTTGGTTTTACCATATTTAGAATGTGATTTGCATGAATATAATTCTGTTCGTTTATCACATGGTTGCACATGTTCTAGGTATGATAATTTTGATTTCAATTAAACTTGAATTGATGTTGTTAAAACATGAATATATGTTGTTTGAACTAAGAATAGCTTGGTTATACCATGTTTTATGTGATTAAACTATAGTTTAAATGCTATGACATGAAATCGTGTTGTTATGACTTGCACGATCATTCCATTTTCGAACAAACTTTTTTTGTATATACAAAATGTTTTGATGATGTAAGTCTTTATTTAGTTAGAATACACTTGGTTTTACCAAATTTACAATGTGATTTGCATGAATATCATTCGGCTCGTTTTTCAGATAGTTCCACATCTTCTAGGTCTGATGATTTTGATTTCAATTAAACTTGAATTGATGTTGTTAAGACATGAATACATGTTGTTAGAACCAAAATAACTTGTATATACCATGAGTTATGTGATTAAACTATAGATTAAATGCTATGACATGAAGTCGAGTTGTTATGAATTGCACGATCATTCCGTTTTCGAACTTACTTTTTTTGTATATATAACAAGTTTTCGTGATGTTAGGCTTTATATAGTTAGAATACACTTGGTATTACCATAATTACAATGTGATTTGCATGAGTCTCATTCGGCTAATTTTTCATGTAGATCCACATGTTATAGGTTTGAAGATTTTGATTTCAATAAAACTTGAATTGATGTTGTTAAAGCATGAATACATGTTGTTAGAACCAAGACTTACTTGGTTTCACCGTCATTTATGTGATTAAACTATAGTTTAAATGCAATGACATGAAGTCGTGTTGTTATGACGTACACGAACATTCCGTTTTCGAACTTACTTTTCTTGTATATACAAAATATTTTCGTAATGCTAGGCTTTATTTAGTTAGAATACACTTGGCTTTTCCAAATTTACAATGTGATTTGTATGAACATAATTCGGCTCATTTTTCATATAGTTCCTTATGTTGTAGTTCTGATGATTTTGATTTCAATTAAACTTGAATTTTTGTTTTTAAGACATGAATACATGTTGTTAGAACCAATAATAACTTGGTTATACCATGATTTATGTGATTAAACTATAGTTTAAATGCTATGTCATGAAGTCGTGTTGATATAACTTGCACGATCATTCCGTTTTCAAACATACATTTTTTGTATATACAAAATGTTTTCGTGGTGTTAGGCTTTATTTACTTAGAATACACTTGGTTTTACCAAATTTACAATATAATTTGCATGAATATCATTCGGCTCATTTTTCACATTGTACCACATGTTCTAGGTGTGATGATTTTGATGTCAATTAAACTTGAATTGATGTTGTTAAAACCTGATTACATGTTGTTCGAACCAAGAATATCTTTGTTGTACCATGATTTGTGTGATTAAACTATAGTTTAAATTCTATGACATGAAGTCGTGTTTTTATGGCATACACGATCATTCCGTTTTCGAAATTACTATTTTTGTATATAGTACAAGTATACGTGATGTTAGACATTATTTAGTTTGAATACACTTTGTTTTACCAAAATTTACATTGTGATTTGCATGAATATCGTTCGGCTCATTTTTCACATAGTTCCACATGTTCTAGGTTTGATGATTATGATTTCAATTAAACTTGAATTGATGTTGTTAAAACATGAATACATATTGTTAGAACCAAGAATAGCTTGGTTTCACAATCATTTATGTGATTAAACTATAGTTTAAATTCAATGACATGAAGTCGTATTGTTATGACATACACGATCATTCCGTTTTCGAACTTACTATTTTTGTACATAGAACAAGTATTCGTGATGTTAGACTTTATTTAGTTTGAATACACTTGGTTTTACTAATATTTATAATGTGATTTGCATGAATATCATTCGTCTCATTTTTGCATAGTTCCACATGTTCTAGGTGTGATGATTTTGATTTCAATTAAACTTGAATTGATGTTGTTAAAACATGAATATATGTTGTTTGTACTAAGAATAGCTTGGTTATACCATGATTTATGTGATTAAACTATAGTTTAAATGCTATGACATGAAATCGTGTTGTTATGACTTGCACGATCATTCCAATTTCGAACTAACTTTTTTTGTATATACAAAATGTTTTCATGATGTAAGTCTTTATTTAGTTAGAATACACTTGGTTTTACCAAATTTACAATGTGATTTGCATGAATATCATTCGGCTCATTTTTCACATTGTTCCACATGTTCTAGGTGTGATGATTTTGATGTCAATTAAACTTGAATTGATGTTGTTAAAACCTGAATGCATGTTGTTAGAACCAAGAATGACACTGTTGCACCATCATTTATGTGATTAAAGTATAGTTTAAATGCTATGACATGAAGTCGTGTTGTTATGACTTGCACGATCATTCCGTTTTCGAACTTACTTTTTTTGTATATACAAAATGTTTTCATGATGTAAGTCTTTATTTAGTTAGAATACACTTGGTTTTACCAAATTTACAATGTGATTTGCATGAATATCATTCGGCTCGTTGTTCACATACTTCCACATGTTCTAGATGTGATGATTTTGATTTCAATTAAAATTCAATTGATGTAGTTAAAACATGAATACATGTTTTTAGAACCATGAATAACTTGATTGTACAATGATTTATGTGATTAAACTATAGTTTAAATGCTATGACATGAAGTCGTGTTGTTATGACTTGCACGATCATTCCGTTTTCAAACTTACTTTTTTGTATATAAAAAATGTCTTCGTAATGTTAGGCTTTAGTTAGTTTGAATACACCTGGTTATACTAAATTTACAATGTGATTTGCATGAACATCATTCGGTTCATTTTTCACATAGTTCCACGTGTTCTATGTGTGATGATTTTGATTTCAATTAAACTTGAATTGATGTTGTTAAAACATGAATGCATGTTGTTCGAACCAAGAATATCTTTGTTGTACCATGATTAGTGTGATTAAACTTTAGTTTAAATGCTATGACATGAAGTCGTGTTTTTATGGCATACACGATCATTCCGTTTTCGAACTTACTATTTTTGTATATAGCACAAGTATACGTGATGTTAGACATTATTTAGTTTGAATACACTTTGTTTTACCAAATTTACATTGTGATTTGCATGAATATCGTTCGCCTCATTTTTCACATAGTTCCACATGTTTTAGCTGTGATGATTTTGATTTCAATTAATCTATAATTGATTGTGTTAAAACAAGAATACAAGTTGTAAGAACCAAGAATAACTTGGTTGCACCTTCATTTATGTGATTAAACTATAGTTTAAATGCAATGACACGAAGTCGTGTTGTTATGACATACACGATCATTCCGTTTTCGAACTTACTATTTTTGAACATAGAAGAGGTATTCGTGATGTTAGACTTTATTTATTTTGAATACACTTTGTTTTAATAAATTTACAATGTGATTTTCATGAGTATCATTCGGCTCATTTCTCACATAGCTCCACATGTTTTAGGTGTGATGATTTGATTTCAATTAAACTTGAATTGATATTGTTAAAACATGAATACATGATGTTAGAACTAATATTAACTTGGTTATACCATGATTTATGTGATTAAGCTATAGTTTAAATGTTATGACATGAAGTCGTGTTGTGATGACTTGCACGATCATTCCGTTTTCAAACTTACTTTTTTGTATATAGAACAAGTATTCGTGATGTTAGGCTTTATTTAGTTTAAATAAACTTGGTTTTACCATATTAACAATTTGAATGTCATGAATATCATTTGGTTCATTTTTCACATAGTTCCACATGTTCTAGGTGTGATGATTTTGATTTCAATTAAACTTTAATTGATTGTGTTAAAACAAGAATACAAGTTGTTAGAACCAAGAATATCTTTGTTGTACCATGATTTATGTGATTAAACTATAGTTTAAATGCTATGACATGAAGTCGTGTTGTTATGACTTGCAGGATCATTTCGTTTTCAAACTTATTTTTTGTATATAGAACAAGTATTCGTGATGTAAGGCTTTATTTCGCTTAAATAAACTTGGTTTTACCATATTAACAATTTGAATGTCATGAATATCATTTGGCTAATTTTTCACATAGTTCCACATGTTCTAGTTGTGATGATTTTGATTTCAATTAAACTTTAATTGATTGTGTTAAAACAAGAATACAAGTTGTTAGAACCAAGAATAACTTGGTTGCACCTTCATTTATGTGATTAAACTATAGTTTAAATGCAATGACATGAAGTCGTGTTGTTATGACTTGCACGATTATTCCATTTTCGAACTTACTTTTTTTGTATATACAACATGTTTTCGTGTTGTTAGGCTTTTTTTAGTTAGAATACACTTGGTTTTACCATATTTAGATTGTGATTTGCATGAATATAATTCGGTTCGTTTATCACATGGTTGCACATGTTCTAGGTCTGATAATTTTGATTTCAATTAAACTTGAATTGATATTGTTAAAACATGAATACATGCTGTTAGAACTAATATTATCTTTGTTGTACCATGATTTATGTGATTAAGCTATAGTTTAAATGCTATGACATGAAGTCGTGTTGTTATGACTTGCACGATTATTCCGTTTTCGAACTTACTTTTTTTGTATATACAACATGTTTTCGTGATGTTAGGCTTTAGTTAGTTTGAATACACTTGGTTTTACTAAATTTACAATGTGATTTTCATGAATATCATTTGGTTCATTTTTCACATAGTTCCACATGTTCTAGTTGTGATGATTTTGATTTCAATTAAACTTTAATTGATTGTGTTAAAACAAGAATACATGTTGTTAGAACCAAGAATATCTTTGTTGTACCTTGATTTATGTGATTAAACTATAGTTTAAATGCTATGACATGAAGTCTTGTTGTGATGACTTGCACGATCATTCCGTTTTCGAACTTACTTTTTTTGTATATACAAAATGTTTTCGTGATGTTAGGCTTTATTTAGTTTAAATAAACTTGGTTTTACCATATTAACAATTTGAATGTCATGAATATCATTTGGCTCATTTTTCACATAGTTCCACATGTTCTTGTTGTGATGATTTTGATTTCAATTAAACTTTAATTGATGTGTTAAAACATGAATACATATTGTTAGAACCAAGAATAGCTTGGTTGCACCATTATTTATGTGATTAAACTATAGTTTAAATTCTATGACATGAAGTCGTGTTGTTATGACTTGCAGGATCATTTCGTTTTCGAACTTACTTTTTTTGTATATACAAAATGTTTTCGTGATGTTAGGCTTTATTTAGTTTAAATAAACTTGGTTTTACCATATTAACAATTTGAATGTCATGAATATCATTTGGCTAATTTTTCACATAGTTCCACATGTTCTAGGTGTGATGATTTGATTTCAATTAAACTTGAATTGATATTGTTAAAACATGAATACATGATGTTAGAACTAATATTAACTTGGTTATACCATGATTTATGTGATTAAGCTATAGTTTAAATGCTATGACATGAAGTCTTGTTGTGATGACTTGCACGATCATTCCGTTTTCGAACTTACTTTTTTTGTATATACAAAATGTTTTCGTGATGTTAGGCTTTAGTTAGTTTGAATACACTTGGTTTTACTAAATTTACAATGTGATTTGCATGAATATCATTCGGTTCATTTTTCACATAGTTCCACATGTTCTAGGTGTGATGATTTGATTTCAATTAAACTTGAATTGATATTGTTAAAACATGAATACATGATGTTAGAACTAATATTAACTTGGTTATACCATGATTTATGTGATTAAACTTTAGTTTAAATGCTATGACATGAAGTCTTGTTTTTATGGCTTGCACGATCATTCCGTTTTCGAACTTACTTTTTTTGTATATACAAAATGTTTTCGTGATGTTAGGCTTTATTTAGTTTGAATACACTTGGTTTTACCATATTTACAATGTGAATGTCATGAATATCATTTGGCTCATTTTTCACATAGTTCCACATGTTCTAGGTGTGATGATTATGATTTCAATTAAACTTGAATTGATATTGTTAAAACATGAATACATGATGTTAGAACCAAGAATAACTTGGTTATACCATGATTTATGTGATTAAACTATAGTTTAAATGCAATGACATGAAGTCGTGTTGTTATGACTTGCACGATTATTCCATTTTCGAACTTACTTTTTTTGTATATACAACATGTTTTCGTGATGTTAGGCTTTATTTAGCTTAAATAAACTTGGTTTTACCATATTAACAATTTGATTTTCATGAATATCATTTGGCTCATTTTTCACATAGTTCCACATGTTCTAGGTGTGATGATTTTGATTTCAATTAAACTTTAATTGTTGTTGTTAAACCAGAATACAAGTTGTTAGAACCAAGAATAACTTGGTTGCACCTTCATTTATGTGATTAAACTATAGTTTAAATGCAATGACATTAAGTCGTGTTGTTATGACTTGCACGATAATTCCATTTTCGAACTTACTTTTTTTGTATATACAACATGTTTTCGTGTTGTTAGGCTTTTTTTAGTTAGAATACACTTGGTTTTACCATATTTAGATTGTGATTTGCATGAATATAATTCGGTTCGTTTATCACATGGTTGCACATGTTCTAGGTCTGATAATTTTGATTTCAATTAAACTTGAATTGATATTGTTAAAACATGATTATATGTTGTTAGAACTAAGAATAGCTTGGTTATACCATGATTTATGTGATTAAACTATAGTTTAAATGCTATGACATGAAATCGTGTTGTTATGACTTGAACGATCATTCCAATTTCGAACTAACTTTTTTTGTATATACAAAATGTTTTCATGATGTAAGTCTTTATTTAATTAGAATACACTTGGTTTTACCAAATTTACAATGTGATTTGCATGAATATCATTCGGCTCGTTTTTCACATACTTCCACATGTTCTAGGTGTGATGATTTTGATTTCAATTAAAATTCAATTAATGTTGTTAAAACATGAATACATGTTGTTAGAACCATGAATAACTTGATTGTACAATGATTTATGTGATTAAACTAAAGTTAAAATGCTATGACATGAAGTCGTGTTGTTATGACTTGCACGATCATTCCGTTTTCGAACTTACTTTTTTTGTATATAAAAAATGTTTTCGTAATGTTAGGCTTTAGTTAGTTTGAATACACTTGGTTATACTAAATTTACAATGTGATTTGCATGAATATCATTCGGTTCATTTTTCACATAGTTCCACATGTTCTAGGTGTGATGATTTTGATTTCAATTAAACTTGAATTGATGTTGTTAAAACATGAATGCATGTTGTTAGAACCAAGAATAACACTGTTGCACCATCATTTATGTGATGGTACTATAGTTTAAATGCAATGATATGAAGTCGTGTTGTTATGACTTGCACGATCATTCCGTTTTCAAACTTACTTTTTTGTATATAGAACAAGTATTCGTGATGTTAGGCTTTATTTAGTTTAAATAAACTTGGTTTTACCATATTAACAATTTGAATGTCATGAATATCATTTGGCTCATTTTTCACTTAGTTCCACATGTTCTAGCTGTGATGATTTTGATTTCAATTAAACTTTAATTGATTGTGTTAAAACAAGAATACAAGTTGTTAGAACCAAGAATAACTTGGTTGCACCTTCATTTATGTGATTAAACTATAGTTTAAATGCAATGACATGAAGTCGTGTTGTTATGACTTGCACGATTATTCCATTTTCGAACTTACTTTTTTTGTATATACAACATGTTTTCGTGTTGTAAGGCTTTTTTTAGTTAGAATACACTTGGTTTTACCATATTTACAATGTGATTTTCATGAGTATCATTCGGCTCATTTCTCACATAGTTCCACATGTTTTAGGTGTGATGATTTGGTTTCAATTAAACTTGAATTGATATTGTTAAAACATGAATACATGATGTTAGAACTAATATTAACTTGGTTATACCATGATTTATGTGATTAAGCTATAGTTTAAATGCTATGACATGAAGTCTTGTTGTTATGACATGTACGATCATTCCGTTTTCTAACTTACTTTTTTTGTATATACAACAAGTATTCGTGATGATAGACTTTATTTAGTTTGAATACACTTGGTTTTGCCAAATTTACAATGTGATTTGTATGAATATCATTTGGCTCATTTT
>RWGZ01001025.1:311963-324958 GCA_009725065.1 Utricularia reniformis
ATCGTGATTTTAAAAAAACTGTTTTGAAACAGCGATAAAATGATCGTCATTTCGTAAAATGATTATTTTGTCCTTATTTTTAATTAATTGTGTATCACTTAGAAATTATAATTTATATTGATTATGATAAACTCGTTATTTAAGAAATTGTTAGAATATAATAAGTTATTGATCAAAAGTATCAAAAAATAAACATTGACAAAAGTGAATCATCTAAATCGACGGTCATCTCCAATTTTCGTTAGTGCAATGCGATCATGCATTTCATTCCTAACTCGAATCATGTAGTTATCGTGTATGAGTTCAACATCTACATGTGATGGGTCAACGGGAATTTGTTCTTCCATATTTTGATCGTATTCTATCTCTATAAAGTCCGGATCCTCTTAAACAAATTAATATTAATAAAAATTAATATGGATAAAATTTTAAACAGCTCTAACAAAAATTAAATTTTAATAAAAATTAATATTAATAAAAATAATGTTAATATTGATAAGAATTTAAATTAATTTTAATAAAAATTAATTATAAACCAAGGAATGATATACTGGTCATTAAACAACTGTATTATGACCACCATTGCTTCAAACGTACTATCACATCACCGTAGTTTTCAGCGATAGAACGAATGTACTTGTTAAGCATGTGTAGTTAAAATGATAAAATATACGACACGTTCACTACATCGAACGATGAACTACAGTTCCAAACAATACTATTATATTGTACATGTGAGAGTCTCACCGTTCAACTTTCCAATATGATAATGGTAATTTTTATGTGCTTTATATATAACTAAAAATATCAAGTCATTGTCCTTATCATATTGTTATGGTCCCTTTTTAGGGGGTACCAACAGTCGTCCGGTTCGTTCATCAAACGAACTCGGTTTTAATTTGTTTTAAATGTGGAAGACGATCAAAAGCTGGAAATAAATAGATGCACAGTGATGTATAGTTGAAACCCCAGGAATTGGGGTGAAAACCACTCGACTAAGAGCAGATTATGCTCTTAGTCTGTTCACTAATGAAATAACTCATAGTTAATACAAGAGAGGCTAATGAAAATGACAAGGTAAAGAAAGCGGTAAGAATTCCGGCAGGGTAACGGCATGTTCTTCCGCGTCCAAAGGGTCCTGCTATTTCCGTCGTCTTGCCATGTATTTATAGAGTTCATAGCGTGTGTAAATCACGCTCCGTAACCGCCTCTGACAGGTTTGTTAGAGGTTGTTATCGCGGGATGTAAAACAAGGTTGGGACCGAGGCGTGGCCTGTGTGATCGGACCCGAAGCGTGGTAAACGTGAGTTGTAACCGTTATGTAACCGCTCAGACCGAACCCAGGTGCCAGCTGGCAGAAAACGCTTTATTTCGTTAAGGTCAGCTTCGGTCCTCCAGCTGAACATCGGGCCGCTCTTCCTTAGAGATGTAAATGGGCTATAGGGATTCATTTTCGCCATTTGAATTGGCCCAATCGTTGCTGGGTCTAACCCATCACAAGGTACCCGGTCCTAGAGTTCTCATCACTAGCCCCTCGGGTTTGATTGCCAATCGCAGAGGTGATACAAGGCCGATCACATGATGTTTGCACATTCATGAGAACAAGGGACCGTGCCTGTAGGTAGTGAGAATCCAGGGAACCGAAGTTTGCCTTAGTGTATGGATCAATCATGCTTAAGACCTAATAACATATATTTAAATTATACTTTTATTTTCGCTATTCTTTAAATATTAATTCCCAACCCGCACCTCTTCACCTTCGGTAGTTCAAGATGCGTGATGAGTGCGCTCCGTACTGTCACAGTCTTGGGCAGTATTACGTGACGACACGTCATTGGCTGGGAGATTAATATTTAATTCGGGATTTAGGGCACTGTTTCTTCACATCGTCATTCTCGCGAAGAGAAATCGCAGCAAGTTCTTGTGCCCTCAATCGATCTTTCGTCCAACCCTCTTCCAATCCGCTTTTTCTAAGGTATATTTTCATGACTCCTCATAAAATGCGTTATCCTTCTATGTCTGAGTTGGACATTGAGGAGTTTAGGTCTAAGTTTTCAATCCCGGCACATTACTCTATTTGGAAGGGACGGGAAGACATTCCCTGTTTCCTTCCGTCGGAGATGAATGTGCCGGCGTCTGCTATTCCAGTTAGTTACGCCTCTTTAAAGTGCGGGCTTCGTTTTCCGCTACATCCTTTTGTAGCGGCCGTGCTTAAAGAAATCCACTGCCCCACTTTTGCGTTATTCCCGGGCAGTTACGTATATATTGTAGCGTTCATTTTTTATTGTCACCAACAGAATCGGGCCCCAACCTTAGAACACTTCTTTATCATGTTCTTGGTTGGGTCCCGAAAGGGGAAGGGTCTGTTGGGGTATCGTAAGTTGTATTACATAGCGGTGCGCACCAAAGAGTTTGCAATTGTAGATAAAGAGGAGTCTCTTCATGCGTGGGAGGCTTGTTATGTGTGGATGACAGTTCCGAAAGAGGATCTGTTTAAAGTATGGTCACGCATAACTCACCCACGCATAGGTCAGTTGGACCGAAGCAGGTTCAACCCTTCCCGCACGGACACCGCAAATGCACTTGCGATGTTCCCCCCTCCCGAAGCACGCCTTAAGCGAATAGATCTGCTTCGGGAAAGAAGGTTAATAGAGATGGGCGTTGCGGGTAGGACCGGAGCCCGAGACCCGAAGGGGATTTTTTCTTCTAGTTCAGATTCAGATCCATTAGAAGGATCGGGTATGAAATAGTGTTTACATTTTAATCTTTCCTGATCCTTATGTATTTGTTTTGCAGATTCAACTGAGACGATGCCGAGCTCACGTTTTAAACGTATGGCAGCTGCTTCGGTCCGTCCTTCTGAGGGACAAAGGGAAACATCGGGCAGCGCTGGAGCAAATGAATCAGCAACGGGGGGTACGCTGGTCCCTTCGGGGTCCGGGGACCCCCCGATCCAAACAACCGGCGCGGGCCTGCTAACCCTTCGCTGCGCTGGGCAGTCTTCAAGCGGAGAAGGGCTTGTGTTTCGGGTATTTGGAGTGGTAGAGGAGGTGATAAAGGCTCGGATTCGTTCTTTGAGCTTATCCAACCTCTATTAAATCAGTAACACCTCTTTTATTAACACTGAGACTATTACTTTGTTGCTGCAGGGAGCCGTTCCCGTGGAGAAGGTTCTCCCCGGCCCTCAGCTTAAGCCGAACGTCTCTCTGCCGCCGGTCCCCTTAGTAAAAGGGAAGAGGGTGACCGAAGTGGAAGCCCCGCAGGAGCCGAAGAGGCTGAAGAAGGGGGGCAGCGCTCCGGTCCCCAATAAGGGGATCATCCTGAAGGAGCCTGCGCAGGGCCCGAAGACCAACTCCGACTGGGGAGTTGCCCTGGGCTGTTGGACATGTTCAGTAATGGGAGGAAGTTATCCTCCTGGCGGAGTGCCTTCGTAAAGGACTTCCACCTTTTCGGGGAGCAGAACCCAGATAACGTCCAAGCGGACGTATCTGGGGAAGATATTATGGAAAGCTTCCTCAACCCCACATCCAAGGTAACTTTGGTTTAACATGGAGGCTCGAAGCTTCATTTTTAACAATGTGTGGTCTTTTGCAGATGTTGAGGAAAGCTTATACAACAGCAATTACCGTGGAGAAGCACCAAGGTGATAGCGTTGTGTCCCAAAAAGTCCAAGACCAACTTGACCTTGACCTTGCGAAAAGGCAAGTTGAGATCAATCATGGGGAGTTGGTCACGGTACGGGAGGACCGTGACCGATTGGACAATGAGCTGCTAAGAGCAGGGACGGAGGTCTCACTCTTAGCAGATAAAGTCTCTGAGTTGGAGAAGGTGGGGGAAACGGCTCAGGAGCGAATAGACGACCTGGAGGCCAAGCTGCGGGCCAAAGACGAAGAAATCAACCAAGTCCAAGGTCGGGCCTAGGAGAAGAAGAATAAGCTGAATGAGCTTCTCCTTCGGGCCCAAGAAGAAAAGACGGCCTTGGGGGAAGAGTTGACGAGGGCCCGCACTTTGACCGAAGGTTCGGTTCGGGAAGCAATTCTGGGGTTCGCTCAATCCCCGTTGTTATTCGCTTTAGCGGATAACATACATGGGGTTTGCACTGCGAAGTATTTGGATAACATGCGAGAGCAAGTTATCCAGACGTTCGGGCTTTCCCCTTCGGACGAGCGCTGGAAGATGATCGAGCCACTTGAAAGAGATGGCAAGTTTCAGGTTATTCCAACCTTGGAAGAACTTGTGCTGGAAGAAGATCATTTCTTCTATCTCTTTGAAGAGATGGAGAAAGCGGTCAACCAGAAGGTGGCCGATCAAGAGGAAGAGTTGAAGCGGCTCGCGGCCCGGACCGAACCCCAGGAGCCCGAAGCAGAAGACAAAGAAGAATGGCAGATTAGTTAGATTTAGTTGTCATTTTGTATCTGCCGCACTTCTTATTTAATATAAAGACTTTTTCCTCCACTTTGATTATTTTAATTGCCGAAACGAAGTGATATAACGAACTTCTGAATAAACTAATAAGTTTTATCTTAACTTCTGAATAAACTAATAAGTATAAGATCGGGGACACTTACAGGGTGTCAACAATCGGTCCGAGACGTTATATTTAGTTTATTTAGGTCAATTTTGATTGGATCAGTCATTTTGCATGGTGTATGAGTTACTCTTATTCCGTCATTGGAATCATTACTCAACTGAATAGGCGTAGTCTGCGTTAATTATGAGTTTTTACGAGCTTTCGCCGAACCTTGGTTCTAATAAAGTCCCTTAGGTTTTGCTGGCTAAGCTTGGCTCATAATACGTCTTATGTTAGGACCGATCTTATGTTTCGATATGCTGACTAGTGCTCGGCTTGAACGTGGACCGAAATAGTGCTCGGCTCTATGTCGGGTATGCCCGAAGCCAATCTGGCGAGTGCATCGACAACCTTGTTTTGTTCTCGTGGCACATGGTCCAGAGAGAACTCATTGAACTTCTGGATAACTCCAGAACTTTAGCGCAATACAACCTCATCATCGGATCGTGAGTCTCAAATCTCTCTGCGAATTGTTCCACTATTAACTTCAAGTCTGAGAACATCTGCACTCTGCTAACCCCCATTTTTCGAGCCAAGGTCATTCCTGACAATACTGCCTCATACTCCACCACATTATTTGTTCCAGCAATGGAAATCTTGACTGCGGAATGAATAAGATCACCTTGTACCGTTGTCAGGATAATTCCCGCTCCTCTTCCCCCGAAGGTGGATCCATATACGTGGATCGTCCATCGATCATCTTCTTGGTTAAGATAAATGGCCGATCGGGTCATTTCGACCACAAAATCGGCTAGAACCTGAGCTTTGATCGCCCTTCGGGGCAGGAATTCCAGATACATAGCGCTGAGTTTGATTACCCATTTTGCCAATCTCTCATTCAAATCCTTTTGTTTAAGGAGTATTTTCAGAGGCTGATCCATATCAACATAGACCGTTCGGCCTTCGAAATAATGCTTCAACTTCGATACAGCTTTCTTCAAAGCTAGCATGAATTTCTCCAAGGTGGAATACATGGTTTCTGCAGATACTAGAGAATGACTGACATAATAAACATGTCTATGAATATCATCTCGTATGGTCACCAGAGCTGCGCTGACGGCAACTTCGGATACCGCAAGATATAACCCCAAAGGTTCATCACAAGTTGGACTTACCATCACCGGGGGAGTGCTTAAATAAGTTTTCAGCTCAGAGAAGGCCAGATCGCATTCTTCGGTCCAATCCATATGGCTTGATTTTCTTAGCACTCTGAAAAAAGGTAAGGCCCGGTCTGTGGATTTCGAAATAAACCTGCTCAGCGCGGCTAGTCGGCCAGTAAGCCTTTGAAATTCTCTTTTGTTTCTCGGAGGTTGCATATCAATGATAGCTTGCACCTTCTCAGGGTTAACCTCTATGCCTTTCTCTGAAACATAATATCCTAAGAATTTTCCACTTCGGATCCCGAAGCAGCACTTGTTTGGATTTAGTTTGAGCTTATATTTTCGGCATACTTCGAAACAACGAGACAAATAAGAAAGATGGTCTTCATCATTCATAGATTTTACAATCATATCGTCAACATACACTTCCATCATATGGCCAATCAACTCTCTAAAGATTCTGTTGACCAACCTTTGGTATGTTGCTCCAGCATTTTTGAGACCGAAGGGCATAACCACATAACAGAAAACCCCATCTTCGGTCATGAATGATGATTTCTTCTGATCTTCTTCAGCCAAGAAGATCTGGTGATACCCAGAATAAGCATCCATGGTACTCATCATGGTGCTACCAGAAACAGCATCTACCAGTCGGTCGATGTGCGGCAACGGGAAAGGATCTGACTCACAGCTTTTGTTCACATCGGTAAAATCGATGCACATTCGCCATTTCCCGTCCGGTTTGGAAACCACCACTGGGTTTGCAACCCATTCAGTATAGTGGATTTCTCTGATAAATCCCGACCGTAGCAGCTTATTCACTTCAGCCCGGATGATCTCGATCTTCTCAGGAGAATAGCGTCTCCTTTTCTGCCTAACAGGCTTCGTTCCAGGCTCAGTATTGATCCGATGTTCACTATCGGATCGGTCAATCCCCGGAACATCATCCGGGGTCCAAGCAAATATATCCACGTGGCTTCTCAGCAGGTGGATCAGTTCTTTTTCAAAGTCAGGGGCTAGATGAGCCCCGATGCGAGTTGTCTTGGTTGAGTCATCCTCAACCAGATTAATCAATTTGAACCCTACGGGTTCCATTGCTTGCCTCGGGTGCGGCAGCTCTTCCAGCAGATCCACCCGGGCCCTCTTAATTGGTGCCAACGTTCGGCACGAGCTCATGTAGCATTGTCTAGCTACCTTCTGATCCCCCTTAACAGAAATAACTCCATGAATGGAGGGGAACTTGAGCATCATGTGATAAGTAGAAGGGACCGCCTCAAACTTACTCAGGCCGGTCCGTCCGATAATAGCGTTGTAAGCCAAGTCGACTTCAACGATAATGAATTCCAGGTCTTCAGATCGGTCCTTGGATGGCTCTCCAAGGGTAACAGAGAATAACATCGTCCCACACGGAATAACACTTCTTTGGTCGAACGACCAAAGAGTTATGTTGGCGATCGGCAGATCGTGAGCAGCCGCTCCCAACATTTCAGCGACCTCGCGCTTCATCAGATTGCACGAGGCCTCAGTGTCCACCAAGATTCTGTGGACACGGCGATTCCCGATGACCCCTGTAATGGTGAGGGGGTCGTCACAAGGATCAATGATCCCTTCCCGATCAGCCGGGGTGAAAGTGATGTCCTCTATGAAGAAGGAGGACCGATCCATGGGACCATATTTTACCAGCGCCACAGATTCGGAGCTCTCAGCAGAGTCTCCGCGCGCTGTTCTCTTTCGGTCCCGGACCGATTCATTTATTCTCAATCCACCGGAGATAACATAAATATCTCCGGCCACTTCTCTGGGTGCCGCCTCATGTCGAGGAGGTTGGGGCACCAGTTTCAACAGGTGGGGGAGCAGCTTGCTCCTGTCTCCCACCCTCATTCTGCGGGGCTCTGCAGCCACGGCTCCGCCATCTTCTTCTTCGGCCCTGACCACGGTTCTCACGACCGTGTTGGCATCTTTCTTGCTCTGGCGGAGGAGACCTTCGGTCCTCCGTCCGATCATTATAGTTTCGGGATTGTCCCCGATTATCTCTTCCCCGCAGCTTGTGACGATCGTCACCTTGATCTTCGGGGGGATTCCGCTCGTTTGCCCTTCTGACCGTTTCGGTCGGGCTTTTCTTTACCCATTGCCTCTACTGTCTCTTTCAACAGCGGGCACTTCAAGGTTGGGTGATCGCGATTATGATGAAGCTCGCAATACACCCGATTGTCCTCCTACTTCGGGGGGACGCTTTTTCATTTACAGCCGCTACTTCTCGCGACTGTTACTTCGGGTATGAAACCCTATGATCACCTGCAGGCTCAGAATTCCCGCTAGGCTTCCGATAACCAAGCTCCAGCGCTTCATCTACCTTAATATACTTGTTGATTTTATGAAGAAGTTTTCCCAAGGTAGATGGTGGGCTCTTCACCAAACTGGCCGAGAGGTCGCACGGTCCTAAGACCTGCTGTAGAATATCGATTTTATCCCGGAGCTCGAGTTTGATGCCTCTGGCTGTCCTGTTGAATTTCTCCATAAAGGACCGAAGACTCATTTTCGCCGGTATATATTTTAGCTGGTATAGTTCCTGCCTGCTTCGAGGCGGTCCTACATTTGGAGCGAATTGCTCTGAGAAAGCCAAAATAAACCCGCCATACGACTTTATGGATCGGCCGTCAGATTTTTGAACCATGTTCGGGCATCGCCTTGTAATCCTGCCACGAAGATACGACACTTTAATGAATCAGAGGCCAGAACCGTTCCCATACGTAACTCGAAATCATCGACATTATCGATTGGATCACCATCGCCACGAAATGTTGGCAACCCCTTGGGGTTGCGATAATGCCGATCTGGGACTGCTGCCCAGATTTCCTCAGAAAAGGGGAGCATCAAATCTCCCAAGGCGGCTGATACGCCTTCAGATTGCTAGGATGACGTTTGGACAGCATGTAAATTATGCCACCAATCGTCATCATTACTTCGCCTGATAGGAGCCTCCATGGCCCTGTTAAATAAACCAGGATTGCGTCCCAGATTCGGTTCGCAATCCTTCAATGCACGCATATTCTCCAACTCCCTGGTGAGCTCATATATTCGTCGCTGCATCTGCTCCTGGTCATTTCCAGGAGCGGGAGTTAGAGCTCTGGCCGGAGGGGAGGAGTTGATTGATATCTAGGCCTCCTCGTTGTGACGCCACGCCTGATGATTTCTTCATCATCAGTACTGCGCTCGTCAGGATCACTCTCGTATCCTCTACTTATGGGAATAGGGCTGGATACAGCCGGTGGTTCTGTTCCACTTTTCTCCGACGTAATTTCCAGTACCACCTTCCTAACGACAGCTTCCAAATCCTGTAAAGTGAATGTTGGTGCTGGAAGACTGTCGGGAAGCACGTCACTATTATTCGTCGGAGTTCCAGTCGCCATACCTTTGATTATCCTATCCCTGGTAGAAAACTCAAATGGGATTAGAGAATCGCCACGGACGGCGCCAAACTGTTATGGTCCCTTTTTATGGGGTACCAACAGTCGTCCGGTTCGTTCAGCAAACGAACTCGGTTTTGATTTGTTTTAAATGTGGAAGACGATCAAAAGCTGGAAATAAATAGATGCACAGCGATGTATAGTGGAAACCCCAGGAATTGGGGTGAAAACTACTCGACTAAGAGCAGATTATGCTCTTAGCCTGTTCACTAATGAAATAACTCATAGTTAATACAAGAGAGACTAATGAAAATTACAAGATAAAGAAAGCCGTAAGAATTCCGGTAGGGTAACGGCCTGTTCTTCCACGTCCAAATGGTCCTGCTATTTCCGTCGTCTTGCCCTGTATTTAAAGAGTTCATAGCGTGTGTAAATCACGCTCCGTAACCGCCTCTGACAGGTTTGTTAGAGGTTGTTATCGCGGGATGTAAAACGAGGTTGGGACCGAGGCGTGGCCTGCGTGATCTGGCCCGAAGCGTGGTAAACGTGGGAAGGCCCGAAGCGTGGTAAACGTGAGTTGTAACCGTTCTGTAACCGCTCGGAACGAACCCAGGTGTCAGCTGGCAGAAAACGCTTTATTTCGTTAAGGTTAGCTTCAGTCCTCCAGTTGAACATCGGGCCGCTCTTCCTTATAGGTGTAAATGAGCTATAGGGATTCATTTTCGCCATTTGAATTGGCCCAATCATTGCTGGGTCTAACCCATCACAAGGTACCCGATCCTAGAGTTCTCATCACATATAATCAAACAACTTCACAATTTGGGGTTCANGGTGCTGGGAGACTGTCGGGAAGCACGTCACTATTATTTGTCGGAGTTCCAGTCGCCATGCCTTTGATTATCCTATCCCTGGTAGAAAACTCAAATGGGATTAGAGAATCGTCCACACGGACGGCGCCAAACTGTTATGGTCCCCTTTTAGGGGGTACCAACAGTCGTCCGGTTCGCTCAGCAAACAAACTCGGTTTTGATTTGTTTTAGATGTGGAAGACGATCAAAAGCTGGAAATAAATAAATGCACAGCGATGTATAGTGGAAACCCCAGGAATTGGGGTGAAAACCACTCGACTAAGAGCAGATTATGCTCTTAGCCTATTCACTAATGAAATAACTCATAGTCAATATAAGAGAGGCTAATGAAAATGACAAGGTAAAGAGAGCGGTAAGAATTCCGGCAGGGTAACGACCTGTTCTTCCGCGTCCAAAGGGTCCTGCTATTTCCCTCGTCTTGCCCTGAATTTATAGAGTTCATAGCGTGTGTAAATCACGCTCCGTAACGGCCTCTAACAGGTTTGTTAGAGGTTGTTATCGCGGGATGTAAAACGAGGTTGGGACCGAGGCGTGGTCTGCGTGATCGGGCCCGAAGAGTGGTAAACGTGGGAAGGCCCGAAGCGTGGAAAACGTGAGTTGTAACCGTTCTGTAACCGCTCGGACCGAACCTAGGTGCCAGCTGGCAGAAAACGCTTTATTTCGTTAAGGTCCGCTTCAGTCCTCTAGTTGAATATCGTGCCGTTCTTCCTTAGAGGTGTAAGTGGGCTGTAAGGATTCATTTTCGCCATTTGAATTGGCTCAATCGTTGCTGGGCCTTACCCATCACAAGGTACCCGGTCCTAGAGTTCTCATCAAAATGTAAATATGTTTGTATAATGAAGCTTGTGCATGAGTTCTACCCGTCTTTACCACATCTCACTCATATGGTAGCAGTCACGCAACCTTGAACCTCACGAAGATGTTTTGTTGTTTTTTATTATATTTTCTATTTGAACTTTGAGTTAAAAATGTTTTAATTGTGTAATATAAATTATTATCAAAGAATTATACATAATATTCCAATTATCTTTCTACATCATATTTATTAATCAAATTCGAGTACTCACATCTACCGCTCAACCTATCAACATGTTTCTAAACTCCCTATATATCCAAGTTAGGTACTTTTATTTAAAAGCAAGTTGCACATCCCAAGTGACCATTTATTCTTGAGCATAAGATTTTCCTAGCCAAATTATGAATTGTAGAGATATATCTATTGGGCTACATGGGTTCAAGCAAATGCACAATATGATTGTTTAAGATCAATGTCATGTTACTATCCCATATACAATAGTGTTCGAGCAAACCAATGATAGACAACAATCAACCGATCAACCTGAGTAGGGTGATCTAACATTTCAAATATATATTGCACGATCTATCTGCTCCAGAGAGGTTAGAGCTCACCGTCGACTTGAAGCCGATTTGATCGTAACATATATGGACTACTTTCGGCATGAGTTGATGTATTATATTTAGTACGATTATGATATATATGCTACTTAACATTTTGTACTAATTGTGTTCTTTCGACGTTAATCTAGTAATTGTCAATATTTCTTAGTTAAATATGTTTGTGTCGACTAACATACGAGCTATATATTAAACAAATATTCTTTTTAATTTTATATTCAAAATAAATAAATAAATAAATAATACAAGTATACCTACATGATTGTAGAAATGAAAGGAAAGTTGATTTACTTGAGAGGAAATAGAAAATGATATGTAGATATATAAAACTATTGTGGAGAAAACAAATTAAATGTCCGAACGGAGAAAAATATAGTTATCCTTATAATATAATGAAACAACATTAAATGATTAAAATATATCAAAGATATACTATTTAATAAGACACACGATAATATCTACTATGATAAAATATTATAAAAGTTATTTTATAATTAATAAGATTAGTGAAATATGAAATATATTGTAATATTGTATGAAAAACATATAATGTAATTATACTTATTAAGGAACAAAAATGGATAAACTTTGAAATATTCATCATGATTAGATTAATGCTAAATAATGAGAAACGAGAATATCGTATAAGAACGATATGAGTGAAATACGATTTTGATATTATGGACAAAATAAAGTAATTTTATATTTAAAAGCTATGAAATGAAATGCGATGACCCGTAAATGCTGAATAAACCGAGATACCATTAAGTTAGTAAAATATTTCTCATTCGGCTACTTTTTGGGTGATCGAGACTTGTCCATAACAAAATATAATGAATAGAGAGATTAAAGACTCATGGAATTTTAAAAGTTTAATTAGTATAAATCAATGTCTTCATAGAGGCTGGTACATTAAATATTAGACATTATGTGTATTTTTTCCGTATCGTCTGATACCGAGTTTTAGGGTCAGATTCGAATTTTTTCGGGTCTGACCCTAAAAAATTATATTTAGTATCGGGTGGTATACCATATGTACCAATCATATTGGTCCGAACCGATACGAAATTCTGAACCAGTATTAAAACATTAACATAAATAGAAGTGGAACGAGGTTAGAGATAATGGGTATGTTTGAAACATTGTTAGAGAAATAGCGGTTAGGTGTAATCATTGTACTGTATTGTGGGGTGATCGTGATATAAGTAATCGTGACTTAAAAAAATTGTTTTTGTAACGACGATACAATGTTTGTGATTTCATGAAATAAATTTTTGTCTTTCATTTTGATTAATTTGGATTGAACAATAATTAAATAAAGATAAAAATGAAATTTTACAAAGTCAATTTTGTGACAATTAAGCAAAACCTACTGCCATAAAAACGTTGTTTTTGGAGTTCAAATAAACATAGTTTATATTGATGTTTAGTTTGTATTAAATAGAATTACAATGCGATAACCGTATCACACCACTCAACAATGTTCCAAACATAGCCAATAATTTTGAAGTTGATGATGATTTTCGAAAAAAACAGCAAAGTGAGAAAAACCGAGACGAATTGACCAAATTCGTCTTGGAATAAAATTAAATATAAATTCATCACGTAAATGTAGAGACAGATTGAAAAAGTG